>VWZZ01000306.1:114176-180305 GCA_013399095.1 Psophia crepitans | reverse complement strand
CGGCTGCCCCGCCTTGGCACACGTAGCAGGGACGCTCCAGGGCAGCACCCAGTGCGCGGCCTGATGCGGGCCGCGGGCCCCGCGCACCGCCGAACAGAACAAAGCGAACCAACAAAAAAAACGCCACCAGAAAAGCCCAGGGCTTGTTCGCGTGTTGGTTTTTTAGGTGAAGAGACATGAGATAAATCAGTTCACGTCCGTGTGCAGTGAGCGTAACAACCGCGGGACATGGGCTACGCACAGAGCGAGCAGCAAAAAGCAAAAAAAAAATGACATAAAATCCCTGTACATTTATTTTAAAACCATTTGAAAGTATCAAGATATTTTCAATATACTCCCCCCCCCCCCCCCCCAACAGATANCCCCCCCCCCCCCCCAGTATATTGACTTCATTCAGGGACCATTTTCCTCACACTACATATACTCAATAACTTCAAAATAGGTTGATCCTTGTTTAGGTCATTGCATCTACAGTTTAATTTTTTACATATCCTTTTTATTTGAAATGCATACTGCACAGCTCAGTGTCTTTGGTAAATGGAGGAAAAACTGGAGTACAAATTCTGCTGAAGCTGCTGCAACCGACAGTGTCCTGGCCTGGAATACCTGAAAGGAGCCACTTTAGTTGTAACAATTACTCTTTTACTAGTAGAAAACCAGTGTAATAGTATTTTTGTTAGAAATTAGTTCTGCCCACGTTCTACTGTGCATGGCTTTTGTAAGTAGGAGCAATTGCATGGCTCAGGAGAAAAAAACAACAAACCCAGTTTTTATTGTGTGAAGCTATTACAACAGACAAAAAAACTGATCCCATTATTAAATTCTCTGTCTCATCATCAAAGCTAGGAACTGCTTGCTTAAATCACTGTAATATTTTTTTTGCAATACATACAATCTTCTAAACTCAGCCTTGAAAATGAGTGAATTGGCTTTGCTGAAATCATCTCCCCCCAAAATCCGTCAAAATCAGGTTAAAATCTGAAAAAATAATAAATGAATCTTATACTGGGAATGTTGAATACTTCAACTAACATTATTACTAAATTCAGCACCAATATATAACTTCAAATAGTTTTTCACTTCCTGTTACATGCTCTGTAAATATTACGATAAATAAGCAGTAATTAGCAGACATAATAATCATTATTAAAAAACACTGTTCCCTTTCACATATCTTTTTTTACCCCAAAGTAACTGTCTCTTACAACTTATAGATTAGTATTTGTATTTTTCCACTTGCATCTAAAGCACGTAAGCACTTGACAATCACCACTAAATTACACCAGTGCTCATATATTAATAATATCTGCAGGATATTCCAGCTGGCTTGATGATCACTAATGACGAGGGGTAGAATTGCTCAAATGTTAATTTTATCCCCTTCCAGTCTAGCTGCAACCTTTCCCAGTCTCTCTCGGAGCCAAGTTATTTCCCCCTCTAAGCCTCATGCTCCAGCTATCTTTTTATTTTCTAAGGAGGAAATCCTGTAGCAAAGGGGGTTTATAACTACTGCATTTCTTTTTTTACATCATTAATAATGTCAGCTTCGGAAATATGGGACTGCAACAAGGGCAAATCCTGTGACAGATAAGTGCATCTGTTTCTGGAACTACTGTCCTGAAACCATTTCTCCTCTTTGTTTGAATAGTGTTTTTTGTTTGGTTTGGTTTCTTTTTTTTAAAGAATATGCTTTATTTGCTACATTTATGCCTTTTTTTCCCCCCCTCCTCTGCTTACTCTCCCTGCCCTGTCAAGCTTATTCTCAAAACACATTCAAAAAAATTGAGGAGGACTTAAAGAGGTGATGGCTACATAAAGACAATACTTGTGGAGCCCCTAACCTGTCAGTTTGTAGGAAGTAGTCATCAAGTCACAAAAATATGGAAATAGCTATGGCTCGGAGCATGAAAATCAACATATGCAGTCATCATGTATTTTTTTGGAAGATAGGCTAAATAACCTCTGTCATTTTTGCCGTGCAACGGAACCCGCTTTCTCTTTTAGGGATCACCCTGCCACTTCCCATGAGCATCAGCAGCGCTCCAGATTGCAGAATCTTCAGCCCAACGTGCCGAGCCCTGTCACTTCCCCCGCAGGCCGTCTGGCGACGATAATCCGCTAAAGGATTGTTTCATCCAAGCAGCGGTTGTCCGAGTGGAACGCCGGCAACAGGCAGGGAAACCCAAACCTGTTGAGGCAGACGTCTGCCGAGACGGCAGGAATCGGAGCGACGGCCCTGGAGAGGGAGAGGCGGGGAACGTACTTTGCGCCAGCTGAGTTAAGTCCATGGGCTGCACCTGTGATGGGAGACCGAGACCGCCGTGGCGATGGCTGGAAGTTTGCGGGGCCGCGGTGCTGGCGCTGGCCGAAAGCAGGCCTGGGGCCGCGCTGTTTGGAGGAGTGCCTTGTCAGATTAGCCGTGTGGCTACTCTATTTGATGCTCAACCTGGACGGACAGGCCTGCCAGGCAGAAACTGCTCAGGCAGATGATGCCAGGGAGGACAAAAATTATCCACCGCAAGACTAAGACGACAGATGACACCCAGCAGGAACAGCAAGCCAAATCTGCAGAATCCACAATGCAGCTGGCTAGCTCCAGGCTACCTGCCTCTTTGAAGTGGAATAGACATCACCGACGAGCTGTCAAATTAGATCACCAGCCTGGAAATGCTGAAAGAGGTTTAGTTCTTCCAACAGAGAAGGGAAAATTTAATAGATGAAAATCTTTCTAAAGGGGCCGAGGTAGCGTGGAAGGGGAAAGGGGAATCCTTCAGATGCAGCAACAATGAAAAATTACTTACCTCCCGCCTGCCTGCAGAGTGAGAGGTGGGACGTGCGGCACCGGTCTGTGGCAGCCGTGGTGGATGCAGTCACTACCAGCACGGAAAATAACGGCCACGCCTGCAGGAATGTGCACAGAGCAGCAACAAGTAACTCTTGCTATAAAATCAGGCCCGTTTCTCCACCCCCCTCCCCCCCAAAAATCTGAGACACCTTTATGTATCCCCCAAGTACTATAAATCTAATATTCGCGACACGCAGCGGTGGGATGCAAAGACCCAGCCTGAGTCCCAAAGCTCGGAGCAGCATCTCCCCTCACACACCTTCTGCAACAAAATTCAGGCCCAAAAAATGTGCGAAATACAATTAAATTTTGACAAATCCAGAACAAAAAAATCAAGATTGCCATGTGAGTAAGCGTGTGCTCAGGTGCATGGTGAATACGAAACCTGGCGTTTCTGTTAGGGGCAGCAGCAGCACGATCCAATTATAGATGCAAAGAAGAAATATTGCTCTTAGGGGGAAAATATTAAATGTATTAATCCATTAAGCAGCTACATCATTGCAATTACACTTTGAAGTTAAAGACCGTGAAACACACCAAAGATTAAAAGAATTGATAAGATTGAAAACCAAAAGGAAAAAGAAAAAAATCAAATAGGCCTACAGATCCCTCTTCCTAGCAATTTTTTATTTTTTTTTTAAAAGGTACAAAACACTAGGTTCTGTATACATGTACAATAAGAAAAGCAATTTATGGCCATACCAAGGCAAATGTATTTGGAGAAAAATCACGATAACATCTCTATTCCCAACTTCAGTATTCACGCAGCAGACAAACCATAAATCACCTGCTGCAGAGATGCAAACAGAAGATGCTGGCAGATCAGGAAGAATATGAACCAGACCTCTGAACAGAAGAGCTTACATTGGATTTATTGATAATAATTTTATAGTTGTATCTATTCCTTTATTTTCATCTCTCTCAAGCTGATCTCTTTTTAAGTACGCCGTCCTCATTTCTTCCAAATCCACAGTGCTGAGGACCAGAGTTTTGATCATCTATTGCCTTTTAACCAAGAGGAGAATAAAGATGCCCAAGCTCTACAGTGCTCTTCATCTGTAATGTCACTTGAGTATATTTTATTTCATGGACAAAACCATGTTAACACTTCTAAGTCACATCTTCATATAAAATGGTTAATATAAATGAATGCCTTACCTGAATTGCAAATTACTCGTGTCCATCATAAACCTTAAGAGTCTCAGGTCCCTGATAATAACCCCGGATCCACATCCACACTGAAAGTCTAAATTACTCTTCTATCAGTTATAACTGAAATAAACGTGCATATGCATCTGTGAGAGAGAAAGTGAAGCTGAAGAATTATCAATTAATTGTCCAATGAGCTATAATACATATCGGGAAGTAAGTTCCCCATTTCTAGACCTACGTTCTTCTGAAGGTTCAGACAGTTGTAAGAAATTCCTGGAAGAAAGTCTGCTTCAGTTTAAAAATATTTTGAAGAGGGTGAGGTAGGCTATAGAATCATAGAATGGTTTACATTGGAAGGTACAAGGATCACCTAGTTCCAACCCCCCTGCCATAGGCAGGGCCAGCCTCCACTAGACCAGGTTGCCCAAAGCCCCATCCAGCCTGGCCTTGAACTCTTCCAGGGAGGGGGCCTCCACAACCTCTCTGGGCAACCTGTTCCCATGCCTCACCACCCTCACAGGGAATAATTTCTTCCCAATATCTAATCTAAACCGCCCCTCCTTCAGCTGAAGGACATTACCCCTTGTCCTATTACTCCCTGCCCTTGTAAACAGCCCCTCTCCAGCTTTTCTGTAGGCCCCCTTAGGTACTAGAAGGCCAAAATTAGGTCTCCCCAGAGCCTTCTCTTTGCCAGCTGAACAAATCCAACTCCCTCAGCCTGTCCTCATAGCAGAGGTGATCCAGCCCTCTGATCAACTTTGTGACCCTCCTCTGGACTTGCTCCAGCAGCTCCACGTCTTTCCTAGAGGATTACAAGATACATTAAAAAAAAAAAAGATTAAAAAGATGTGAAAATATAATCTCTTACAGGCGAACAGCTCAGATGCTACCTAGGAGACTTAACAGTACTGATGTTACACATTCTACCCAATGAATCTCTAGCAATTCAATAGGTGCAAATCTCTTGAAAGCAAGTACTTCCTCTGGGTACACAGCAAGGAAAGGGAACAAAACTTGCTTGATCGGACTCGTTCAATTGCTAACCGGAAGTGGTATCTCCTGCCTTGGTTTCTGTGGGGAAAACTGGGATGCCAGCCGGGAGGCTGATCACTGATGACACAAAAGGAACTCAACAAAAAGCACATTATACATTTCAGCTATCATGAAAAAATTCTTTATTACTTTGCTGCTGAAAAACCTACACCTCAGTTCCACCTGAGTGGTCAGATTTTCTTAGTACCCAGGTCTAAACTGGAACTACGTTTTTTTGTTCACATTGCAAATTTCTCATTCCTACTCACTCTTCTCTAATCCCATGTTAAATCTAGATTTTTATATAAATCACCGTTGCCCAGTCACAAGTTTCATTGCAAGAACTGCCCCTAGAGACTTCTGAAGTCGAACTGAACTCTCACTTGACAATGAAGTTACACATACGAAGATGACCAAAAATCATCAGCACATTCCTAACGCATTCAACGCGACACTTGAACCCCTGTTTCAGCCAGGGTTGTCTGCAAGGAGTGGTCATCTGGGCATCAAGGGGAAAAAGACAAATCAAAGTGCTAAGTGCAAGATTTCACTGAACAGTCACAATTATCATATTTGTTTCACTGGTGAATTCTTCAGTTGCTGAAAGGTTGTCATGCAGCCACTATCTCACCATATGGCAACAACCTCAAGTCCTAGAGGCACATACTTACTTCCCAATATCATGTCAGGCCCTATGACATATATATGTCTATCTATGTTAGATAGAACAATTATGCAAAATAATAATACTGCAATGATGAGATACATAACAAATGAGAGTGTCACTGTTCATGAAATGCTGTGAAAATAAATTCCACACATCACTGTGGTCATCATCATCATCAAACTGCGAAGCCACAAAAGTAAAACAACATCACAGTATTTACGGTGCCCTTCAGCAACCGAAATTTTAAGGAAGGACAGGGGGTTGGCAAGGGAGGAAAGTCACTTTTACTGATGTTCAGGGAAAATATAATAAAACATTACAGAAAAACAAGCAGGAGCAGCTTTAAAAAAGAGTAGAACATTTACCCACGCACGCTCTTGATACAGACCATCAATGTTAATTTGAGAGCTCACATACGCTACACCTCATCTGTAAATAATACCAAGCATCATCTTAAAAAAAATGTACCTTGTACAATCTCAGATCGACCACGCTACATGATTTTTTTTTCCGAAGTTTTTACATTAGACAGAAAGGGAGAGAGGGGAAGAAATCAATACCATCTGGTTTTCCTGGTCATCTCTAAAGCAAAACTCTCAATCCTTTACTTTTAATCCTCCACCCCCTTGAGTTTCTCCATGCAGGGGAGAGAAAACTGAAATGCTCAAGTTAGCATATAATAATGACCAAATGCCTTTTAAATAGCATAGAGTTAAATTTTACTAATCCATTTCAAAACATTTCATCTTCCTGTTAGCTGAACAATTTATTTTTTATTTTTTTAAACATTTCAGCAGCAAGTAACACTTCTGTTCCACACCAGAGAAAATAAAACTGGCACAAGAGGCTAGGGGATACTGCAGCCGTACCATGTAGCCACCTTGAGAAATCCCCAGCACTTGCAAACAGTGGCTGAGATTTAAAAAAAAACCAAAAAAACACAAACAAAACAAAAAACAACCCACCAAACAAAAAAACACAAAGACACCTTGTAACATCATCCCTACAAAGCTTTTCTGAAAAGATGACAGTATTGCTTTCAGCAATATTTTTAGCTCTGGTTCCATTTCAGTGTTCTTGGTTGTACCGTAAGCTGCTGTTTCCGTGGATGAAGGCTCACCAAAACTTAAATCATTCTCATTTGCAATAGCGTCTATAAAACCAAACAGTGTCAGATGAACATGAAACTTCCCCAAATTCTGATCAAATGCATTGATGATTCTCACTCATGCTCCCCTTTAGAAACAGGAAATGGTTCATTATACTAGAATTTAGTAGAAGTGTAGGTGTTTTTCAGAATGTCATCATCACCTGTTCCCAGCCATAAGCAGGGAAAAAAAAGCACTCACTTATACAACTGGGCAACACGTGTGAATAAACTGGGAATTAAGAGAACAAGTACTGACAGTAAAAACCTGCAGCTCTCAGATAGCCAAATATGAAAAGGTTGGAGCGTGAAGTTTCTAACGTACATTTGCACTAAAGCCCACTTGACAACTCTCAAACAGATCGCAAGATTTCAGTGAGATTTTCATAACTAAGTAGACAAGGCCTGCTTCTAAATAGCAAGGAACAAGAGTAACTAACAGGAGAGGAGGCAGCAGCTGAGAATTAAACCCCCCGGGAAACAATAAGAACTTTTTCAAACCAAACAGGAATATTTTCATTTGTAACTATATAAGACATTCCTAAAAGTAACACTGTGTACCTGTAAACCCGCTAAAGAAATTATGTAGATACAAAAAACACCTACTAGAGAGCTTGGAATTGCCCAAGTTAAGCTCACTCATGCAATTTTCTTCGGCCCTTTTATGTATTAGGGTATATTTTAATTACCTCATCTCCATCTACCTGCTTTTTAAGGCCTTGAACACTCAAATCTCCCCCTTACAGGGTAGAAGACTCCTAAAGTAGCAAAAATACATACAAATGAGGTTGTTTGCTGAGCACTGTTTTAGAAACCAATATAGAAGTTTATCAATCAAAATCGCAAAATATTTTTCTATTTCAATGTTTTAAAAGAAATGTTAACTGAATGGTGCAGAAGGTAATTAACCAATACAGATGATTCCTGAGGGCATTATGTTAGCATTTTGGAATTTGTTTAAGACAAAGTGACAACAATCAACAGTGAAATGACCAGTCCAAATGTCTGATTCAACAATAGCATCTTTGGTTTTCAAATAAACTCTACAACACAGAGTGAACTTGACAGACTAGCTCATTATTATCATAAGCTGAGAGGCAGGGTGATTGGCGGGGGTTTTTGTTGTTTTTGTTTGTTTTTTAGGATCTTGAAACTTGCATTCGCCCTGTGTGGAAACACCATATGAAGCAAGACACATGCAAAATTTTGAAAGATGATAGCTTTCTTAGCATTTTGCTTCTAGAAGCAAAATAAAACTCCATATACCACAAAATCAAGTAGCAATTTCAAATCTTTTAAAATCTTCATTTTCTTTTCTGAAGAAAAATTAAGTTTCACAGCCAAATTAAGACTATGGTTTTAAAATAATTTATTCAGTCACATAAATACTTTAATATTTGCATGTTCCCTTTTTCACATCCTTGGCACACAATATAGCTCTTAACTTTTACAAAACTAGTGTAAACATCCATGGAAAATAAAATGAAAATAAAGCGGGACATATGTCAAAATTCAATAAATAGCAAAAAGGAGTGAATAATTGAAGGAAAAAATAAGTAATTCTTTCCTACAAAGACCATGTCATTACATTTGAATGTTTAATTGAAGGAACTTTTGATTTTTAAAAAATAGTGAATTAAAACTCAATTTCCATCTTTCTACCATTGTTGCATTTAATCGGATACATGATACAATTCTTTAACTAGTTCGAACTCTTGAACAAACAACAGCAATTCAATGCAATTGCATTTTTTGAGGCATCAACAGTTTTGGTTCACATACAGAAGGTTACAAACCAGTATTTGCAAGTTAGTGGTTTTGGACAGTATAATTTCTAAGCTCCCAAACACCTTTCCAACATGATATTAAGATTTTTCCTTAGTGAGCATTAGTGTATAATCTGTTCTTGATAAAGACGACATTAGAGAGATGTTGTCGGACACCTGGATAATGTTGAATGTGGTTGAACCAACGAGACACATTAAGGTATTTCTCCTTTTCTTGCACTGTGAGGTCCACCTGCATGGGGAAGAAATACAAGGCAGCAATAACACAAGGCACTGCATCATTAGTGTCATAACACAAGGTAAGGTAAAATAAAAGTGGATAGTTTTACAGCTCATTTCAACTCACACAAGTTTTTACAGTCCAGCATTATTCTATCTTAATTTCACAGCCCAAAAATATATATTTGCTTTTAATTTACGCAAATGAACAGACCTTGAAGGTGGAATATACATTTCTATGTTGGGGGGGGGGGCGGCAAAGGGCATTAGCTTGCTTGAATTTAATGCACCTATCTATTCGTGGGGTTAGCATACAGTATTGGGAGGGATGGGGAAGAGTTCTACAACGTGCACAAGCCTTTCACGTTAATCTAGGTGGTGGTCAAGTGACTACTTTGTATTCCAAGGTGTATTGCAAGTACAGGAATAAGGTTGGGTTTTTTTTCCAGGCAATTTCAGACCAGATGGAAAAATTGAAAGTTGTTTTCCAGTTTGTGAGAGAGTCATACAATAGTTACTAAGAAACAGCATAGCTTAATACTTAACTGTTCAGATGGACCAGCTCACTTTAAGATAGCAAATGACATGATTCAAATTGCTACAGTAAAATAAATGGGAAACCTATCCATACACTTCATAAACATATTTAAAGTACTACCACTTCCTCCTACAGTCTGAGGTCCTGTGGTTCACTGAAGTTCTCAAGTCAATAGCACGGTCACTTGCTTATTTTAACCTGGATTTAGACAGCTGCAGGGTCAGGAAGAAGCCTCCAACTATCATACAGCTACTGCAACAGCTCCTTGCCACAGGAATTGTGACTAAAATTAATGTAGAGCTTCAAGCCTACCTTTACTTTTATCAGAGGACTGGCTCAAATAAAGTCATCTACAACTACAGATCTTAACTATATCTTCCAAAGTGTTCTAAGTTCAAGTCAGCAATGTCCTCAAAGCTTTGCTACAAAGTCTTTTACTACTTTGGAGTCTGTTAAGCCAGCTGTGCAAGAACTATTTCCATCCTGCATCACCTGTATTACTGCTCCTTGATTAGCAATTTTAGGTTTCCTTATTCCTCTGGAATGAGGTTAGCTTATCAGTTTAGACAATGCTTCCCCACGTTAACCTACTACAACTGAATTACAAATGAGGTGGTCCTCAAAACAAGACTACAAAAACTTGCATCAGGAATAAAACATGATCTTCACATCAACTATCACATCTTATCTCAGATACTTAAAGCAACTGGTGCAGGATTCACCTCGCTTCATTTTCAGTTACCTAAATCAGCCATCAAGCTTAACTCGGTCATCTTGACAACACCAGCAGTCAGTGAAAAGGGCACACCTGTAGAGGATAGTCTTAACAGACAAATCACTAGCTAGACATGCCTAATATTTTTCATGTTTAGACTTCTAAAGCTGATAAAGATTAATGCCCTCCTCAAAAGCTAAACAGATGGCATATTCCTTATGTCTTGTTCTACAAACCCCAGATTTTGTGGATAACGCAGGTTCATTGCAAACTTGACCTTGGGCACAGGACAGCTGGGAACAGATATGTTCCAACAAACTTTAAGTCACAGGAAGAGCTATGCAAACTCATTTACTCAGCTGTACGAGTGACAAGCTGGTGTTCAAAACTAAATGTTATGTTAAATTCCATCTCATGACACACCAGCCCTTTCAACTTCGAGCTGTCTATAACATTTGCTGCTTCTCCTTACTGTTCTCTCACACAGCCCAGCACCTGGATGAGAATTAGAAAGCTTTAAACAAGTAGAGGTAAAAAGAGAATAAGGATATATACTAGAAGATGAACCACTGGAAAAATACCAAGGAAGAAGAATTTCAAGCAGTTGCAAGAAGGAGTTCTAAACCAATGCCACATAGCATTAAAGCTCTACTAACAGTAAGTTCACAGCACAGTAACTCAAAGGACCATGCAGCTCCTCCTAAACCCAAGTAGCTCTTCTTCCTACAGGACCCACCTGCCACAATACAAGCACTACACGTGAATTTGCACAATACACTTGCAATTCTGAACTGTTATGAATCCCAGTTCAGGCAATATGAGAAAATCTGCTTTTCTTGTTGCTAGTGTGGAAATGTAAAGACTATTCCTACAGCTGTATAGTCTGATAGAAGGGCACAGACAAATCAGTTAAGACAGCCACACATTATTTTTGCTGGGCTAGAAACAGAAGAGAGTTCAATCAGCATTAGTCAGGTGGAAAAGAATAACACTACTAAGGCAAAAGACTCCAGAATTTTTAATGGCATTACAAACAAGAAGTGGAAACTATTAAAACGTGACACTGAGTACCTCACAAATTGCCTGAGCTTCTGCAAGTACTGCATATTGAGGACAAAAAACCCTGTGCAATACCATTTAGGGGAAGATGCTTTTGATCACCTGCAGTTTGTTATAATTAACCATAGCTGGAAGCTCATGCTTGGTATGAAGCTGTAGAACCACGTACAAAGCAACACAGCATGAAAAAACCCAACCTGTGTACTCTAAGGCCATCTAAAGTTACTGAAAGTGAAGAAAAGTATTTAAGTATGAGCTGATACTAAAAATACCGTCACTTACATTCAGCGAGTGTTGTACGCTTACAGTGATAATTACAGTACCCTTTTTCAAAGTCTTTACTGGTTAAGCACTTGGTTATGAAAATGCTGAATTAAACTTCACCTTTTGTAGCAGATACAGTATTTCCTCCCCAGAATTTTATACTGATAATTCTCAATCTTCACATTTCTCTGATGTAAATCAAAAATAAAGTCTGGAAAACTAGTCTTCCTTCATTCTGTTAGCGTAGTGAAAAAACATCTGAAGGGCAAAGCAGACAGCTACTCTAATAACTAACCCCCTTTTTGTACTCTAGGCACAACAAGCAAGATTTTTACTTATTTACATAATGTACTCTATCAGTGAAATATATTAAAAAGCACTTTGTGGCATGCTCTACTTTTTACTTGGAACATAACTCTTAGGTTAATTGTTTAGAGATCACTTCCATGGCATTTTTTACAACATTTTGTTAGATGGGTATTTTCTGTTCTTCCTCATTAAATTAGATAATTCCCCCAAGTTAAGAAAGGCTGCTGTTCCGCTGTTAAAATAATTATTTGCTATTAAAGCAATTATTTTAATAGCAAAGAAGCAGACACTCAATTTGACAGGCTTTTTTTTATGTCATGAAAAAAACCCCACCATCATATTCCTTCACCACAAAGCTCACAAAGGGTAACCAAGGTGGTCATCGTACAATGCAAATGCATGATTTTCTAGAAGGGCTATAAATACACAAGTTTTAATTATATTTGCTTTCGGTAGTATTGGGGATGCAGGCATAAATTCCCATTCCCACACCCTGCATGTACATGGAAAGGCTAAAAATACCTGCCTACATTTGAAGCTTTTCAGCATCAAGAAAAGGATAAGATATCATCTCACTTCTTTAAATTAGAGTTTAGATACGAGGGGGAAAAACCCAAATGAAACCAGTCAAATGGTGTATTTCATGGAACACGTGTACTTTCACGTAGTTTTGACTAATTTGCTGCTGTTCAAGGAACATGCTTAAAATTAAACCCTTTCTTTAAGGTAAAACTTTTTTTTATTTCAGTTAAAGTACCATTTCTAGCATCATTCTTTAGAAGGAAAGCCTGTTATGCCAGTACTAAGATAAGCAGCATATCAGTGGACATTAACAAAAATTCATGGCAACCTGTTTATTACAGGAAATGTTTGTTATGGAAAAAATTAGCTGGAGAATAAACTACTATTGCAGTCTCATTACAGATCAGTATTAGTAGTTTTGACCTGAGGAGAACAACTTTGTTTTGTACTTGATTTGACCTCCCAAAATTGACTGAGACTTCTTCCATTTGCAGACATAGATTTCACCCATAAGTTATTTTCTAGACCTTATTAAAGAAATTTTCAAGTCAGACATACAGATTTGAGAGTACTACTTTGGTTCTGAGAAGATTTTTGAAGTATAAAAATAAATCAACCTTTGTATTGATTATTTCTCTTCAAGAGAGCTGGACTTGTGCTGTTTGAAAATACTTAAGAATAAAAACATATGGAAACTTTTTTAATTTTAAACAAAACAATGAAATGAAAACAAGTTCATTACCATAGAGGGAATCTAATGCTTACTGATTGCCTGAGCTATCCTCAAGCAATGATTCCAAATGCATGTTTTCTTTGCAATCTATGCTTTAACCTAGAACTTCATTGTTCATCATCTTTATCCACCCATGTATTCAAGTAATCAGAGTGTCTAAAGACAACAATATTTATATTAGATACATGGAGACATGGAATTACGTATGAGAATGTAAATCACATGGATTGAAAAAGTTCATTTAGACAGTATCAAGCACTACACTTTTTGGGAGCTTGTGACCTATATTATGATGCACAGCAACAATGTATAAAATTTAGTTCCCACCTTACTATTACAAATGTGTATTTCTAATTAAGAGACTCAAAATCAACTCAGTCTGAAAGAAGCCTGAAATGCTACTTGTGAATCTCTCACTCATTAAAATACTAATTCCTTTCCCACAATATGGATTTTTAAACACATAGTACTATCATGCTTATTAAGATAACTAGAAGGGAGAGGAAGACTGAAAGGCAGGCAAAAATTAAGAGCAGACAAACTGATTAGTAAGTCCAGGACAAGCCTGGACAATGAAGAATCAGGTTCCAGAACTCCCCTCTGGATAATGGGAAGGGCAAAATGAAGGTGGGAGGACAAAAATGAAGATGTATGATCTATATCCACCAACGATAAGAAAGGAAGATGAAACCACAGGTGAAGAAGTGAGCAATAGGATTGGGTGGTCTTCAAAGCCTTTCCAGTGAAACATGCATCCGGAGGTTTTTCAAGGTTTAGAATACTGGGCTTATTCAAGACAATGGTGCTATGTCACTAATTTTTACAGCATTCTATTACTAATGTCCATGTTAACATGTAGTTGTCAGTCTATCAAAAGCAGAGATTAATCCTGAAGGTCATTACCAGTAACATTTTCAGATCAATTTTCTGGACAGCTTGATTGACAGCAAGAACTGTGGGTCTCCCCGCCTCCTGTTTCTGCCTCCAATTATTTATATCAATAAATAACATCTACTGATATTTTGTACAAAGCTCAGCTGAAACAGTGGTGGATATGACAAACTGCTTCTCTGGACCACATCAACAGATACAGCAGTTTGCCCTGCCCCCCCCCTTCTTAAAGCTTAGGGCAGAGAAGCAGCCTTGGACATTCTCTCCTTATTACAGGAAAAATAAAAATTAGAAAAATAAAAATCACAGAATTCTGCAGTTCAAGATCTTACCTCTATATTTAAATACTAATATTAATCAGGTCAGAAACCTTCAAAATACATGTAATTCCTAGCCAGTAGCTTCTAGATCTTACTTTTTATTTAGGATAGCCACCCCATTATTTGTCCTTTATACCTTTCCGATTCAGAAAATTAGCTTCCATGAAATCAAACGTTTCAGAAACAGATGCTGTACTATAAACTTGTCCCAAGTAGTGTCTGGATGGTTGCAAGCACCCAGGAGCACCAAGTCATTTGTTTTTACCATCTGTTCTATTTCCCAAAGCAATAACTTGTATCTTTTCTTCTTGATTAGGTGGTCTACTCTAGAGCAAACTCTAAATTTAAAATAGGCTTGATTTTCCCCTGCCTAAGGTTTTGAAAAAAATGTCTCATTTGAACTTGTACGTTCTTACAATATATACAGTCATATTTTTAGAAAGTACATAATACTTTTTTCTACATCTACATATCACATGTGAAAGGTAACCCGTCCTGACACTCTGGTCAACACCTCTATCCTACCAGCTAAGATATTTTACAAGGCAAGTATGATTCAATAGAATTAATTCTAAGTGACTGATTCTAACATGTTTTCAAACCTGCTGAAATGAAGCTTCCCTTCCCTCTCCTCTGCTTGACACTCTCCCATTTGAACTTTTACTCCTGGGTGGTCAAGATACACATATGTAAGTTCCCCCTCATTTTCAGTAGTATTTCACAACTTGATTTCCGCCCCCCCCGCCACCCCGTCAGTCTCCCTTTTGAAGCATAGCATTCTTGCATTCTTTTCCCAGAGCCCTGCTTTTAATTGTAGAAAGTAACCATTCACCTAGTTATCAAATTCACCGATTCTCAGACTCGTGCATTTGTCAGAGGCATCTTTTTCTGATTATCCTCTCCAACGCTCGAATGCAATGCTGAGCAATTTTATCTTCTCCCAAGAATTCCACTTATCCTTTTCTTTAAGTCCTTTGGTTTGACCCACTCCAGAGAAGGACAACTCATTTACAAACACATTCCAGCCACCAAAATGCAAATTACTTCTACTGCTTCATCTTTAGATTACCATACGGGGTTCAGAACTGAGGTGCAATGCTTCATAAGCACTTCAAAGCAAACCCTGAGCTGACTAGGAGGAATCCCAGTATCTTCTCCACTCAGTACATACTTTTATTTTTGTTTGGGTTTTGGTTTTTTTGTTTGTTTTTCTGCTAAGCACCAACTCCCTATGCTATTGAGTTTCATGATTAAGTCTTGAAACACAAATGACATTTTGCTATGGCTCACACTTCTATATGCATTCGTTCTTCAGGAACTTAATTTATGTGCATCTTTCATAGCATCAGCAGTGTTCCTCCAATACCAACAAGGTCAGTACCTCCAGTTCTGACACATCCTTTCATTTATCTATTTCCCCACATAGTTCTGTCAGCAATCATGTTTCAGACTTGAACAGATAGACTCCTCATACCTAGCAACACAGGGACAGGTATCCCACTTGTTACGTTACATAGAGGAAACTAAAGTGTTCTGAACACTACAGATGACATGCTTCCTTTTGACAGATCCATAGCTAAATGTTAAAAAAAGTAAAAAATTGAACAACTGAAATGTTTTATTTGAAGATGTTCTTAAAAAACCTCACCATTTTTGTTCCGTAGTTGTCATTCATCAATAGGTCAACTTGTACAACAAACTGCCCTTCAGATAAACAAGAATTATGATAGTTGTATATATAAAAATAATGCAAATAACACTTACCATGACATGATGCAATCCATAGTACATCAAAATGTCTGCTAAGGTAAAAACATTTCCTGCAAGGTAGACTTTATCTTCAAGGTGTATGTTAAGATCCTAAAAAGAAAAAAAGTCATTATACTGCTGTAGCATTGACTTTGTAAGACAAAAATATTAAGGCAATTGTTAAAAATAACAGAAAATTTCCTCTGGAGACTATACACATAAAATAAATGCCAGTTTTAAATGATCCCAACTCAGCAAAGGAGAAAAAACATTAAAAGAAAAAATTCTAAAAAGTGTCAAGATGATGAACTAAAGTATCATCATACTTTGACAGTAAGAATTCAATAAAATTTAAATGTTGGTCTCCAATCAAAGTGCTAGCCAGCTTGCTGCTGGCACATAATTTTTTATAATTTCCCCACTTACATCCACTCAAGTTTTTATGAATACAAGTGTGATTTAATTTACATATTAAGCTGACTCCACAGAAACACTTTCAAATCTGTCTTTTTTTGGCTTCAAATTACTGGAATTCAAGCACAATGTATTTGGTTTTCATTAGTGCATATGACTCAGAAGCACCACTGTTATATTTTTAACATGTAGAAGTGGAAAATGCAGTTCTATGATCAAAAGGAGAGCATACTGCTCTTCCAGCAGCAGCTTCTCCTGTCTTCCAGGACTCACTTGATGCAACTGGTCAGCAAGATTCTGGAACTGAAAATGTTCGAGAACTAGGGAAACACAAAGGGATATTGTGGTGGGAGACAAATAACATGTTTCAAGTTCAGTGCCATAAACTTGATACCCATCAGCTGTCATCACTTGATATATGCTTTTATTAATGTTGAAATCACTGCTAGGAATTCTTAATGACTGATACTGTCAATTCAGTTGCTATCTAAGTCCATATGAAGACAGCACTGCTTCAGCATTTTAAGATGATCCCTCTCTCAACAATTCCATATCAGAAGCTGTAAGGGTGGGTAGTAGGCAGCTACCATTTAGGTTCAGTGAATAAATATTTCAAACCTGTATTACTAAAAGATCCGTTTTCACAGCTTTTTGCATGCATTCATTCTCTGCTGGAAAAAACAGGAGGCTGATTCATCATTGCTCAAGTGTATCAATTCTGCTAATACAGGCATCACACATTAGCTCTACCTCTCTACCTGTCCTTCCTTTTCTCCACATCTTATCTGTTTCTCATCCCATTTATGCACCTTTCTGCCACCTCCTTCTCTCTAAAGACAGACATATAAAGCAAACAAAAGTCCCTACTTTAACCCTGATGCCAACATAAGCAAGCTTTAGTTTTATAATATTCTTTCCAGAAATGTAAGAAAAGTTTCCCAGCTTTTCACTGGATTTGGAAACTCCCCATTAGTATTCCTCTGCTGGATGAAAAAAAAACCCTTGTACTAACTGCACTTTTTTCTTTAGAGCTCACCTTAAGCTACCCTCTCCCTCACCCCAGAAACACAGGTGGGCAGTTTAAACATACCTAACATTTTTCAAAATGTCCCTGAAACATTTTTTTCAATCTAAATTACAGCATGTTCCATTTTAAGACCACCTTTTATTTTTAAAAAAAGAGTCTAGGGCAAGGAGAAGGGGGTTAATAATTAGTCAACAATTTAAAAATTACATTTAGCCTTAAGCATATTGCAGTTTTTGCGATTCCTCAATTTTACTGCTATGGAGATATCCTACAGTACATACATAAGAAAACCAAACCACAAAACTAAAACGCTAGGACTTTTAGACATCTGACCTTGCATTTGAATTTGACAAGTTTGACTCCATTATGCCACCTTACTATTTATTTGATAACCTCTTCATGACAGGGCTCCTGTACTTCCGTAATATTTAAACATCCTCATGTCTGCTTTGATTTCTTTTGTTAGAGCAAATCAGGGAAAAATATTAACCTCTGCATAGTTAAAATTCTATAAGGTCATCTGCCCCTGGCTATATAGCTTCTCTTCTTTAGACTGGTTTACTGCTTTGTTCATGTTAGTTAGCTCTCAAATTACTTTAAACACGTAACTACAGTTCTGTGGAATTTCATACACACAACGCGAAGGCAAAAGCAATGTTAAGAAGAAAAAGCTTGCAGGAAGAAAAAATCTAAAGATCTGTTTACTAGAAAAAAATAATCATAAACTCATCTATTCTGACACAGATTCTCTGACCAGCATTTTTCCTTTTGATTAGCCATAAATTCAAAGTGCATTATAATGAGAAGTAACACCACTGGAATTACATCGCCTCCCACCCTCCTTCTTCTTAGTCTAGGCTACAGAATCAGGATGTTGTCAACTAAAAAGTTCACTATTTCTGAAGGTACAATCAACGGAGTTATTTCCCTGCTCAAAATTTTGGATTTCTGCAAAGAAATGGCATGCTAATTCTTAGTTTTATATATCTTCAAGAGGTAGGCTAGTTTCTACGCAGAAATATTGTTTGCACAGTTGTTCAGGATGGATTAATATCATACAAAGATGCATCAATATCATACAAAGAATAAATTTGTTCTTTGAATATACTGTGCATATATACTCAAAATATTCATCAACAGAAAAAATCCTCAAACTTTAAAGGCAAGGTAAGTCATTACAGCATGAACAATTATTTATTCTGGTTCATCAAATTTTATGAAGTCAGTTAACTGAGCAAATGGAATTTGACAAAAATGGTTTAGTCTTGGATAAATTAGCATTAGTTTACAGTTCTGTTTTTGAACATGTACTTTCCTTCCACAGAATACAGACAGATATTCTGCTTTCATTCTGTAAATCACGCTAATTCAGAAACATCACAGTACTTTTTCTTTTTCATGTGCACTAGGCACATTTAGTTAATCTTGCCTCATGGGTTATGCTTCCTGTAGCTGGTTACATTATTGGTCAATAGCCAACTGCATTAAAATTCCTGAAAGTCAAACTTTAAGTGACCACGATATTAAACTGAAATAGTGTTCCTGGCCTGGAGAGATTAATGGAAATATGAACACAAAACTGTATTTGAATTTCTGTTACATCCAGGAAATTCAGGTCTGTTAGGTGCCATTTATATAATTGTCTTTCATGTATTGAACATCACTACTTAAATTGATTACATATATACAATCCCAGCATTAAATGACTGAAATACACTTGGAAGTTGCTTGTAACTATATGAACTTATTGTTGCAATCCCTCAGGAAAACCTTTCTCAAATTTCAGACCGGTATTTAAGCCATAACTGCAGTCTGATGCACTAATATGCATTGCACAACTGCAGCAGTTCAAATTCCACTGGAGGAGGGGGGAACCAGAAAAAGAAAAAGAGATGTTGCATTATTTATGGACTAATCAATGGATTCCATTTGTTTGTTCTATGGAAAAAAAATCCAATTCACACCCCATATCTAGAGTGACAACTCAACACCTCCCGTCCATGGCACATCTCTGGCTACCCCACAGCATTGCTTACTATCTTTTAAGTATGCAATCTAATTGTAATCCAATTCATCCATTAGGGCAACTGAATCCCTTCCAGTCACTTCGAGTTGAGACAATAGTTCAGGCAAGTAGCAGTTACTTCTTACAACTCAATAGCTTACACAGATCTAATCATACTCTTATCGTTTGGCTCTTTTGTCCACAACACCACACTGCTGGTGTATGTACTTCCCTTACACAGAGAAGCACATCTTTTCAGTCAGCAATATTCTCGAGGTCATTTATGCCCTAAATGCCTCTGTATCACACCATGCAAAGACAAAGAGCTGAGCACTCTCAAATGTCTCAGGAAAGCCTCTGACAATGCAGAACCCAAAAAAAAGGATTCTGCAGCCATATCAAAGTAAAGCAGAACTGCGCCGTTGAGGCATAGCCATATTTTTAATTCTAATGCAAAGACTCTTCTGTCTAACTGTCAAGCTGTGAAGTAAACCTCACCTGGAAGAATATTATATTTAACACAGAGTTTCCTGTAAACAACAGAAGAAAAAATAATCAGTGTTGCTCAAATAATCAATATTCATTCTTTTACACCTGTAAGCACACAACAAATATCCTGGTACTAACAGAAAATGGAGAGAAGTGAACACGGAAACTCAAGATTTGAAAAAAATGCTTCTGGACAAGCTTGCCCAAGTGGGTAGGCATCCCATTTAGAAGTTTGCCAAAAAACAGTGTAAAAACACCTGTGGATTAATGACATGGACAGAGCATGCATTAACCTGCTTATATATTTGTGGAAACAGTAATTTTTCAAACAAGCACATCAAATAACAATTGAAGCTCCCATTCAGATTTCTAATTGGATTTCATGATTACAGACAGCAGAAAAAATTGGGACAAAATTAGTTGAAATAATGGAACATTTTTAATACGAGACACTGAAAGTAGTACACAGAAATTCTTGGTTATTATTATCCTTCAGAGACTAGAGACTTCTACATTTCCATGGAAGCTTTCACGGTAATTTAAGTACCAGCTCCCAGTTATTTAGAATATGCCTCTGAAGTTCTCAATGCCTAAAATTCACAAAACAGAGACATTCAAATCTCTGGAATGGAATTCATTAACACCTAAGGTGACATTTGGTGGCACAAAACTTTCACAAAGTTTCTTGATTCTTTCGCAGAAGAGCAGAAAAATTACTAGTTATCAGGCACAACTACTCAGTAATTTTCAGGGTTTCTTTTTTTTTTCCTATGCAGTTTATTTTACCACTAACCAAACATCAAAGCAGCAAAGGAATATACTCTCCCATCCCGTGAAACAGAAAGTTAACATAATGCATTGGATATTATGTTATCACCGGTACTGACAGTCATCATTCCTACGCATCTGCTGAAGAACAGTCCAGAGGTATTGCTCCCGTTTATTTTGTCCAGTATGAGAGCTCAAATCAAAGCCTGACAAAACTTGAAGAGCACTTTCATTGACCAGTTCCGAACAGTACGGCATTTGCTCTGAATGAATATAGAAATCCTGGTTGAGATGGTCTGACTTCATGATTGTTTTCATGCCAAGTAACATCTTTAGTCAACACAGTAAGAACAATTTAAGAATGTATTTTCTTAAGGACAAGAGAAACCCCTTCCTGTTCAAATTAACAAACATTAAACCAATTATTTACTGATGTTTTTCAAAATCACATCACCTCAGTTAAGGGTTAAGCAGAGGCAGCCTAAAATTTATATCAGAAGCGAGTGAACTGTTTTTGATACAGCTTATTATAAATTGTGGCTCTAGGCTGCAACCGTCCCAAGACTGCCATTGTGTATTCCAGACACGTAAGACTACAACCTCAGACTTGCCTCCCTATTTTAGTCTCTTTTTTTTCACCCATACTCCCTTTTGGCATAGTACGCTTTAATGGTAGGCTGCCTCTTTTCCTGATTAATCATGGTGGCAAGAGAACAAATTAAAAAAAAAAACTTAATTGCTATACGATGAAATTATTAGTGCTGGAACAATTCCACAGCAGCCCTGTGTCAAAATAAATTCTGGCTATTCAACTTCTGCTAAGGAAAAAAAAAGTTTTAAAGTGGTAATATCTACTAGAATATACTTCTATTTTTTCCAAGAAAGGTTGGACCAGATGATCCCTGAAGTCCCTTCCAACCTGGTATTCTATGATTAAAGGCAGAGATTCTCCCTCAAGTGACACTGACTGTTTCTCAGTAACAAAATTTCGCTTTTTTTTTTGGAAACACTGGCTTATCTACATATCTGTATTTCAGCATGTTGTCTTTTCTACGTTGCCAGTTTTGCTAAGGTTAAAACTGAAAAGAGATACCAGCTTGAGCGTGAAACCATTGAACGTCTGCATCTGGTTTTAATACTCAAATGCAGTTCTGCAAATAACTCACATGTGTGCTGACAAAGCAGGTATCATCACTTAAGCCATCCAGAGCAGAAAAACTCACTACAGCTAAACCTGAAGTTAAACCCTGATTAGTCGATGCCTCCCTCAATCAAGTTCTGAAAATACCAAAGGGTAGACACTTTTCATGTGGTACCTGTAAAGATGACTGTAAAGGTTTTGATAGCATCTGCAAGCAGAAAATAAGACCGGAAATGTTACAAACAGAAAAGGAATGTAAATAAATTCATGCTTAACCAATGGAAGATATTTCATGGATATAATGAGACCAAGATAATTTACATTATCTAGGGTGTAAGTGAGAGAAATGGTTATTTAGGGCTTTCAACAAGTTGATCCTTGTAAAGCAGGTTTGATATTCCAAGTCCTCGAGAACAAGGAGGCTGTCAGTTTGCAAAAGACAACAAATCACTAACAAGGTTCTGCTTTGCACCATTTTAGGTTGGAGATTAGGAGATTTAGTGGGTAATAGGTGGTGGGGGGCGGTTGGACTGGATGATCCTTGAGGTCTCTTCCAACCTTCATGATTCTATGATTCTAAAATGCAAGATGTTCCTTGATTTTAAGTAACACGATATGTTAACTCTTGAACACCATTTCAGTTTATCTTTTGTTTCTGCAATAGTTCTAGTTGACTCACACTTGTCACACCTAACAAAAGTCAGAAGCATTAAAGACTCTGCTAGTCTCAAGTAAAGTTAACTTTCCTAAAGCTATTCCTAAAGCCCAACCCACTAGTAGCACTGAGCACTTTCCATCTAAGACATACTTTTAAAATTAGAAAACAAACACTTTAAAAATTGATTGACTTTCACTGCTGTTTCATACATATTTAGTAAACAGAGCCCTTAGCAGTTAACAGTGTAAAGGAAATTTTCTCTTCAAGCTCTGTTCCCACAAGACTGCAAACATACTGATTACCAGTCACAAGGAGTAAGAAGGAAAATAGAGTAAGTTTTGCTACCTACTCCCTGCCATCTGGCTGCTCAAACAACAGGGTGGCCCTTGAGAGCCTCTTTTCTGCTTCCACCTGTTTAAGTAAGCTTCAGACTACAAGAAAAGTTCACCACAGCAGACCAAAGCCTCCGTACAAAACAGCTTGATGCAAAGGGCAGCTTTGCAGAGGTTCCTTTATGATTTTGCTTTTCATGCACGATTCTGCCCGGCAACTCCTTTTGGAATCAACAGCAATTACTACAACATCAAGCACAGCCTGTATTCTGCAATTACCAAATCAGTAAGAACAGCTCTTGGAACAATCAGAGCAGTGTTACCTTGAAATACACCACCAACTTGTTTATTACTGAAGTTTAATGAAGACAGTAAGAAACTGGTGTCTTACACAGCTAAGAAGAAACAAGGCAGCCAAAAAATCTCTAAAATATCTGGAACACCCTGGATAGTTCACAGCAGTACAGTCATAAAACCCTAACAGTTCTGCTTCATATATTTTACAGTTTAAGCTGTTTTCCCTCCTGTTTCAGGTTGCTGGGGTATTTTTGTCAATAAAAGTGAAGAGCAGCAAGCAGAATAAAAGCCAATGCTTAAAGATACTGTTAAGTCTTCAGTGTTTGCTCAATTTTATTAACTGATTGTTCATACACACATTGGCACTGTAATCTTCAAGGTCTAGTCACTTCAAAATTCAGTGGCAAGGTAATTAAGTACTCCCCTTACCTTCAGAATGATTCTAGTATCTTCTTTACTAGACCCTCCATCTACTCGAGTCACTCTGTATTCCAACCACTGCTGAACAACAGCTTTCTCTTCTGCAGTACTTCCAAGCAGTTGGTCTTTCTTAGCCTGTTTAACCAGGTGTGCAGCTATGGTCATAAATCCTGTCAGACCAGGACCATTGTTTGTTTGAAGAACAGGAACCTAGAAAAGGAAACAGAAATGAAACTAAACAACTCATTAAGAAAACCCCAGTCTCTGTAAGAATAGCTATTTTTTTTCACAGCCTCTGAAAAGAATATTTAAAGCAATATGTGAGAATTTAGAAGTATTCATACTAAAGGTAGTAACATGAAAAGTGTTCTCTTTTCACTCTTTGGGCTGGTTAATTTTCAGCTTTTACAGAAGAAGTGTGTTTAACACACGCACATGGAAAAAATCAAGACACCTTTAGCTCCAATTAATCAAACTCTGCCAATATCAGCAAGAAATAGTATTGCTCATTCTAACACTGCAGAAATCTTATTAACTAACTTTCAATTCATTTGCAAATTCAAGACTCTGACTTAAGATTGCAGAGTCAGTAGCATTCAAGTTCTCTCCAAGCAGACTGCAGCAGCCAGACCTACTGAAATGCTTATTCATACTTACTGCTCTACTGCCAAGTACCCTGACAGAAGTTAGCAGCTCACTGCTATCAGGGGAGGACAACACAACACACCACTAGCTTTAACCGTGTCTCTGTCAGTGACGTTGGCACATGTTAAACCATGGGAAAGGAAACTGAACAGCGAAGAGTCAGAAAAGACATGAATGAATTGACACTCACTGCAGCAGACTAAAGCTCATTCTCTTCTGTCATCTGATGTCACAAATGACTGAAATTGATTAAAATGCAATAGCTTTCTCTTTTTGAAGTATCTGATGACAGAGGAGTCCATCTACATTCACATTTAGTGAACATAAGATACAAGTTGAAAGCATAATATTACTTTTGCAGTTTTACCAAGGGTCTTTGACTACTATGCAATTTTTCTGCTGAACAGGCAGAAAGGAAATACACAGACAGGTCTATTTAAGTGATTTTTCAGACTTATGCTTTACACTGATAGCATTAAAATACCAGTCGGGTTGTTAATAATTAAGAAAGCTTTTGCAACCAAAGAATGGCTATATTACTATTCAGGACTCTAATCATAAACCGTAAATAAAGCCAAGGAAGAAAACTGTAAGGCAACTGCAGAGTTTCTTTTCTCTGTGTCGTTCTCTGAGAGAATGACATGAAGGCCCTTACAAACGTGTGACACCCTGAATACCACATTACATTTTTCTTGCCTCAGGTTCCTCTTAAACTACAGAACTTAATGTTCCCATACAAACTTCAAAACGTCAACGCATCTACTTCAAAAGAGCAAAATACTTAAGAACAACAGCTCTTCACTACAGATGCATTTCTAATATTAACAAAACATATTTTTTGCATGATTTAACTACACCAGCACGTATATAACTGCACCAGCACCAGGAAAACACAGGGAGAAGGAGAGTGCTGCCAGAACAAGTACTTTTTAAGCCGACAGGCCTCCAATGACACACAATAACCCTTTCACGGGCAGAGGGAAGACGTTTCCAGAACCTGCTGTAGCGAGGCCCTACAGCAACAACCTAAGCCGGGGGGAGCGAAGGAAGGGGCTGAGGGAGAAAAGGCGAAGGCCCCTCCGCTCAAGGAGAAGAGCTGACCATGCGGGGACGAGCAGCTGAGGCCGTCACAGGGCCCGCCCGCCCCAGAGGCGGGGGTTTGGGCAGCCCCAGCCACCACTGGCCGATGCTGAGGGGAATAGCCGTGGGGAGGGCGCCGAGGCGTGAGGGAAAGCGGCGAGCTGGGAGGCCGCTGGGGAAGGGGGGCGGTCAGTGGACACCCACGCGCACCGCTGCCCGCTCCCAGCCCCTCCTCACTCCCTTCACCTTCCGCTCCCCCTGGACGCCGTACTTGTTCCCTTCCGGCAGGCCCAGCAGCTTCTCCAGCAAAGCCAGCTCATCCACGCCCGGCCCCGGCCGCGCCGCAGCTGCCATCTTCGGCTGAGGAGCACCTGGGAAAGGAAAGGCAGCTGCAGCCGCCACCTGACAACAACCGCCAACCCCATTGGAAGACGAAATCACCACACCGACAAAGGAACCGTCATTGCTATTGGCCCGCAGGAGCCGGCCAGCCAATCAGAAGCTCGATGTGTCCAGCGCATGCGCTGAGCCTGGCTTTGCTTGGAAACCCCGCGGGGGGGGTGGGTGAGAAGTGCTGCAGATCACCGAGGGCGCGTGCGCACATTTCCCCGCCCACACGGTGTCTTGCGCGCGCGCGCACGTCAGCGGCCTAAGCCCCGCCTCCGGGGCGTGGTCTCCGCGGAAGGGGGCGGAGCGAGCCGGGAGGGACGGTGCGGTCGGCGCCGCGAACTGTTTTCCGGCGGGGGCGGGGGTGCAGCAGCCCCGCGGGCTCACGGTGTGGGGCGCCTTCGGGCCCGCGTCGGGCAGGAGATAGCCTCCGTGTCCAGCGGAAGCAGCGGCCGCTTGCTTCCCGGAAAGGGGCGAGGCCCGTTGGTGGGTTAGTGGCTGTGCCTGAGGCGGAGGGAAGGAGGAAAGCCGGTGGCTTTCCCCATGCCGGTACAGAGCCCCTCGGTTCGCAGCCGTACCGCCCGGCGCTGGGGTTACCCGCCCGGTTGCTGGAGGCGTGCGGGGGCGGCCCCACACGCAGGGCCCGCCGCTCTCCGTGTCCCGGCCTTCCCGGTCCCGCTGCCGCCGCGGCCTTCGGGCTTGGGTGGGTCGCTGGGGTCCGTCGCGACGTGCTGACCCGTCTGGCCCAGAACAGCGGCCTCGTGAGACGGCCCTGCGCCCCCGGCCGCGCCCCGGCCCTGCCTTTCTCCGCCGCCACCTGCGCCTTGAGCCTCTCGGGCCGCTGCTGCCAAGTGGAGATGAGGGGCTGGAGGTTTTGTGAGGGGACAACGGAGCTGCCGCATGCCCCCAGCGGGGGCGTCGGAGGTGGGGGAAGGGTGGAAGTGGGGTTCGGAGGAGCGTGTTCATGAACTGTGGTTGATGGTAGTGGTGAAGTTGGGAGAGAAAACCCACAAAATCTGCGCTGGCCACGAAATAGCCTGGTTTAACTGCACGTTGGTGTGTGTGAGATTTGTTAAAGGCGTGGTTTAATCGCCCTTCTAATTGCGATACTCCCCTGCGGGTGTCATAGCTCTACATCGGTTCGTGATGTTGGAAATCAAAACGATTTTAGATTGGCAGGTCTGCTTGTGCAGGGTATCAAAGTGCCATTCTTGGCAGAAGGCCATTAAATACCAAACTAGTGTTTTTACTAAAAACAACACGCCGGTCTCGTCCTACCGCTGACAATTTCGAAATACAGGCTCAGGGCTATCGCTGCGTTAGTCACCTCAAGGTGGTCCTGACACATGTCCTGGTTCTTCAGTGAAACGCTTCACCTTGATACACAGTGACACTTAGATTTGTACCTTCTGCTGCAGAAGAAGTCTGAAAGTGGCCACAGAGCCGTCCTCTGAGCGGGGAGCAATTCTGAAATTGTGGCTGGATTTTTAAGCTTTTGCAGGAATTTGGCCGATCTTTTATATTAACATCCGCACAGAACTTCATTTAAGAAAAAATAAAAAATTGTTCTCCCTTGAAACTGACATTGCTCTTTGCAAAGTTGGTGGTTTTGGTTTTTTTTTAAGTCTTCTGCTCCTTTCAGCAGCAATATTTTGCAATGCTATGTTTCCAGCTGTGTTCTGGTGTGGTGTCAATGAATGATGCAAAATTGTACAGAAAGTCTTCATTTTCAGGGGAGAAATGGATAGAAGTGTTTTGCCAATTTTTTAAAAAAAGCTAGTCAATTGTTTCAGTGTTGAAAGATTTCACTTTCAGTAATGAGCCATCTGTCAGTAAATACACACCTACATTTACAGGTTATTTTATGTATTTATAATTTTTAAATGCTTTGGAACCTAGGAGGTGAGACTTATCAGTGTGAAATATTAATATCCATGGACTGAAATACCTATCAGTTACAATAAAAAGGTTACAATTTCAGATGGATGAGAAGCTAAAGCCTTTTTTTCTTTTTCTTTCCTTCCACCTCAAAAATTTAAAATCCTCAGAAGGGGAGACTTTATAAATTAGGTGTAAGAGGTTAACTGCTCACGGTTGTGTAGCAGTTTTCCCTTGCTAAGAGTGTCTAGCAGTGTCTCCCTTTCTTTTTTCTGTGCACAGTTCTCCCCTCGTTCCATTAGGTGGAGCTTTGTGATTAAGACTGCAGAAGAAGCTTGCTTCAAAGTGCAGAATAATTCACAACGGAATGGCGGGGGGAGGAGGGGAATGAAGCCTACTTTGCTTAGAGGTATCAGTGTCCTGTACGCAAGCTCCATACACAAAAATCTGAATCAAGACCCTCACACACAAGGCAAATAACTTGAAAAATCGATTCTGTCAAATGGAGTGCTGCTCTAATCTGCTGTTATCACAGTCAAGTTCCAAATCTAAAATACCTTAGGTTATAAATTAAATGTCAAATATAATTAATTTGGCACTTGAAACATGAAGTGGATGACTGTCCTTTAGAGAAAGCCTGACAGCTTTATGTATGTCACATTGGTATCCGTTAAAACAAGCTTTACGTGCCAGACGATCCTTGTGTGAATCATATTGCTGTTAGCTGTACCAGAATTTTGTCAGTGTAATAAGTCTCAGAACAGTTTTCTCCTTAATTGTCTGAAGCTTTTGCAAGACAATATAAATCAAGTGTCATCTGCCTCATCTGTGCAAAATAATGGTTTTATCATGCATCAAATAAGCAATTTATTTCTTATTCATTACTAGAGAAGTTACTGTTGAATATTTACATACAAATCTATATTTTATACAAATAGAGAATGTTTTCTGCCCTGTGCCTTGGACCCACCGCAGTTACAATTTGAATCCAGTTCTCCTGCCACCTTCTTAAGCTCAGCAGCAGCGGCTGTAGTCCTATGGTTCCCTTCCACAGGAAGGTCCAGGTTAGAGCTGCGTGTGCTGCTCCTTCCCCAGCCCGCTGCCTGGACACGGGGAGACCCCCTCTTGCACATCCTCCTCCCCTTATCCCAACCAGAAGCACAGAGGTCTTTCTCCGCTTGCTGCGGTTTGTGTCCCTGCTTTGCACAATGGACTACACAAGCCATAACACTTCGTTATGCACAGGTACCCCTGGGGAAGTGGAGAAGGTGGGTTTGCCCGATGAACGCTTTTACACAGTTGTTGAAATAAAAATATCAATAAATCACATTATTTCCCATGAATAGGACTTTCCTAATCCAAATCTCATAAAAATTCCCCCAGCAAAGATTTAATAGCGTGATGCTGCAGCAAGGTTTCATTGCTGTAGTTTAATTGTTAAATGCATGTTAGAAACTGGCTAAATGTTTGTGACTGATACCCTTTATACTGCCTGCTCTACGGCCTGTGAGAGCAGAGCTGGTCCTTTAGCTTAAGAGGAAAAAAAAAAAAAAAAAGAGGCTGAGACCTTGCTGCTCTTCCTGTGCTCGTTGAAATGAGGGGAATGTGTGCAGTCACACTAAAAGATACAGACTTGTTCCTGGTCCCTGCGGTGGCTGAAGGAAGCAAAGATGAAATTGGATTTTTTTTTTTTCAAGTTCTCTTGGAAAATCGAACACATGAAAAGAATGATTCTTGTAACAGCCATCTCTCCTCTGCTTCAGCTTCCCTTCTGCCCAACGCTGTGCTGTACAACAGAAACACGAGCCCCAGGTCCGTTTTAAAATTTAGCCATTCTTATATGTGTCAGGCAGAAAACAACTCAAAAGCAGTGTTTGAAACCTAAGAGGCATGGTAATTTTATCTTTTTTGTCTCATTTCCACCAGGTTACACGGACAGAAGGACTTCTTGTTAGAAGCCTTTCCGCCGGCAGTGACTCAGAGATGTTACTGTCCCAGCAGCCAGCAGCTGATTTTAGCCTAGGTGCATGCTGAAGGAAACAGGGAAGGGAAAGTTGCCATGATATTACTGCTGCGGCAGTGCAGCGCCAAAAGCAGGGCGAGGGAGACTTGTCATGTTCCTGAAAAGACTGACCTCATGCACGTGTATGTTTTAATTGAGCAAAATATGCATATGTTTATAGTCAGTGGAGTCGGAGTGACCGCAGGATTCATCACTGACTATTACAAAATTGACTTAATTTTTTCTGTCTTCTGTTCCATGGAAGATGACTGCAAGTCATGGTGCTGCCCAGCCCTTGCAAGTGATTTAGGATATTCATCTTAGTTGCAGGGCAGTGCTAGATCCACAAGCAGGATAGCTGCACTACTGCACTGCTGCATAAAACCTAATTAGCCCAGGTAGGAGGCAATTAGCTCCGCACTGCTGTGCCTGTTTTTAATGCTTTCCCAGAGCCGACTCACTTGTTCACAGCTCAGAGTTCCCTGAACTTTATTATAGGTGTCTCTGCGTTTGGATCTCAAAAGCATCATGGCTTGGTTTTGAGATTAAACAGCTGTTGTGCATGGGTCTGAATTTGAGTTTGGTGATTCCAAAACAATTTTGACTATTTTCCATGAATTTGGCAACCAATCAACGAAGAGTGCGTATGTATTCATATATGTACATATACGTATCTATAAAAATGTCTCGTTGTGCCTTTGAAGTGTTGTTTGTCAGAAAGCCCAGGTAACTTTGTTGTTCAATAAGGAGAGAGCCAACTCTTAGGCACTGGTTGTCACAAATTTGATTTCCCTGAGGCAAGAAAATATGGACCTGTGTGGAAAATCTACTGAGTTCTGTAGAGACATATTCTAGTCTCAGTTCCATCCTTGTTTCTGAAGTCAAATTTACTATTCTTTGTTACTTGCTCACCTTCCAAATTCCAAGATCTCATTAAAGAAAAACAATCTTGAAATTGATGGGTGTACAGAAATCAAGAATTATGGAAAAGGACTGATTGTCTGGCACAGAAGGGAGCAGCCTGATGCCTCATACACTCATCTGGACACAGGGCTTCGGTGTGGCAGAGGACCACCGTTGTGTTCAGCGGCTGTGCATGTCTAGCGCAAGCAGTTCTGCTCCCGAGGGACAGCTGAAGAGATGAAGCAGATAACTGATTTAAAAAGTAGTATACTTGGGCTGCTACACCTCTTTTATTATGCGTAAATGTGGTACATTTAGTTGTGGAAAATGTAATCTGCTGCTTCTTTTACAGCTCAGTAAGTGCTGGGGTTTGCTGGCTGGGTTTTTGAGAGCAAACGCAATCGTTGTAACAGAATTGCCGCTGGCAAGCTGATTTTGGGGGGTATGCCCTGTTTAGGTAACGCAGGGTCCTGGGACAGAAAGGCTAAGGCATTTCAGCGTACGCTATCAGTAATGTGCGACGTTATTCCGGACTAATTCTGTTCTTTGTTCTCCAGCTATGGCTGTGCTGAGCTGGGAACATGTCCGGAACATACACTAGATGGCAGGCGGGTCAGGTGGCTGGAAAGGAGCCTTGCCCATTCATCACGCAGCCTTCCCTCCTGCCTCCGAAAGATCAGTTGGCGTTCCTCGGGCCTGTACCAAAGCACGTTTGGCGCGCTGTACTGGATACGAGTACGCAGTCAGCGGACTGGAAGCTGATCGAGCCCTCTGCCCATGAGATGCTAGGCCACGTTGTTTCCGACAGATTTGCTTTTGCCTTTTAGCCGACAAGGAGAAGATGCCTGATCAGTAGCAGCTCGATCAGTAGCAGCTGCTGTTGAGAATAAGGCTTGTGTTAGAGAAGTGGATGTGTTAAAGAAGCGCTGTCAGCACCTGAGGCAGGCTCTGATGGCTTGTCTTCAACAGCAGACTCCTGTATTTGCCCTGCAGGAGACGATGGCAGCTTGTCGCAAAATTTTTGTAGCAGAACATCTTTCCAGTGCTCTGTGTTTGCCCCAGGATGAGAGATGCCCTCAACAGTGCCCTTAAAGTGGAGATCTCGTTGCGATGTCAGCATGTGCAGCCTTGAGTACAGCAGCGCTTACTGTAGGATCCCTTGGGAGCTGTCGTGACACAAGGTCAAATTCAGCCCTCATGTAACTGGTGTGGTGCTCGTTTGACCCACAGCTCAGTCAGCGTAACAGAGATGCTGTCAGCTTTCACCTCTCCTGATGGCCTTGAGTGAAGGATGGATTTGAAAGGAGATGTCACATCACTATCAGATTATGCTAATGTCATAGGTGAGTCTCACAGGGCTCTACGAGTAAACCACATTTTAAAGAGTCTTTCCAATAGCTGGGTTTTTTTCCTTCTGTTAGTGATATTCATAGGAATACCATGAGCTGGTATCGATTGCTTTCCTCAGACAGAAAGTTTCCTCAGTGCTGAGTTGCAACCAGATGCATTTGGGATTCCTGCTGTGGCATCCTGAACTGGCACACCTTTTCTGATTTTAATTATTTTAATTAATCCCCAGATTTTTAACAACACAACTACTCTACAATCAGACTTATACTAATGTAGTTATTAGCACAAATAAAACAAGTCTATACTAAGAATTTCAGGGAATTTGCTTTATCAGTTGAAGGGCTAGAGCACTTTCACAGAAGCAAGATAGTTTTGTTGCCAGTTTACCTCAACCTAGTGAGCACATCTCTAGACAGCAAATGGTGGAAAACCTGCTTTTTTTTCTAGACTTGTCTCTAGAGTAAACTACTACTGCCTGTGGCTCTGTATCAGTTGAGAATTATGGAGAAGTAGATGGTCAGGTAGTTCTGGTTGTCTTATTCACTAAGTCAGCTAGTAAAGTATAGTTGGAACTCTTGAGAAGAGCAGCAGGAAAATCGCAGTTCCAATAAACAGGCATAATTAGAAACGAGGAAGTTTAAACTTCAGCTTATAAGTGGCTCTAAATGCAGTGGTCTTTTGAGTTCCAAGCAGATTCGTACTGAGGTGGGTTAAACCCAAACCTGGATGCTGTACTATTGCACTGTTCATAGTTATGAACAACTAATTTTGAATAAGTCTGCTCCCTGCCTCCCTCCCCCCCCCCTCTTTAGTCCATCTGTCTGCATTAACTACATGGTTACACAAAGTTGTTCACAGAAACACCTTGTTTTGGAGGCACGTCTCATGAAATAGCGACCCTGATGGGCGAGTATTGCCTGTATCACTATGTACCACGTGCCTTACAAAGCTGGTGACGGGTCTGAAGCACAGGTCTTATGAGGAACAGCTGAGGGAACTGGGGCTTTTAGTCTGGAGAAGAGGAGGCTCAGGGGGGACCTTCTTGCTCTCTACAACTCCCTGAAAGGAAGTTGTGGAGAGCTGGGGGTTGGTCTCTTCTACCAAGCAACAAATGACAGGACAAGAGAAAACGGTCTCAAATTGGTCCGGGGAGGTTTAGTTTGGATATTGGGAAAAATTTTTTCACCGAAAGAGTGGTCAGGCATTGGAACAGCCTGCCCAGGGAGGTGGTGGAGTCACCATCCCTGGAGGTGTTCAAATAGTGTGTAGACATGGCACTTTGAGACATGGTCTAGTAGACATAGTGGTGTTGGGTTGATGGTTGGACTTGATGGTCTTAGAGGTCTCTTCCAACCTTAAAGATTTTATGATTCTATGAGTCTATTAATTGTGAGAGGATTCTGCCTCTACCCTTATGCTTCCGTCCCAGCTGAAAAGCCTTTATGGCGTTCAGTATTGCATCTTGCAGCGTGTAGAGAATGCAGTAGTTAAATCAGTAAGCAGCAAAGGAAGAATCTGGCTCCAGTTGTTGCTAATCTACCCATCTGACACTTACTAGAGTATCTGTACATTAACAGGACAGGAATGATCAAATACTACACAGAAGCACAGTTTTCTTTTGATCTTTTTGAGTCAGTGAGGAACCACTCAATAAAACTAGGTAATGTTGCAGAACAGAAAAATGAGAAAGAAGTAATACAGACTGGACACAGTGAATAGGCAAGTGTGTCCATACAGACCTGAACACCGAGCTGGTCCTTCGCTGAGCACCAGCCAGCCTCAAAGGAAGGCTTACAAATCTTTTCTCTGCAAATGTGGTTTGAGACAAGTTGCATGAGGACAACAGGAGCAGCCATCAGGACACAACCAGACAAATGAAATATGGAGCCAATGGCTCACCACAGTTTGAGTTCTCTTTTGTACGCGTGCGATCGCAAGGTTTATGTGCAGCAAAGCCTCTTGGAGCTGGTGTTGGGAGTGGAAATGAAAATGTTATGTGCCTTCATTTGTTCCTTGCTTCTCTTTACTCTGTCTCTTTCAACCTTTAATTGCTGGGGACATAAATCTACAAAGTAAGCAAACATATTCAAAACACAAAATTGTAATTAAAGCAGTACATTCTAGAACTTTATAAATGCTTCCCCGCCCCACCCATTAAAAAAGTTTCTTACAGCTAAAATGTTTGGAATCTATATTGTAGACCCAGGCCAACACAGACGCTGTCTGTGAGACGCTGCCTTTGTGAGAAGAAATTTACATTTTGCTTTTGGCAACTGTGCGTGTTTGACATTAGGGCATACATCACCCAAAGGAAAGTCTTTATTAGTGTGGAGATGTCACCTGATGCTCTGCTACAAAGACACATGATGCTTCACCCAGGATTGCAGGAAGAATTACACACCAAGCTTACGAGTTTAAGAACTTCAGGTTATGTTGTGCCATAACTCAAGAGTTTGATAATGGATCTGCCAGAAGAAAACAGGGCCACAAATAGAAGATTATCCTGTCCTCCAGCACCTCTGCAAAATCACACAGTTCCTCCTTTTCCTAGGTGTTTTTTATGTTTGGTTTTGTTGTTGTGGTGGGCTTTTTGTTTGTTTTTTTTTAGGTTTTTTAGGTTTTTGGAAGGAACTCTCCTCTTCTCCCTTTCCATGTTGCTCCCTGCAGCCTTGCTTCCTGTCTCCATCCAAAACTCATCAAAACTGTACCTAGTGATGCAGCCTTTTTGTCTTTTTTATCAGCTGTTTATTTGCTGCTGTGTTTTGGAAAGCATTTTGTAGAGGTGAGGAGCGAGGCTTGTGTGATGATGAGTATCTGAATTGATTAGAGCGAGGAAGTATAATGCACAAGAAGAAGGTTATGATTATAAGCTGCTGAGAGATGTTCAACACGTCAGTGACATTGCGAAAAATCTGGTTTAGAATTATTTGAGCCCACAGTCTGGGGGGGGACTGTAATTGGGTTTTACTCCACAGGAGCTCACAGAGGTTCAGACAACAGTTTATAAAATATACACAGAGATCAAAGTGGTTTGAAATTCAGACTGATTTTCAATCTCTTTTTTTTTTTTTTTTTGGTGTGGGAAAAATGAATAAACCCTCAAAACACTCTCATTTAAGGCCAGTTCCTGCCAGCAAGGGAAATTTAATCCACTCAAGCCACCAAATCATTGAGTACATTTATTCATTAAAGTAATCAATCAGTGGAAATAGGTTTTTCTTTTTATATATTAAATGGCAAAAATGATGAGTTCATAAAAATGTCAAGAAATTTTCATCTCTGCTATCTCTTTTCTTAGGTCAGCTGTCTTCAAATGTATTATCCCATTTGTGGGAATCTTACTTATTCTGTCTTGCTTGTAGAAAGCTGAGTATTGAGTATTACACAGAGATTAAAATTGAGTAGGAACTATAGAAAATGTCAAACATAGCAGAAATCATGACACTTGCTCTTTTGACTAGTCACAAAAGCATCAACAGTTGTTAATTTTTGAAGCTAGTACTCTGGCAGGGCTACATGAATACATCAGTCACAGCAACTTTTTGTTTACATTTTTGCTAGCATCTACAAGTTTGTCAAGATCTATCATCTCTTTGCCTTATGCAGTTGGCTTCTTTTATTTTGACAAATGGATCCGTGCCAAGAAGTTATGTATGTGCCTTGCACATCATCATTTGGAAGCAGGAGACAACATTGCGATTATCATTTTTCTCTACTATTTATAATGCAGGCTGCTTCTTTGAGATCTTTTAGTGGAAAAGACTTGGTGAAGAAAAACATCAACTGTCCATTTGCCACGGTAAATAAAATTACATGCATTGTTTGTCTGACATACTCTAAACCTAGAACTTAAGCTCCTTTTAGTTTGGGAAAGATGAAATGCTTCCCAGGTTCTTCTTTGAGCTCATGTTCATTTAGGAACGTAGAAACGTAAAGGGACCAACTGTGTGTCGTGAAATTCAGTGTCTTACATCCGCAGGCGGTCCTGTAATAATAGAACAAACAAAACTCATAAAACACCCCCTAAGACCTTACAATTGTTGTAAAGATTCTAAACCTCAAAAATGGTGTCACAGGTAAGGAAGGGATAAAATAAAAGGCATTGCCAGTATTTTGGATGCAGCAGGAATTTCTTAGGTGGTGTTTCCAGATCTTCCCAGGAAGTCATGGGACCATGGGCTGTGCCCCAAGCTCCAGAGGAGGAAGGATATTCCCAGCTAATAAATAAAATAAAGAAATAAAATTCTGTCCTGAAATGTGTTGCTGTCAAGCCATCAGTTTGTTACCATTGAATCTGGTGATAGCTTTAACCCCAAGAGTGTGAGAAAGGCATGATAAAGAAATATCTGGTCTTCCTCAACAGTGCCAGGAACATCCCCTACCTCCCCCAGCACCGCAGCTCCATCTGTGGCCAATCTTCAGAGGAAATTGATTGACAGCAGCCCTGAAGTATGGACTAATTAAGTATATCATAAGTAGGTTGCAGTGAACACAAATCAGCTTGACCCAAAAAATTTTGGTTCCCAGATGTCAGAGACATTTTCCGTGTAGCTTTTTAATATGGTCAGGGTCCAGAAGCAGTCTCTGTAAATAACAGGGGCATCTTTGATGCAAATTCTGGCTCCTCACAGTTTTAAAGATGACTAACAAATACTTTTGGAGCAAGCAGACTCTAAAGGGCAGCCAAAGGCCTGTTTATATGGGGAAATCAGCATGTGGTAAGGTAAGAGGGAAACTGGTGGTACAGTAGCTGTCTGCACTCATTCTTCATGGAGAGAGTGTGGAGTCCTCGGGGCTCTCTCAGATGGCCTCTGCCAGAACTCACTGAGTTAGTTGAAGGGGGTCACTGTCCCTGGATATCTGCCTCGTCCTTTTGCTAGAGATTACGGCCCCTATGCCACCGGTGACAGAAAGGACCACATGGCCACGCTTCCACCATCCTCCTTTGCAGCCTGCTGCGCACATTGAAATTACCAGTGAAGACTGATTTGTGTTAATGAGTTGAGCTGCTGCTGATGGAGGCTGAAGAACTGAACCGCATTTGGGTTTGGTGCCCCCGCTAAGGGAAGAAAACTGCTGTCGGAAGAGTAGGGCAGGTGCCATGACTGGGATAATACTTTGGCACCTTTTGAAAAGTTAAGAATATCTCTTTGTGAATGGGGTGGAATAAGATATCATGTATTTAATGATTAAAAGCATCCACATGGAATCAGGGCAGGTAGCTAGTGAGTTGCCTATCTGCAGTTTACATAGCTGTGTATGTACGGTCTTGCACTAACTTCTTGGGTACATCAGCAGAAAAACTCTAGTGTCAGTTATTCAAAACTGTAGTAAGCATGTTCCTTTTTGGACAGAGCAACACCATTTTGTTTAATTGTTTCATTACAATTTGGCAGTCCTTGTATTCTCGATTGCATGAAACAGAGCAGAACTTTGCCTGAACTTTGGGCGCTGCTACAATGCAGTGTCATTGACTTATCTCCCCGCACGGGATAACAAAACCCGTTCAGATCCTGCTGAGCGTTTCCTTGCATGCCTACTGCAGGCAATGCAAAACCCTGTTTTCCTTGAGTTTTTGATGTGGATCTACAAGTTTTAATGCATATCTTTTTGAGGCGTTAGGATTGTGCTGCATCATCTTTCCACGAAGATGCAGTGTGTAGGTAAAGAGAGCAAAGAGGCTGAGACACAATCTCAAAGACTTTCTGTTCAACTTGGAGATCATGTGGTCAGTATGTAATAATTTGCTGAATGCTCAACAGAGAGCTATTGGAATACCTTCAGTGCCTTTGCATTTTTTGAAGGAATTCAAATATCTGAAAAGTATCCAGAAAACACAGGTAAAAGTGTAGGTTGAGCTCACCGCATTAGCACCTTAGCTCACAGGCTCAAAATGATTAGACTTTAAAGCTCGTCAGGAATCTCTACTAAAGATAATTAACAATACTGTGAATAACCACTCCGTATTGCCAAACTAAGCTTATCTTCCAGTCATTGGCAAAACCAATTTTGGAATAATTGGGGTATACACAGACAAGACTGCTCTATATCTGGCTGTTGTAAGTTCATCTCTCTCCTCTGTGTATGAATCTACCCACCACCAGGAACAATTCATGAGGTTGAATCCAGTAACATACCATGCAATGAATATTAAGGTTGTCTGCTGTAGCAACCGCACCAGTGTTAAAGCTTTCTTGACAAAGTTTCCTCTGCACTTGGCTCGGTCTAGTCAAGGTGGAAGACTTCCGGAACTCCAGGCAGATCTTTTGCAACCAGTCTCCTTACGTCAGAAAAATACCTTTTCCTAACACAAACTGTTTTATGGACACCATGAATTCTTTCCTTGAAAGGCAGCTACGTCAACATTAATAACAAAGAGGTGAAACCTAAAGACCTGCAGCTTCCCTCGGGTTCTTTCGTGCACCATTGCTGATACTGAAGAGCAGCTGTTCGCCATTTAGCACGTACAAGGACTTTGCTGTAATGGAGGCAGCCAGTGCTGCTCGCCTCAGCAGAGTTGTTTTACATCCTCCACTGATATTAATGCCAAAAGCTTGGTTCCAACGCATCAGGTAGGTGTTTGTTTGATGTGCAAATATATGGAAAGGTCCTTGGGGAAGAAAGAAACTCTGGATTTTTGGGATGTTTTGTCTATTTGCATTCCGCAGCTTGCCTTACTTCGCTGCATCTTAGAACATCTGGATGCTGTATGGGCAGTGGAACACGCATTGGTTCTATCCTGTGCTCTCTGCCCTGGAGCAATGAGAGCTGCTGGTCAAAAGACTCTTATTTTGTAGGTCTACCAAAGAGGGGATGTAAGTGGAAAACAGGTGGGAAAAAAATCATGGGGGCTGCTTGAAAGCATTCCTTTCGTATTCTAATACTTGGACTTGACTTTTCTTCTTAAAATTCCCATACCAACTGGAAACGCTTAGTGATTCACACAGAATCGCAGGGAACAGGAAATCCTGCAAAAGTGCACCATTCCAGGCCCAGACCTACTTCCACTCTTGACAAGGAGAGTTTTGCGACCAGTTCAAATGAGAGCTGTTGGAGTATGATCCAAAGCCTCCTGCAATCTCTTCTAGTGTTCACTCATATGATAACAAAACCACCCTGAAACAGAAGAGTAGTACTTAGTAGTATGCCTCAGAAGTGTTGCAGAAGACTGCATTGCATGTTGTCTAAAAAAAAGTAAATTATTTTCAGAGTGAATTTCATTTATTTCTCATAATTTTGTTTTACAGAGATGTGTAATTCCAGCTGGGGACTGCTTGTACTAGCTAAGCTACACGGTCATGGTGAGGGTCCAGTCCTTTTGGAAGGCTTGCAGGTTCAGCTGATAGGTCCCCGCGGCCAGACCTAAGGCATACTGGATTTCACCAGGAAAAAAAAAAAAAGAAAGTAAAAAAGCAGAAACTTTTCATCTGGTCTGATGTCTCGCATACATACAAATATGCACATGCATTTGTAGGGTGCAAATAACTTACATATTTAAAACCAAACAAAATGGAAGCAAACACAAAACTGGGACATACGATATGAAGCATATGTTTCCAGAGGCTACTGGCAATTGCCCCATGCAATAGTGCACGGAGCCAATTACACCAGTGCCTGGGCAGGCATGAGCGAGGAGAAATCTTTCTGCTGACCCTGACAGACAGCAAACTTGCCCCTTGAAGCCTGATGTCTGATTAGTTGTTCAGGTTTTTTTACATTGGATGGTTGTTAAGTAATAAAACAGTTTCTTCCTAAGAGTAATAGCATTTCATTTACCAATATAGTGTTTGGTGCATTCTTAGTTCGTTTCTGACATCAACTTAAAGGTCTGTACCTTCCCTCCTGAAGACGTGGAATTGCAAACTGACAAGCTCAGTTAGCAGGAGCTGGGTCAGTAATACCTCCAGGGATTAAGGAGACAGAATATTTATAGGCAATCTAATGTTTTAGAGTACTTTTCTTTTTTAAAAAACCCAGCAATTAGGTACTAATATAAAAAGCACTAAATACTAGATTACTAAAAAGTCATGTTTACATAATATATTTTGCCCAGTAGCCACACAGAAAAAAGTTAAGCATTTGATTTAACTCTGAACTTTATGCCTCTGATAAATTTAAGATTATTATTGTATTAAAGTCATTTTTATGTCCTCAGTGGGAGTTAAGGCACTCAGCACTTGGAGGATTGAGTCTGAAGTAAGGATGGGAGCGGTAATGTGACCACTCTTGAATCGCACCGCCTAACGTGTGAGAAGGATCAGGAAGACAATCCTTAGCCCTGAGCATTATATACAAATGAAATAGGGGTTATCTGGGGGCAGCATAATTCATTAAATGTTCCTTCTAAATGTAAAACACCAAATTCCCTCGACACAGTCAGCCTTTCGATCTGCAGTCTAGTTGTGACAAATGATATTACAGTAAGAGTAAACTTAAATTCAGAAAAGCTTGGAAGTTCACGGTTACAGCTCATTCTATTTTCTCATTTCTGGTGGTTGGATGTCATAGCAAATGACCAGGGAAAACATTATAGATATCATAGTCCTTTAAAAAAGTGTCTGATTTTAGAAGATGGGACTAGATTCTCAGCTGGTGCCAGTCAGGAGAGTGACATTAACTGCACTGCAGTTATCCTGTGGCTCTATCAACCAGCTGAGAATCTGATCCATAATCTGATCTGCTCTAACAGTCGGTTAGAAAGGTGACAATGTATAGCTTCACTTTTGCCTTGGACCTCTTTTTCTTCAGACCAATGGTGGGAAAATATCAAATAAATATAATGACCAGATTTTTACGAAGACTGGTTAAAATTACATTGTGACTGAAGAGCAGTTTATGTCAAGGGAGGGTGTAAAGTGCTAAGTAGGCACAAAGTTCTAAACCCCCTCACAAATGTAATTGTACTGTAAGACACGCGCTAGTTCCCTGTTACAGAGACCAGACGCTCTTCTCATCTTTGATATAGTTATCCCTTCATCAAACCCTCTCATGAAACAAGGAAGGATTATTTGTCCAGTTTGAGCAAACAGGACACAACAGGGTAAGCGTTTTGCTTAAGGCTATGCAGGAAGAGCGTGAGTGTTCTTCATGCTGGGCTAATGCCCCAGTCCCTGGACCCCTTCTGCCTGCCTACTTCACCTTCTGTCATTTAATTAATACAGGCTCTATTGATAATATTTGGAAAGTCAGTTATTTATACTACAGCTTAACCAACACAGAAAAGTTGTAATGTCTGCCTTGTGAGCTGACAAATGGAGGGTGCTACATAAAGGCAATGGTTATTGATTTTAAATATACTATCTGTTACCGTGCCATTAACAGGACACCAGCCCAATGACTAGGATGATTCAGAGACGCTCCCCCCAGCTCCACCAGCACTACTCAATGCCCCACTCACATTCTGCTTCACGCAGGACAGAGGCAGCCTGCAGCAACGTGGCTGCCTCTCCATCGTACGGCCACGTCTGTCCTCGCAAAGCCGGGACCAAGTCGCAGGCTCTGAAGGAAGGCTACTGCTGGCCCCGGTGGATATGCAGTTAGGCCAAATGACGCTCTCTTTCATTATAAATTGCCAACAAAATGTGAAGGAAAAATAAAGAATTTAATGCTAAATTCTAGGACAAAATCTTTGTAGGAATCCTCCCAAATGAGAAAATAAAAATACTTGTGGAGAAAATGGAAAGGAAAAACCTTAGTTAAAGAGAAGCATTTATGTTTTCCTTTTTCTTTGTAACTATGTTTTAAAATTTGCCCATGGAAATGCTGTTGATTAATGTATTTGAAACATACACTCTCTGCCTGTTCAGTCTCTCCCAGAGTAGGTCAGTTCTGATTCACTGTCCACTGAGTAGACAGTTGTACTTCTGTGTTACACTTAACCTAGAGATTTTGAAACTATACACATCTAGGGTCTCTCAGAACTCAGACTACATTTTAGCTACAGATATTGTTTAGGTCCTTTAAGATATAGTTTATACTAACCATGACTTTACAAGTAGTTCCTAGTAAGATTTGGTTCCTTTTCCATCTATGACCATGCAGCATTGCAAAGGGGCCAGTGGAAGAAATAGGGCCACTTACTAGCTTTTTATTACGTTAGTATAGTGAGATAAGGAACAGAAAAAGTATGTCTTTTTCTGAGTGATTCCTTTTTTATTCAAAATCTGTGAGGGCTCACTTTAAAAATATATAATGCTATCGAGTTCAACAAGCTGCATGATTTATTGAACCAGGGCCACCATTTCTTCCTGTCAGCTGTATGTGATCAGTTATTGTAAGTGCCTATCACTCGTTATATATTTATTTATTGGAGGTTAGAGAGGGTCTTTTAGAAGACTTTCACACGTAGCTATCAGGGCACAATACCCAAGAACTGAATTTCAGCTAGCCAGTGAAATGAATGTTTCAGGCCACATCATCAGTTGATAGAAAACCTTGTAGCCCCATGCTTCCCATTTCCCTCAGCCCTGAGAATCTGGCCTATTATCAGTGACCTTGTACCTGACCATTTTTGATGCAGTTTTGCTCTGGCAGGGTGTAGTGATGCTGAGACATTTTCTCAGAAAAATACAAAATGTTATACACCATCTCGTGTCAGGTATTCTATACCTCAAATTGGTGGAACAAAGCATGTTATTTCCACTTAGTGGGAAGAAACCAACATTGTTATTTCTACTGCTTCAGTGTCAGGGCTTTTTATTTCCACTGCAGTGATTGTACAGGCTCTCATAACCAATAAGCCAACATCCACCCTGCCGGAATAAAAAAAAACCAAAACAACAAAAAAACCCCAGCCTTGGCTGGTCTGAAGCACATTAGATCACACAAAAGAGAGCTTACTCCAGGCTGCAGCTAGAATGAAAATGTCTTTTCTCCTGATAGCAGTGGTGGGATTTGGCTATAAAACGTCACTTTTCTGACACATCAGCAACCTCTGGATTCTTTCTCCAGATGATGCAAGCAGAAAAAAAACCCAAAACAACAAACCAAGGGTATGTATAGATTCCATCCTAACTTCAAAAGGGAGGAAGAGGAAACGTACTACATGCTTATGGTTATGCAAAATAAATGCAGTTCAGGTTTTGAAGCTTCTGGACACAAGTGGTCAGATATAAAGGACCCAGATACACCGTATCAGACAAAAATAGTTGTGTCGCCTACAGCAGCCTACATTTTAAGAGAATTTCCTCTATATAAGGGACACAACATCCCTTCTTCTCAGGATTTCCCGCAATGAGAAGTAGCTCAAGGCTGAAGTTGGGGCTCCCTGGAAACTTCTCTGTCACGGAGCGGACCTGAACCAGTGCCTGCACTGTGAACATTGGCTGCGCCCCATTCCCAGCCCGCTCTTCCCACTTGTTAACCTGAACTGCCCTCCGTCCCTAGCCCTCCAAGTGACCTTCTCTTACAGCACAGCTCGATGCTGTGACCTCCTCCAGTTCCCAACAACAAACTTTCTGTTTCACAACATGTGAACCTGGGACAGCAAAAGGCGGGTTAGAATTTAAGAGGATTGTGAACTACGGAGTCATTGCCTCGAACACACAGAAAGTTGGGCTCTCGTTTCAGTGCAAATCTACGTCACTTGGTGGATGCAAATGGAACAAAACTAGTTTGTTTCAGCTGAATGTGCAATCTGTAGATTTTGGAGTTTTACAGGATTTATTTGCTGTTGTGAGGAATAAAAGAGCTTTGTTTTATTTCTTATCAGTGGGGAAAAAAACACCCAGATCTCTAATATCCATGAAACTAAGACTCACTCATGTTTATATGGCTTTATTAACACCTGATGTATTTTAAAATGAGGAAAACTACAAGATGCTTTTTTTTGGTGAAAGCGACAATTCTGTTATTTGTGAATACAATTATCTTCTCCACTTGATACATTAGCACAAAATATGGCAGAAGTACGAAAGTGTGCTCTTTGGCAGAGATTGTCACATTTCACCTTGGAATATGTATGTAAATGTTCTTCACAGCGTTGTTTTTTCATGAGGATGTACTTTGGACTGTGATTTGAGAATTCACAATATAAGAATATGATACAGAAAATCCTGTATAGCATAGCAATTTTTATAGAACAAATTTACTTCATAGAGGATTTTACTGAGAATTATTTATTTCAAGTCACCACAGCCCTTAAATTTGAGAGAGTATAAGTAGCATGCTGCTTATATTATTAAATGTTTGGAAGGTTGTTTCAAAACACCACCTACAAGTGTCTGCAAAAAAAATTAATAAATCTAAAATTAATTTAAAACTGGAAGAAACCCTTCTCACCAGTACCAGATAACATCTGCCTAGGTGCTTTCACACATCCTTACCCAGTGGCAATGGAGACGTGACCATCCTGAACCCCGTTTCTCAGATGGTTTCTCACCCAGGAGTTGCAGAAAATCTCGGTCCAGCATGGACTATAGCATCTGGATTTGCAACAGCGAGCAGAAGCAGTACCACAGGGCAGGAAAACAGTCAGCATCCTCACTCTGGAAGCACGGCAAGGCAGAGCTGTGGACGCGGTCCCTGCCGGGGTGCTGGCGCCGCACGGTCTCTCCGGCGCCGGCTGAGGTCACTGTGGCTCCGCGCCTCCCGCCACTTTTGGATCAGCTTTTTGCTGCTGGAAGAAAGAAAACGGCAACAGATTTTTCTATTTTTTTTTTCCCCAGCACATATAGTTTATAAAAATGGGGACTAACTGATGGTTGTAATTTTGATGGAGATTTACCTGTAGGCAAGATGGCAATCAAACCCACACTATTAACGGAAGGCTGATTGAGTTAATGAATATAATTGTCAACTCTACAAACTGATTCAGTCTGTCTAACAATCTATCAGTTTGTCTTTCCTCTTGCAGTTTGTCCCCATTTATATCTTGCTGTATGGTTACTGTAGGTGAATACCTAAAATCTCCATAAATATAACATTTTTTGAGGAAGGACTGGTGGAGTCTTGGGAAAGAAGAGAGGATCTACTGTACAGGGTAACTTAATTTATCACTGTTCAATTAAACACAGTAAATTTGGGCTAGGCAGCTAGGTAACATTACCCTTTGTCTTTATTGTACAGCTGATCTGGACCAAATTCAGGTCTTTTACTTATTGGACTAAGTCTGTAAATGACACATCCTCAACTTAAATGACTTACAGTCTGATGGACAAGATAGTGTACAGGAAGCATTTCATATAGATGCTGGAGACTGGTGCTCCAAAGTAAAAATAGCATCTTCTGGGGAAGCAGGGAAAGAGGAGGAGATGGGACGAAACATCAAAAATGCTTTCTGTGGGTCAGAACTTCAGGCTTGGTAAGCCTGCAGCCTGCCAGCCTAAACTGACACTGCAAAGCCCACCACCAGATCTGCAGGAGATTTCCTTCCCTGCAGGGAACCCCAAGGGACTGCAAGTAAAGACTCCATCCACCCCATCAGTCAGGCTCAAAGTTGAGGGAGAAGGGAGTAAGGAGTTGGAAGATGAGGACTAAACTGCTGAACAGCCAGAAAAGTGTAATTCGCAGCTTGGACCAGGGTCAAATCCAATTCAGAAGAGCCCTCTCCAGGTCAGACAGCCCTTCTAAGATTAGCAATTACTATAAATGACCTTTTCAGGTGTGTCAGAAAAAGTTTGAAAGAGGCATGTGTATCCTGCCTTACTGCCACATCTTCACACCGGTGCTGCCATCACCAAAGAGGCAAGGGACAGCATACAACAAGAGAGTTACCTGCCTTTCCCCTGGGGTCACACACAAGCTGGAAAACAGAAAATGAGAGCACAGTACATGGCTGTAAATAACATCATGAAGAAGTGTAACATTGCCATAATAACACATACATTTTAGAGTACAAAAGAGTGCGAAGAATCCCTGTGTTTCCTGGGAAGTTGCTTAGAAATGCTACCAGGGAAAGTAAGGAAGAAGAACCCCTGAAAAGAGATCAGAATCACACTCCTAGGGCAGGAGCTGCTCTTTTTTTGTAGCAAAGTGACAGATGTCCAAGAGAATCAGGTGGACATAGATTTGCCCCAGCTGTACTTGTCTGTGCCTGTGAGGCTCTTAGGCCACTAACGGCGGGGACACAGGCAAGCGTGGGGAGTCCATCTCACAGAGTACACCGGGCTGTGGCATGGGTCTCCTCTAGCTGAGCTCACGGAAGGAACACAAATAAGGTTGCAATATGCTTAGCCTGCACTGTGAGTGATGCCTTGCCTTGCTGGGGGGCAAAGGTGTGCATGCTTGCTTAATTAAAAAAGAGTTGTAAGTGAGGAGACTTCTGTAAAGTCTCCTAATAAAGAGGTGACTGACTCTCCTGAAATCCAATCTCCTATAGCTGTGTGTAGGTAATACTGTGTTTTGCCATCTTTGTCTACAAGTCTTTCAACACATGCATGATAATACAACATCTATCCGTGTCCTGACATGAATCTACATTCTTAAAGCCTTGCATGCAGCAGATGGAGAAAGATTTATAACCCTTTTGCTCATATTTCAGCTGTTCCTTAACTAGCTCTTGCATATTATTAATTTTATTTAATAGAAGAGTATTTTGCATGTCCTGTCACGCAACATGACAAGCCTCTTTCCAGCATAAAGGATCCTCCCCCTCCCAAATTTTCTTATGCTGTGTCACTGTGTACGTGTCACGGCTAATTGCTGATTAATACACATCGTCTGTACAACTGCAAGTTTATCCTCAAGTTAGTTGGATTAGACAGAGGGTTCCAGAGACTACACTGCCACTGAATACACTTGCTTCAAAGTAAACATGAAGTTTAATCGATAAAAATAGCAGCAATAAATTTGTCTCATTCTGCTTTTTTAATGCTGTAGAAATGCTTGAGTATAAATGGCTTTCAGCTGTTCCTCAGGAGATATCTTTGTCATTTATTGAGCACTTTGTGCTTCACAAGAATTCCTATTACTATGCTACAACTTAAATTTGCCTTGCCCCGATGCTTTTGAAATGCCCGGCTATCTGATGGGAAAGGAAGTATCATTTGATGCCTGCCTGTAGATATTATCTAAATCAACAGTGTCTATAACCTTTTGCACATGCAAACATTAAAACTCCCTGAAAATAGAAAAAAATACAATTAAAAAAACCAAAACGAAAACCCTCTACTCCAAAGAACAGAGTGGAACTGCTTGTTAGGAACTTCAGTGAACAAATCAATATCTCTTGCTCAAAAATGAAACGTTAGCTAAAAGTTGAATTGAAAGAGTAAACCAACTAATTGAAGTCTTAATTGTGACCCGTAAAAATAATAGGATTGTTTGCTCTTTTTTATCTTTATGCATATAAAGACTGTCTGACAGGCATTTTTTAAAGGAGGTGAGAGGAAAGCAGGGATTTTACCTTCACTGGTCAAGTCCTGTCTTGACTGCCTGCCTGTGAGAACTAAAAAACTATTTAAATTATAACTTTGGAAGAGTCAAGAGCAAAAATGTCAAGTGTTTAGGAGAGAAAGGGTTTTTAGTCTTGGCTGTTTTGATTTTTTCAGTTTGTTTAATTTTAGTGACTAAAAAGCATTTGGAAATTATTTATTTAAAATTCAACATCCATAATAATACTTATGTTACGGTGTGAAAGCTGCGCTAGATGAGTGAAATCTTGGCAGATCTCCCAGGGGCTTAAGTGGGGCAGGATTTTACCCATTATTTTTAAAGCAAACAAGTGTAGGGGAAAAAAACAGAAGAAAAAGATCCACCTTTTTCATTTTAGTAAAGAAATAAAAAGAGCACCAGCTTAACTTTTAAAAAAATTTTTGGCCTTTCACAGGAGGGGTTTTGACAGGCTGCTGGGTCAGGACTGCTGTCTGGAAATATCTGCCCTAAATGTAATTCAGAGGTAAAAGGAGTTTTTAGGGGGGTGGTGGTAATTGTTTGTTTGATTCAGTACTTTGACAGATCCTTTCATTTTACCTGAAGGATTTACTAAAATTCACAATTTGACATAGTAGCTCAAATTCAAGCACGTGTGTAGTACCGTGGCAGACTGTTTCTCTTTGGAAACGGCAAGAACCTTTTCCTCTTACTTTTAATACTCATTTAGTGATTTTTATGCAACACCAGTAACACCATTGTCTCAGCATTGACAGAATGAATATAAACTGTAAATTCTCTTCTTTGCGACATTTAAACCTTTGCTGGATAGAATGCTAGCAAATGTGATACTAATTAAGAAATAATCCTGCACAATGGTAAAAGACGCTAGACCATTATGAGTAAAAGGAGTTTCTCATTTTTTAATACTTTTAAATCTGTGGTAGTCATAGGATAATGTTCTTAATATGTTGCTTTTTAGTAGAAGATCAAAGCGCATTATAAATTAACCTTGATTTGAACAGTACGTTTTCTTCACATTCTGTAGGCCTGATGTGATTCTTCACATTCTCTAGGCCTGGGGTGTTTTAAAATCATCAGTAACCTTTGGGTGGGTGTGCAAAGCAATATGCACTCCCCCAGAAGTAATATAAGTAAATTTCCACGGTTGTTAACTTAAGTGTAAACATTTTTAACCTTAAAAATCTAGTGTAAAATGATTGACTTAACTTTCCAAATATGCTCAGGTACTACGATGGTGGGGAAAGCGTGACATCCAAACTCAGGATGTTGTGTTGGAGAGAAGATTGTTCAGCACATGGATGGCTGCTCTAATTTCTAGTTTCCCACTCCCAGCAGCTCTGGGATCAGCTTCATGCAGAAGAGTTCCCCCTTCTCAACCACGCCAAGGCATGTATTCAGGGAGCGGTGCGTTCACATGCTTGTTTCATGTCCCTGGACCTGAGCTTATTGATTACTCACACACTTAAACACATGCTTCACTTTAACAGCTTTGTTAAACTGGGGGCTAATTCACTTACAGTCAGTCTCCATTTTGCGCAATAGGGATATATATTTTTTTTTTAAAAAAAAAAAAAGAGAAGAAAAGGAACTCACCAAAAAGGATGGATGAGCTTAAAACAGGCTTTCAGGCAGATTAGAGGCATTCAAGTCCACTATTGAATCTGGCCCATAATGTTTCTGCCATGTTTCTTCAATGGCTTTGAGTTAAAACTGCTTTTTTTCCAAAACATGGGCAAACCCATTAATCACTAAAGGTAGCAACAGTGGCAGTATGTGACAGACATTGGTAGTGAGAGAAAAATAGGTTGTGTAAATGCAATACTTTATTCAGCATTACACACTACCGTAACTGTTGCTTTGGAAGATGTATTTTTGGAACAGCTAGTAAGCAGGGTATAGAATGACTTCTGATCCATATTATGCCATTTTCTCTCTTTTGTTCTTTTTAGCAATTTGGCTGAACAAAGATAAATTTCATCACACTACTCCTACACATCTGCTTTTTACCTGTGTGGTGTGTCACAGGTTGACATCATGTGAAATCACCTAATACTGTTCACAGAAGTATTTCAGTCCAGTAGCGGAGAAAAATACCCATTAGAAAACACATAAATGAGCAGATAACAGAACTGCAAATATTATTTCAGTTTCATCTAATTAATTACAGAAGCAGAAAAATTCTCTCAGTACCAGCATCTGCAAATGCCGATGCTGTTCTATGTGCCCCAGAGTACAGTCCTCAGAAAGGGCTCATTTGGATCAATTGCATCTACAGAATGGACAGAGAACCAGTTTATTTCTCTACAAGTTGTTTTCCAAATAAAAATAAAGCTCCTTATTTTTGGAGACAGCCTCCAACCAACTTTTAATACACAGCTGTTTTCCATTCTCACATCTCATCTTTTTTTTTTATTATTATTTCATAAGAGTTTAGAGTTTCCATAGGTCTAGACTGTATATCAGTGGAATATGCAAATCCTGCAGCCTGATGAAATTTCTCACTACTGGATAAGTCCTTGGATAGCATTGCTTAGAGGAAAGTGGCAAACAATTGTAAGGTAAGCCAGCACAAGGGAAGCAGATTTGCTTTTTCTAAGAATCCAGTGAACAAAGATTTTCCCTTCAAAATAGAAATGAATACTTGTAGTGCTGTTCCAGGCTGCACGGAATAGTGCCATGGTCACAGATTGCGTAAGTTCGTACTTCTGCCTCACTCGCATCTCATCTCATCTCTGAGATCTAATTTACAGCAGCTGAGATGAAGTAGCCTCCAGGGTATTACATTCATCCCTTTCATAAATCAAGAACCATTTTTTGTTAGTAGAGATCTGAGTCCAGAAAGACAGAAAACCACATGGCATTAGCCTTTGTAAATAGCCAATTGGCATGTCTCTATGATAGCTCTTTGCAGCTTTTGGCTGTTTCTCAAATCAGGAAATAACAAATTTTGTGTTGTGTATTCTGATGGATCAATACAGAAACACCTAAAAAATCAGTGGTTTCTGACTGAGAACTCAGAACTTTCTCCCCACTCACTAAAATACAGCATTATTCCCTTTTATAATTGCCCTTTTTTTTTTTTTGGCTACAGAAGGTACACTGTGATGATTACCAGTTGACCACATGTGATCCTTGCCACTGATTTGAACGTATTTTTGTTGGTTACTCATAATCTTTCAGGATCCTGCTGTCCTCCCACCTGCCAATGGAGACAATGTCTGTAAGTGGATAATTAGGCTTACGCAAGTGGTTGAGTGAGGTTTAGTTAATGCTGCTAAAGTAATTTGTGATCGCTTAATGAATGTGCTGCATAAGGGACTTGCCATTTGGCCTTGTGAATGTACTCAGAGGTGGTACAGAAATGTGCGCCAAGGTGAAAGTTGACTGAGTCCTCTGCAGATATTCCATAATAATGCATTACCTGGCCATGGAGAGTTCAGTCTCCTTTGCTTCCCCATGCAAAATGTGCAGCGCTCAGTGCATGGGTGACACCAAGCCTCCTCAAGTCTTGCTTGTTATGGGCTATAGAGCTGCTGAGAGTCATCTACAAAAGCTCACAACAGAAAGCAACTCAATGTATCTTTGTTGCCTTGTTCTGTATTCTGGTCTGCAGAGCACAGTGCCCACTGCACTTTGAGACTTGTGGTAAAAAAGAGTATTGTAATAAAACAAGGTAAAAGGTTGTGATTTCTGAATATACTCAGATGGGGAAAAGGCAGAATTCCAAGTCATTTCACTTCTGCAAAGACAGTTTCTTGCCTATAACTTCGTGTAACTTTACCAAGTGTTACAGGCTCTATTTGACTACAAAGACACGGGAAATTACTGGCCCAAACGCGTTACAAAAAAAATCACTTCATGAGATAGCTCAGGCCCTCCTATAATTGGACTTGAAAAATGTATGTTGAAGAACCACCCTCAGGTTTTAGTATAGCCTGCAACCATCTTGCAATTGTACGGTATTTCTTTGCTGGAGTGGTATTAGCCTTGCTAATCTGGCTAAACTCCAGTTGATAAACCTGCCTGCTTAAAATGAGCATGAAGTTTGATTTCTGCAGGATATTTTACATCTTGTGCCCCCAGCTGCTGATTATCTAGCACTTTAAAAAATATTTTACCTTTCAACCCAAAGGTCTTGGCCTTGGCCTTGCATATCAGCAATGGCTGATAGCCAGACAAATGTTTAATAACCAGTTTGTTGACCACTTCAAAGTCCTCCAGTATGAAAGACTACACGGAAAGTCAATCATCCCTACTTTATTTTACTAGAGCTATTTAACTCTTTTAAAGAGACTAACCATCAAATTTCTGACAAAGTCATAAGGAGAAATATTTGTTGTAAAATACAGCTTTAATTCTAGACTGACCTTTAATTTCCAGGTAGCTCATCAGAAACTGCACATAACTGGTTCCACAGAAACAAGCAGTGACAATTTATGGTAATGCTTCAGGTTATTTTAGCTCTGGCACAAGCTAAATCTGCTGGCACAGATTTGCTCAGTAACAGAAACATCCTTTGTTTATTGAATTTCTGAGTATTGGGTTGGGCCCTAAGTACAGGTCCTCTCTCTATTCCAAATTTTCACCTCAGGAAGATCCCACAAAGCCTTATTCTCAGGCGTTGATCGTATTTGTCTTATTGATGTTGGCAGAATAAAGAAAATTCCATATTTTTCTTCCCCATTCATTTTTTTTTTCCCAAGAGACTAAATGTAATTGAAAAGAAACATGCAAGAATAATTTGGAACATATATATCCACAGGCATTAAAAGGAGGTCTTAAAATTGCACTTAGAGAAATGTCCAAAATCAAATGATGGTGTTAAGACAATACAGTTTCAGTGATTTTTATAGTCTTAACCTTTGCTTTTGCTACCTGTTGGGCTCACTTCTGCAAATCCTTATTTTTCCAAATGGTTCTAATAAAATAAAAAAAAAAAAAAAGCCACCCGCTGGGCTCCAGGCTCATCTGCAGGGTGTCACGCTCCTGATGGGAAACGCGGTGAGATTAGGAAGCAGGCTGCAATTTCTAATCTGCGTTTGCAAAGCTTGGCTTTATTTCCCCAAAGTCTTCTAGCTCATTTTTAGGTTTTGCCTCTTCATAGCTAAAAGAACACCTAGATTTACCTGTAATTAATGGGCAATTAGCTAAATGTTCATTAATTCCTCATACTTCTCTCATTTAGGAATTATTGTAATTGGACTTTCCAGATATTTCAACAAGTTTGCAACCTGCTAGTGGTGGGAAGACCTTGTTTTAGCACAACACTGGGCACTAGGCATGTTGTGTGCAGATGACTGTGTGCTTTCTCCATGATCCAGAGTGAAACTGCTGTCTGAAAAAGTTTGAGAAATAAAGTCTGCTGTCATTCAGAATACCTTTTTTTTTTTTGTCAGAAATTTCAACTGCAAATCAGGTTGTCATGCAAACAGCAAATATTAGAGTACTTTTTATTAATGTGAAAATTTCCCTTCTAGTTACAAATAAACTGAAAAAGGTAAAAACCCATCATAGTTCAATTTTAAGGCTACTCAGGATCACAAGTCTGTCTTGTGCTTTATATAGCAAATGTTTGCAGCATTTATAAAATCTGTTTGTTGAGTAATTATAAAACAATGCAAAGCAATAGAGAGAGTCTTATTATCTTTTTAATCAATTTTATTCTGTTCTGTAGGTTCTTTCTTTAATGGACAGTCCTTTTGCTTTCTTCTATGCTAATCTTAAGTCTATTTTAAGGCAGTGAAGTCTAACCACGCTAACTAAATAAAGTAGTTGGACAGCATATGTTAACAAGTCCTGTATTCCCCAGCCCTTCAGAACAGCTCAGCCTCAAATAACTCTTATATATTGCCTGTGTAGAGATTAGGTCACTCTTCACCCACGTGATTTAATTCTAGCTTGCAGCTGTTCCAAATACCTGGCAGTTCCTGGGCAGCAGGAGTGCCAGGCTCAGAGCATTCCTGGGCTGATGGGGTCTGACCATCTCCAGGCGCTGACCCCTTTGGTGGCCATAGGCAGGGGAGAGCCGGCTGGATGCTGCTGCTGCAGAATCCACAGGGGAGGTTTTTTTGCTGAAGCGTGCTCTTTGCTGTCGCTTGATGTTCCCAAGCAGGTGGCTGCCTCTAAATATGGCACACGCCTTGACGCCTCCCCGGATTAGCTCAGCGCTACATCCCTGATGGAACAGGGAACAGCCACAAAAATGAAAAGTCTGCATTAGAGAATCTTATGCAAAAAAACCACTACCCCCCTCCCCACATCAGCTGTGTTGCTGTGCCTGCCAGCACTGAGCTTTCCCTGTGAAAGCAGTGTCGCTCAACACAGCCGAGACACAGTCCCAAATGCCTCATGTGACCCAGTTCTAATAATAAGCTACCAGGAAAGAGGGGACAGCTCATCTTATGGGGGGAGTTCAAAATTAAGACCATGAGAGCAGCTGTCCTGGGCCTCACGAAGGGTCCGCTGAGCCCACTATCCTGCACTTGACTGTGGCTGTAAGTGGATGCCTACAGAAAATAAGAACACACAAGCATGAATTATACTGCTTTCTAACATTCTGCCAGCTGGCTGCAACTCATGAGCTTCCAGATCTGGATGGAGTTTCTAAGTATTTGTAACTCTGAATGGATGTCTGTTCCATAAAGCTTTCCACTTATCTATTGAACATTCACGGGCTTTTACCCTCTACAGCATTCTGTGGCAAGGTGTTACACAGCTCACCTAAACTCTCTCCTCTTGTTTCAGACCTGGCTTCTGCCTACTTCATCTGATGTCCTCAGTTCTTGCGCTGGAAAGTAAAATTAAGGGAAGTTTTCATTGGAATTTTACGTGGTTCCCTTCAGGTGACACTGTGGTTTTGTGATTGCTTGAAGTAGATTTAAGCCTGCTATAGCTGCAGCTGGGACAGTCCCTTTCACTGTGCTCTTTGCTTACAGACACACACTTGCAGCCTCTGCTGAGCTGGCGCTAGCCATCATGACCCACTTGGTAAGGTGGCTCAAAAGAACAAAGAATCGGGTTTTGGGTCCTCTTCAGAGGAGGTCTAACTCTTCTTTCTGGCATAGTACTTTTCTATGGGAGGAGGTTGTTCCTGAACCATATGCACTCTGCTGTGAGCTTTGGCAGATGCATTTTTCAGGTAAACACTGAAAAAATGTTGAAAGAGGCTAAAGCAATTAAGAACAGATTGAAGAGAGACCCTATGATGATGCAATTCTGAGGTTGGAAGGCCTGTGCACCTCCTTGTTTCAGAGGAGATGGTAATGGGCTCCTCACCAGGCTGACAGTTCCCACAGGCTCCAGGGAGGGTATGCAGGCACCGCTGCAGGAGCCTAGGTGCTCCGGCCAGCTCAGCAGGTACCCAGCTTGCCTTTAGGTACTTAAATACCTTTCCAAATGGGACCTTCCCTCAGTTAGGAGTTAACATTTGGTGCCTTTAGCCTCCTGGGCTGTGTAGACCCTGTTGACAGGGTCAACAGTGCATTTTGTGAACAAAGTGCCACTGATGAGGAAATATTTTTCTTTTGTTTTGGTTCCATAGGCTATTGCCAAACCAATATTTGAAATACAAGTTTTCCTGCTGATAGTGGAAAACAATGAAGCACTGATGTCATGTCACATTGTGACCTGAACTATGGGTAGTGTGAGTGACAGGTGAGGAGGTCTCTGTTCCTCCTAGTGTATCACAGCAGGCAGTGTTTTCATTCTATGAAGGACTAATTCTACCTTTTTTTGCTCATGTTGCCTGGAATCTTTTTCCTTGAGCAGACCTGGAGTCAAAGTTCAATTCCATACAAGGAAGAGAGCAATACAGGCAGGCAGGAAGTATAGGCAACACACTCCACAGATTAGAAACACTTCTGTGATTTGCCAGTGCCCTTGAAAAAGGTTTCTAACTTCTCATGCCCTTCTAACTAATTCATCCCCTCCACTGGGGTGAGTCTTGCAGTACATGATCGCTATCGTGTCATTGGCGGCATGGATGCCATACTGAAACAGCTTTGCTCTGTACTCTTCTCTTCGCTACCTTGGTGAAACAATACTCTCCCAGGATGAGCAGTATCTTCGAGAGCAGGTACTAATTTACAACAGGAGCAGCTTTCACAGCTGCGGCTTTGTGGGACAGATGTTCAGGGGCATGCAGAGCATTATCCTGATGGGAGGTTCCATTAATCTGGCTCACATGTGCCTAATTTTGCCCAGCCTAAAGCTATTAAGATGCATTATTTCACTCGCATGAATTTCAGATTTTTCAATGCCATGTCTTCAAAAGGTTTCCAGACTAAAACCTACCATAATGTGAATGAAGTATAAAATATAATGAAATATTAGCTCATATAAATCCCTATTAACTCTAATGGAGAACTTCAAAGCAAACCCAGCTCCTCCTCTACCACTCTGCTGCTTTGTGAGGTATAAAGATTGCCCTAGCACTGTTAGGTTTTAAATATGATTTCTATTTGATCTTTTTACACTACAATGTCTTTTTTTTCTCTCATGAGTGGAGCTCTTTGACAAGATTTAGGAAAATCTCAACAGTCAACCAGACCTGTAAAAGGATCTTAAATATGCTTATTTTGCAAAGCACTTGTGTACACCGAAATAGAGAGGGATTTCTACATTCCTGTAAGTGCTAGGCAGAATCAGCATTCATGCCATAATCTCTCCAAGAGTTAAGGAAGATAGGGGGTCTGGGAAGGAAGAGGCTCAACTCACAAGTCACTACTATTTAAGTCTTATAATAACCTTGCAAGTCTTTTCCAGCAGAGAGGAAAATTATCAGAACTGATGCTTCAAATGCAAACAAACAAGCAGAAATGCATTTACTTAATCTGGCAGGGAAAGTTTATAAGTTCAGCTAATCAATAAATCAAACCAGTAGCAAAGGGCAAAAATAGATTAAATTATCACTTCATGGTTCACCACAAGGTAACAAGATAATTTTCAGGCAGAGCGGTAGCATGAATTTCAAATGCTGTTGCCATATTAAAAATCACATTGGTTTAAGTACCAATTATCTGGTGATGGGGAAAGTGACAGCCTCAAAAAAGCTTAAAACTAATCTGTATCAATTAAGCCTAGCCATTGATGTAAGCTAACTAAGTTCCTACCTGATGTTAAACCAGGGATGATTCAAGTCCACTTAATCAACACTGGTTTGGGATAATTTGGAGGGAGAGTGAACTGATGAGTTCAAGCTTACAAAATGCTTTGAAGATGTGACTTTTTTTTTTTATGTCCTCAATATACTATATTTATACATTATCTTGCTGACAACATATTTACGCAAGAAAAGGCTTGTGGGTTTGCTGACCCAGAGACTGCAGAGAGAGCTGCACAGAAGTTTATTCTGCTGGTGTGGGTCTCCAGGCTGTCACAGCTTTCTGCAGCACTGCAATCTTTAGCAGACCTGTGAAAGAGCAATGCTTCTGAGCAGTGCCTGGGCTCTTAAGAAATTATCCTCACCACATCACCACACCTGAAACACAAAAAACTTTTCTTATGAGAACATGCATGTGAGAACCAAACCAAGGAAGCTGGTTATCTTACACTGCCAAGTAAAGGGGACTCAAAACACACTGTACAGTTAGATGCAATTATTGAACTTGCCTCTGGCATTAGCACAAACCAGGAACAAACTCGGTCCATCTTAACCACTGCAGTGGAGTGATGTGGTAGCCCCACGAGAGGCACAGCAGCTCTGCAGCACACAGTGCTTACAGTGCTGATGTTGGCTGTGCTGGTCTTGGAGGAACTGAGCTATCAGAATTAATTAATTTACAGTTCTGTTGACTTTTTTCATTGATGTATAATTTTCTTCATTTTTTCAACACGCATTGATCATAGGAAGCATACGTGCAATGACTATGAAGGCTGACGCTCAGAAAAGTGAATGTGAATGGCTTTGCCCTTTTAGCAGTCCTTCTTTTGCCGTAGCTGAACATCCAAATTTCGCAGGTGTTTCAGAAAGCCACGATTGGGTGAAATCCATCGATGTTCCTTCACTGTTTTGATGGCTTCAACCAATGGAAGGTGGTGATTTATCATAAGATATGCTAGGACTAGGGAAGCTGACCTGCTTACTCCAACTGCACAATGTACCAAAATTTTAGCTGGTTAAAAAGAAAAATAAAATAATTATAACCATAGAAGAGAAACAGTATAGTGGATCAAGTTTAATTTAAAGGGAAGGCAAACCCTTTCTACCTTCTCCAGCTTGGTCAGATGGAGAGAAATAGAGCAAACATGATGTATTTCTTACCTTTCTGATAGATCACATGAACTGCTAACAATTAAGGCTAATTTGCAGTTGTTACACTCATAGAAGTGCCATGAGAGCTCAACCTGATCCCAGAAACACTGGTAAATCAAAGAAAACCCTGTTGAAGTAATGAAGTTGTTCTGTTGTGAACAAGAAAATCAAACCCATTGGTTTCAGAGGGACTTACTTCACTGGAGAAAAATGCTAAAATCTGGCCTGAAAGGATGGAACTAACACATTAGCACCAAGAAAAATGAGTGGCCTAGTACCATTGCATAATGAGGCAATTTGCTGTGACTGTAATTCTCTTTCAAAGGCAGAACTTGTGATACAGACTGAGACAGCTCCATTAATGCCAGTTTACTCATGCTAAGAAATGGTCTTTTATGTAATACAGGTTAATTAGTATTTTATTGCACCAGTGCCAAGAAGCTCAGTTTCTTGTGCAACACGCTATAAATCTCCTTGGGGAAAAGTAAATTTTCTTCTTGAGGGCACAGCCCTGCAGCCCCTGTTCACACAAAAAGCTCATCTGCAATATACGATCCTCTTCATGCAGCTGGTGGCGGTGGAAATCAGGACACCTGTCTCTTTATTCATTTGTTCTTACAAATCCAGTTGCCATACGAGGGTCTCAAAAGAGGGTGTCCATTTTAAATGCATGTTTTTGCTTCTCCTTTTTTGAACCAGCCTTTCCTTTCAGATATTTTTCTCTCTACTCTGCCTCCTTCCTTCTCTGTCTTGGTCTCTCCTGCACTGTTCATCCCTTTTGTCCCATCATTTTTTTGGGACCTACTTAGAGCTGCACACACGTACCCAGTGCTCTCTGTTCCTGACACCCACCATGCAGGTGACCAGTAGCTGACAGGAGACCACACAGTGACTTGTCCACCACTGAGCTCGTGGAGCCTACCTGTTATGAGAGGCTGCCAACTCGTGATAATGTAACCAACAATAATTTCGTACCTCCTGGTGTGTTCAAGGCATTGTGGATAAACTGTGCCGCAGAGAAAAAGAACTGGCTTATATCAAAGCTTGGGAGGTCATGGGCTGGTACACCATAGTAATCAATGGTCGCTCCGTAAAAGTCCTGGCCTCCGTGGCTGTACGTTGTGCCGTGGGCAGCATTTAAAACATGGGTCACACCCATCTTCCACAAAACAAATCTGTTGTGAGCTGTTACTCTAAGGAAAAGACAAACAAACAAATCAAGATGGGTGCAGAGATATTCACGGAGCAGGGGAAGCTCTGTGATTGCTTCACCAGAGCCATTTGCTGGAGAAAAAAAGTCCATGCATTGCTTCTAAGGTCTAACCAGGAAGCAAGTACTATCTTAGTCATAATTTTATCTTGGAAACCGTGTGGTCTGTAACGTAAATTACAGCAATTAGCAAAACTATGAGCTGTCTAAAGCTGCACCTATGAGGCATACTGGCAGACTGTGTATGGCAGAGGTGTGCTGTACTTACAGGTCTCCTAAGAAGAGATTAGGCCATACTTCATCAACGTGATTGCAAGAAGGCCGTCCGGTGTTCAGGAGCTGCTCAATCTCTTTAAGGGAGGGGATGTCCTCAGTGCACACCCCAGTGCCTTTGGGTCCCCTGGGGCCCAGCGCCTCCGCCTCAGACATGCTGAGAGCCAGGGACAGACCCCCGCTCCCACCAGCCAGAGGCACGGTGCTGGGTCCTGGGGTGCTGCCAGCCCCTGGGCGGTCACAGGGGAGGCCGGGAGATGAGCTGGGACAGGTGCCGGGCAGCACCTCCCTCCACTGAGCCATGCCAGCCCTGCGCTGTGGCGTGCCCCAGACCTCTCCTCAGGGCTGGCTGCTTGCCTGTGCATTGCCCTGCCAGGCACAGCCAGCTGAAATGGATGCGTGTACCAAACCTGGCCTTATTGTGTCCTTGCTGGTTCCTGTCCGCTCCCGGGGCTCGTCCCCAGAGCCGCACTGCTCTGCCACACAGCAGCCTTGGTGTGAGGGGTGTCAGCCACGTGTGGCTACTCTCTCCCAGTAACAACTGTCTCCCAGTTGCTCTGAGGTGCTTAAAAACATAGCTGCAAAAGGGTCAGAAATGCACCAGTGGGTCCTACTGACACGGTCACTAGGATGTTAAACATCAAGCAGATGATGATGTTGTCTTGCCTATCATCAATAATGTAGAGAAATGTATTTCTTGAAGCTACTGTTTTTTCACCAAGTAAAATTATATGAGCCTAGCTGCAGATTATACATTTAATCTTTTCTATTGCAGTCACTGCTTTCACCAATGTGTTAATGCAATACATCTGCCACATATTGTATGATACCACCCCCTGCTGAAGAACAAAGAACCTGAGTATAATAGTTCACAGGTGAAACTTGTAAGCCACTGAGTCAGTTCATATAGGAAGGTTTGGAGAGCTATAGGTTGGGGTTTGATCATGTCAGACTGCAGTGTTAGTGGACCTTTTCAGGTATGGTGGTGCTTGTGCTTTTGGCCTGCAGGACTCCTAGTGGGGTGCTGTAAAGCTGATGGTCATGGAGCTACAGGGCAAAACACATGAAATGCTGATTCTCTTTGTAAGCCTGGCAGCTGATATGTAAAGTGTGGTCCCTCTACCGAAGAAGTCTAGAAGAGAAGGTGACCCAAGAGGAGAAGCTTGTTGCTGGTATTATCCCTGGTAGGAAATGGGTGATGAATGTAAAGAACTTTGATCAGGTCTGAACCACTTTTATTCCTACATGCATTGATTTACTGTAATGGAGAGAGAGTTTGCTTTATTTTATCATGAGACATATCATGGAGAACTGTTTGAAACTAGGCATTAAAGTCTGGACTAATTAATTATGCCTCGGAGTACTGAAGGTGAGGGATCACCCTAATATAAGGCAATAGTTTCCAGCATCAGACAGAAAAAGTTATATGCAAGAAAAAGTTACCTTTTTTAGAGCCTCTTATGAAGCAGAAATTGTTAAAATCCTGTGGATTTAGAGAAGAAACTGTTTAAGAGCCTCCTGTATACAAAGAGATCATTAGTTCCCATTGCCATGTCTGTTTTGGCCTAAAAGGTGAAATAAGAGAAACTGCAAGCACTAATGCTGCAGTGCTTATTTCCAGGGGGCAGTGGGAGATGCAGCCAGGTTCTGTTGGGAATGAGGCAACCACCTGGCCAGATCCAGCAGAGAACTGCAAAAATGGTTAAAGATATTGTTCAAGCGCTATATGTATGCCCTTGTTTTTGTGTTTTGTTCTTTTTTCCTTTGGTAAACTAGTGCTTTTTAAGCTGCTTAGTTTGTGCTTGTGAATGAGGAAACCTAACTGAGCTGGTGAAGTTGTTTAATTTAGTTTACTTTTCTCAGGTTTCTGGGTGGAGGCTCAAGCTGAGGCTTTACTAGCATTTTTTTTTTTTTAAATGTAAGCCCAGGCCTTTTGTTGCCAATCAAGTTCTGTCAGAAATGTGACTCATGTTTAATTCTGGTCCTTTTCAGCTGTAAAACTTTTATTGGCCTCTACCTCAAATACACTAAGAATTCAAACTTCATCTAGAGCATGAAAGCTTTTGAGCAGAAAAACATGAACTGCAGAAGTATGATCTCCAACACTTGTATGGCATATATCTACCTGCTTCAAAACTCTGGCCTTCCACATCTAACATCTTCTAAACATTTAGTAGTCTGTAAACATGATGTCGTAAAGTTTACTGACTACTTTTTGCCAGGATCTGTCTTTGAAACAGGCAGGAAGCAGAAATGTGACTTTCAGACCAGCTGTGTCATGCATTAACCTACAGGATGTAACCGCACTAGAGAGAACAAGACCTGCTTGGTGTTCTCCCTTGCCTGCTGGGAGGCCCATGACACCAGGTCTGGATGTGTCAGAATATACCTCTCTTTTATTGTATTTACACAAAATCTTGCTATCAGGTCTGTGGGTTGATCCAGGACAGTCACGCTCTGCTCTACTGAGACATACCTTGATGTGAAATTCCCAGGAAGCCTGATATCAGCAGTAGTGCTGACTCCCCTAAGTGAAGCTGAAGGCTTTGTTCCATCATCTCGTTGCTCCTGCAGCACCTTATTTTGTCCTTGTTCAACATTCAGGAAAAAAGCCAGGATTCTCTGACTTTGTGAAGAACTGTTGCATTGTTGCACTGTTGTATAAAAGTGGCCTGAATGCAAATGCTAAAAGAAAAACTACGGAAAGCATGAACTTAGCTTTGTCCTCAAAACGGGTGGCAGCAGTGTCATGGAGTTAGTAGCTAGTAGCACACAGCATGCCATTACCGGGAAGACGTTCAGTGGTCGAAAACAGGACATTCATGGAGACTCTTCTGTTGAAAATATTGCTATCAGTACTAACCAATGCTGTATTCATGACACCATCCATATCTCTAGTCAAAACTGGGCCAAAATCAAACTCATTTCATGTATCCTGAAAGACAAAAGTTTTTATAGTGAAAACTGTACAGGGTGGAAGTTCAGCTAGTGTAAACAAACAAGACTTTACAGATACAATAATCTCTAACTCATTCCACTCATCAGCCTGTTTTCAGGATTTGATTTTTGGGATGGTTAGCTATTGAAGAAAAATTGAACTAACTGAATTCTGGTACATTTAGGTCAATACTAAGTGAGACAGTTTTCTGGTGTTCTACCGCATTAATGTATTTTTAATGTATGGAACAATTTTGTCTGATTAGCATATGTAGTTTACTCTGGGGTGTTCTGTTCTTTTTTTTCTATCTCCCCGGTGCCATATTGGATTCATTACTGGAAGAGAATTTTTATAAGCAATTCATTCTCTGTTTAGCTGGGGCATTTTTTTTTCTGCATACGGTTTTGAGATAGATTACTTCAAAGTATTAAACACTAACAGTATTATTTAATGACAGAGTGTTTAAAAAACTCAAAAAACATTACATTAACACATCTCATTTTCCTTTGCTATATATTGTCACTGGAGCTAGTTGGGAAATTTCAATATAAATTTCCTTTCTTTTTGATTAAGTGTCAGCCTGAACATTGAATCAATATAACTATGTGAATTGAATAAATTGTTTTCAGTCTAAAGATGTACCCGGTGTAATTGCACATTTTAAAGGCTTTTTTCTCTTGGCAATCTGCAGTAGATTTAAAAATATCTGTAGCGTATAATTTGTCACAAGTTCTCAGACTGACATGTCAGCATTGGCACTGCCTGTCAAACTTACATCAATGCCTTCATGTCACATGGCATGAAGTGACATAACTCAAAGTGATGGAATGAGGTTTATTGGAAATTTCTGTTAAATAAAGCACAAACTATTTAGATAATTCACCCTTTTGAAGAACATCAAACATTAGTGAGGAGAAATAGTTTTCAGCTTTGAAGCATAGTGGCTAAGCAGCTATTACATGTCTACTTGTGGTTAAGAGTTATAAGTTTTAAATTATGTTCTTTATTGCTTTTCCGTGCAAGCTAATTTGGTCATTTTCAAAACATTTGTTAGGTGATGAAACTAGGCAGAACTAGTGCCTAGTTATCATTTTCAGTGATAATGTCAGATAGAAACCCACCGTTGAGGCTTTCTCCAGTGCTGAGGGTATCAAATAACTGCTGCAAACCAGCCCAGCAGCCCCCAGAGCATCTCCAATGACGCGTGGCCAGGCTGCGTACGTCTGGCTTCACTTTTACTGCTCTTGGCCAGGGGTTCACTGTGTGGAAGTCTATCGATATAATGCACCTTGGGGCCTGTAAACTTCAGGCAGTCCTGGATTCACGTGTGTACACATAACTATGGCTTATGTTCCAACCTGGACTTCTGAAGTCTGGAGACTGAATTTGGGAAGTCGTTTGTAGGTGGATTGCTTGTGTAGGAGAACAGGGTAAGGAAACTTCTGTTTTCATTTTTGCTTCCCTCCTGCAATCTGGTGAGCTGATGGACTCTAGTGCATGTTTGTGTTTAAAAAACCCCACAAAATAAAGCCACAGCACACTGAACAAACCAGCACTTTCTGGGCACCTGTGGCTAAAATGAGATCCCAAAAGGGTGAGTTAGCTCCAGGACTGTGCTTAGGACACTGACATGGTGACCTGCTCTGTGATGAGACAGCTCTGTAGCCTGCCACAGTTATTTTTCCAACCATTTTTAATTTCAGTTTTTACTTATTTTTACAATTTTAGCTTAAACCAGTTTTTCAGATACAAGCAGATGTGACAATGTATTGTAAATTGTACCAGCTTGGCACCTGGAAGTGTGCAAACAGCTGTGATTGGCAACTGGTGAACAAAAATTCATGGCAGAAAAGGCAAAGAATGTGCTTAGTAGAGAAGCAAAAAAAAGTCCTGTTTAACTCAATTACCTATAATTTTGTTTTCCTTGTCAGCTAACTGCCAGTTATTTTGAATATGAATATGTGGACCTGGAGTAAACAAAATTCCCTCAACTTTCAACCAGCTTTATTAACAGGTCCATTATTAACAGGAAGATAAGCTCCATGTGACTCTTTTTGTTTGGCTTTTTGTCATTCATATGTATGTTCTACAGTTTTTCACTGATTAATTTGGACTTGTCGGTTTTTCATTTAGTGCACGTAAAGGGAAAGAAGGGGAACACTGTGAAGGCTAATATTGCGCTTAATTTCTACACTGTTTGCAGAGGCTACCAAACTGGCAAAGAAAGTGGAACATTCCCTCCAACGTCAGCAACTCATTTGGGACACTACATGTTTGGTGTAAAAAAAATTAAAAGCACAATGGAAGAGACTGTTCTGAATATCCAGTATTTGGTCTATCTAAACGGTATATGGTCTGTAACAATTGAGATTGTACAGTTGTGGACATTTGCATTAGACTGCCTGATGAGTTGACAACTTGATGCATTTTGAAATGCAGAATTTCCTTATTTGACTGTAGCGGCATGTGGGTAAGGACTGCAAAAGATCCTTTTTTTTTTTTTTTTCCCCCTGTGTGAAGAAAGAATACAAGGCCAAATTCTCTAAAAAGGCTGCTGTCATTAACTTAATAGAGCTACATTGGCACCTTTTTACTTCAACTGAAGCTACAACCTATGTCACTTGTCTTGGACCTCATATTAATTACATCATCAACAAAGCAAATTCCGCATTGGTGAGGCCGCATCTGCAGTGTTGCGTCCAGTTCTGGGCCCCTCAGCTCAAGAAGGACAGGGAACTGCTAGAGAGAGTCCAGCGCAGAGCCACAAAGATGATCAAGGGAGTGGAACATCTCCCTTACGAGGAAAGGGTGAGGGAGCTGGGTCTCTTTAGCTTGGAGGAGACTGAGAGGTGACCTCATCAATGTATATAAATATGTTAAGGGTGAGTGTCAGGAAGATGGAGCCAGGCTCTTCTCAGTCTTATTAAGTGACAGGACAAGGGGCAATGGGTTCAAGCTGGAGCATAGGAGGTTCCGGGTTAACATAAGGAAAAACTTTTTCACTGTGAGGGTGACAGAGCACTGGAACAGGCTGCCCAGAGAGGCTGTGGAGTCTCCTTCTCTGGAGACATTCAAAACTCGACCGGACACGTTCCTGAGTGATGTGCTCTAGGTGGCCCTGCCTTGGCAGGGGAGGTTGGACTAGATGATCTTTCAAGGTCCCTTCCAACCTTTGTGATTCTGTGAAATTCTGACTGTCCTTCAAACTGCATGGTGCTGCTGCGAAGGGCTGGCTGCTACCACAGTTGGTTGATACACAAAATAAATTTATTTCTGGAGCCACTTGTTTCTAATTCTTTTGTCTCCTTCTATCCCCTCTGTTTGTATTATTTATGGGCCATGGAGCTCCTGCAGTTATGGTGCCCTGCTGAAGCTTTCACAAGTCATCTGTGCTGGGGACCACCTTGGCTGAATGATTGAGTCGTGCTGTCAGCCAGCTGCCAGTTTTCAGATTTATTTTTTCTACAGAGATAGGAAGAGTAGCGGTGCAAAAATTGGTGCATCTGGAGAGAAATGTTTTGGAATGATTGCTTGATACAAAGTGATGGTATGAGGGCCCTTAGAGTTCTCCCTGTTTTCCTGATACATGCCTTTAAATGAAAGATGGGGTATCTTCATGACAACACTAGTGGGTTTTTAAATGATGGCAGGATGGCTCTATGTGTTTATTTCTCATTAAAAAAAAAACAATGAAAATTCTGTTTAGTGTGGTTAGAAACTTCTACCTTTCTCACCTCCAGGCTGTACTAAGGTACTTCCCAGTGATGGTCTGGAAGATCATACTGGAAAAAAATACACTATAGGATCTTGCGAGAGGGGAGTTTTATACCCTTACCCTGTTTTAAGCACGTTCGGTTCTTCAGTTAGAAAAGCGAGGTACAGGTGGAAAAGCAAGGCACCCTCGCTTCCCTGTTCAGCTGATCTATGCTGGGATTACGGAAGATACATTTGTCTTACCACCTCTAAAAAACACGCCACCAGCCACCTATGGATTCTGCGTCTGTAGCAGAGCTCACAGGAGCCGTGACCGTGCTTCCACGTGCTTGAGGCTTCCATTCCCGCGAACCCAGGGCGGGGGCAGGGCAACCAGCTGCTGGCGTGGCGTCCGGCCGCACGCGGTGCGGCGGCCAACCGAGGGGCGCCAGGACGAGAAGCTGCTCGCAGGCCCAGGGAGCCGCGCTCGGCAGGGAGCGAACCCTCTGGGCCTCGAGTCCGTGTGAGCACGGCCCGCGGCCCGGCGGTGCCCCACGCCGCCGGTACCGAGCCCTCACTGCGACGCCGCAAAGCCGAACGGGCGGCCCCACCCCGGAGAGCGGCGGGCAGCGGGAAGCTGCCGGCCCCGCAGCGAGAAAACACGCCGGGCCTCCGCCCCTGCCGG
>VWZZ01000306.1:79761-113057 GCA_013399095.1 Psophia crepitans | reverse complement strand
CGGTGGCGGGAGCCGCTCTGCGCTGGGCGGGGGGTCGGGCACCGTGCTGCTCCTCTGCCCTGTCCGTACGGCGGCTCTGGGAGCAGAGCGAGGTGGGGTGGTTGCTCACTCCCGTGTCAGCCGCCCAGAGAACGAATCGTTTCTGGAAGTGATGCCGGGCGCTTGTGCTTTGCGTCAGTTTTACAGTTGGGTATCAGAACAGTCGTACCGGGTCAAAGCAGATATTCAGCTGTCTTATGTTGTCCCCGCCAATGGCATGGAATTGGTGGGCAAAGTGTTTAGGTTTGAGTAAAAAAGCTATCGAGCACGTAGCTTGTGATAGTGGGAAAGCGCTGCTGCTGGTCTGCGTGCTCGCTGTGAGGGTTTCGGGGTTCTGTGGAGGAGCCTGCCAGCGTGGGACAGGTCTTGGGTGCGCTTAAGGCCGCCACGGGTCTAGAAGGTTGAAACTCGACAGGAGCTGTTACCTGCTTAGTCTGTAAAATCTATGTTGCTAATGCATTAGGTGGCCTCTCAGACTATTCGCTTCATGATTGCTGTTTTTTAAACATAATACTTGGAAAGGGTAGTTTTTTTCAGCTCTGTAAGGTAATGGGAGAAGAGGCAAATGAGAGGCAGTTTTAATGTTCACGTATTTATTCATCTGTAACTGAAGTCTTATGGTTTGGTATTTGATGCTTCAGTTTGCAAAATTTATTTCATTAAAAACCCAACACTCATTTTGCGTTCTGAGATGACTTGATGGAAGATTTCACTTGTGCTAAGTATGCTCCATCTCCACAGAGCTCCCTGGACATGGTGTCTGTGCCACTGCCACAGAGCAGCTGATCGCGCTGTGCTCTGGAGTGGCAAGAACTCAACAAGACCTTTCCTGGCACTTAAATGCCTCTCATGTTTGGTGGGGGGTGCCTCTTGCTGGATATCAGAGGTAAGCAAATGCCTGTGGTCTTGTTCTTCCTCTTGCTTTCTGTGATACAGAAAAAAGGTGGAATTAACTTGCAGGATTGGGGTGATTTTTTTTTTTTTATACTCAGTGGAAGGAAATTCTTTGGGAAATTTTACAAGTTCTTGTTGCAAAAGTTCTACTTAAATGCGAAGGGAACATTCTATAGATTTGTAAAGAGCAAGAATTTTAAATTCTTTGATATTCTAGCTGATCTTCTATTTGCTGTTTAGGTTGTTAGTTTGTTTGGGGTTTTTTGTAGGTTTTTTGTTTGTTTGTTTTGGGTTTTTAGTATACAATTAAAAACACAGGTTGTCCTAGGAGTTGCAATCTTTCAGGCTCTGTACTATCACTTCTTTGTACAGAGCTCTGTTTTGCAGCCTGCTAAGCTGGCTGAGATCTGTGAACCATATTACATTATAAATGTTTGTTTGATCATCACATAACTTTTAAGAGTTTCTTACTTCTTATTTAGTTTAATGCATCTGAAATGAGAGGGGCTCCTAGATTTTTCACTAGACCAGAAAGATCAGGTTGTAAATGATTGTGGAGAGTAAGAACAAACACAGTTTCATTTCAGATACTGTTCTGGTATTAGTTTGAATGGAGAGTTTGTTCACATCTTCCCTTATTTTCCTCCTAAGATGAGGGTGTGGGAAGAGAAGAAAGGTTTGCTTTTCCCCTTTTATTTCTGATTTATTTTACTGTTAAGTTGTAAAAGGATAAAGAGCAGCAAATACTCTGTTATGAGACGGATATACTATTTCTTGAAGCTGGATGAAAAAAATACTTGATGCTTGACATTTAACATGTGAAATGTTCAAGATCTTGTACAAATATTAATGGAATACTATGAATTACATCCTAACATAAGTGGTGGAGTACTTGATTCGTTGTTTAAAAATCACTTATGTGTGCTTTGAATTATGGCAGTAGTATTAAAAAATGTTTTGTTAGCTGGTTAGTAGATTAGGAGTTGAGCTGCTCTTAGTGTTCACTTGAGTATAGTACAACCCATTTGGTTTAATGAGGTGTAAAAGTCAGGGAGTGGTATGTTTTCTGTTCAGTTTGCTACAATATGTAACTGCACTTAGTGGTTCTTAAGTCAAATATGTTTAGCTTTCAGGACTTTGTGTAGTTGCTGTTGTCAGTTTTGCATGGAGGCATTCCAAGAGAAAGACTCTTCGAGGCATATGGAGCTAATTGTTGATTTTACAGTATCAGTTCTATATTTTCCACAATGCAGTGCTTCAGTGAATAATTCTTGAAAAGCATATCTTGATGGTTTAAAACATAAGGCATACAAAGAACTAAACAAGTGTTACTTTGAGATTTCTTACCTTATTTTCGTGAATAGCGCTAAGACCTTTGTGTACAGTTAAGATACTGCTGATACACTTGCTTACTAGAAATGTTTATGAAACAAGTGATAGCATAGTCACTAAGTAAAACGGAATGCAAGTTTTACAGGAGTATTTCTGCATTTGAAATTATTGTATGCTTGCTTCAGGAAAATACTTACCCGGTTTCTCAGTCTCATGGTGGGCATTGTGTTGTGTTTGATCTGTTTGATATACAGCATGGTAGCTATTGTATTAAAAAAACTGAAAAACCAAGGTGTTTTTGTTTGTGTTTTTCCAAAAAGTAATTTTTCTCCTTTTGTTTACAAGATACTTCAGTATATCTGGTGGCATTTAGAAGGTAAGGATTAAGTCACCATATACTGTGCGGCAATGAAACCGTTAGTGCTATTTGCTTTAAATAAGCACTGAGGAATTAAGAGTTTTCAGGAGGAGCAAGTGACAAGCTTCTGATGCAAGTCAGCAGACTTTTGATGCATAACAAGGCAGTGCTGTATGTTCTGTTTCCAGCACAGCATTACTAAGTTGGTATGTGACAGTAGCCTTATTGTTGCAGGCTGGCTCAGTGCACGTCTGTATGTATGACTCTTTTTGTGCTGGGGAGCCAAGGCCTCAAACCTGGGTCTTGTCCACGTTGCGAACCAGCAGCTTTTGTCCAGAAAAGGCTGGCAGACCCAGCAAAGGGGAGGGGCTGAGTTGCAATCGCCTATATTCAAACTTCAGCTTGAAACCTTCCACAAAGAAATGTAGGTTAAATCACTTGAGATCTGATAGTTCTTCAGTGTCCTTCCTAAAAGTATTCTCAAGGATGGTGAGAATTGAACTTGGCTGGGAAAAAAAATGGAGAGACGTCAGCAAGGACAGCCACAGTCTCTCCTGGGCGCATACGGGCAGGTGGTGAAGCCGTAAGGGTGCTGGGAGAGTTTTGCATGCATGTCTGGAATAAACAAATCCAGTCAGTGTTCTGCTAACTGCTGCGGACGTAACTAGGATATTATTTAACCCTTCAGCTATGATTCTGGTGTAATCAAATTTTGTTTCTGTAACTGGATGGCAGCCTAATGTTAATGTGAGATTAATGCTACTTTTCCTTAGCTAGAGGAGTGATAATCATATTCAACTTACCACTTTTTTACCTCAGTATACTGACTCAAAGTCTGCATGTTAGGAAAGTTAGGGACTTAATGGCTGACTCGCAGCAATGCGGAAAACATGATTGAGTTGTGGATAATCATTTTGAGAGAAGTTATTTTTCCATATTTAAACTTTCATCTAGGAGAAATATTGTGCTAAAGGGTACACTCAACCTCTTGGAGGCATTTCATTTTTTAAAATGCCCTAACCAAATTGTAGAAATGTTCGTGGCTCATAAAGTAACACTTTTTTTTTTACTCATAAAGTAATTTTAAAAAAATAAATACTTACATACGTGCGTGTGAGGTTGATATTCAGTTGTGTTCATGCTGTTAATTAAAGGGCTGGGGAAGGAGAAAGGGAAGCAGGACATGTGATACGTACAGCTGATGAGCTGACTAAATATAAAGTCACAGTAGCAGGAGAGTAATTGACTAGCTAGCGACAGACATTGCTGATGTCAGGCAAAAAGTCTTTTTCCCTCTGACGCTTAAGTCTGTGCTTGCTCAGTGTTACTCATGTGTGTTACTCGTTGTTAAATAACGTTATCCATTATTTGGTTTCGGCAATAAACCTAGAAGTGTAGAGGGGAAAGTAGTTACCAGTGCTGTTGTCTCTCAGAAGACCAATACAGTTATCTAGGCGATTTGGTCTCTTCTGCTACACTAGTCTGTCTTGCGTTGTGGAGTGGTAGGGTTGGAAATGTTATGGAACATTCTTAAGCTTCAAAAATAAACAGGAGCACTCAAGCACGGGGATTTGTGTTGTATTCCAGATTCCAGGTGCTCAAATTATTAGGGAAAGTGCTTTTTGCCCTTTAAACTATGAAAGTGGCACTAAATGAGTAGTTTGAAGGAGAAGGCAGGTTCTGAGTTTAAAGAAATTCCCTTGTCATCAAAAACGGGACTTAACTGTTGCTGTTGAGATGAAGTTAGCTACCGGCTGTGTGGAATGATCTGTTTTTTTCTGTAAGTGTTTCTTCCTTTAGTTGATTTCTTTGTCTTTTCCAGTTAGTTAAATGTCTTTTCTTTGACAAGATTTTAAAACAGAAGCAGGCCCTATCAGCTGCATCTTAAGGTTAATGTAGACTTTCTCCCAGGTCCAGCCTATTCAGTGATGACCTTTGGGTATGCTTATTCAGTGTTGGAAGGTCCCTTTTATTGCATGTAAGGTAAGGGTTGATTTTTATTTCTGCAGCGCCAGACAAAGAAACACTAGGCTGGTATTAGGCAGCTTGACCTGTGACAAACAGAGTTCTCATAGTTCAGGGAGTTTCCTGCCTTTGCCCTCAGAAGCTGCTTTGATTAGAAGACGGTTCAGTAAGTTGAGTGTATGTGAGTCTAAATTTGCTGCTTTTAGAAAAAGTAGTGGTGATTAGTGTTGCAAAACTCAGTCATTAACAAATTTTATCTTTTTCACCTGTAGTTCTGAGTAAGGAGAGCTGGACATAAGTAGAAAACTTTGGTTTTCTTACTGGAGTAAGATTAAAAAAAAGATGTAGTACAAAAAAGGTCAATTAACTGATGATTAATTGCAAATTAAATATCGTAATGTTACTAGCTGTGTGAGCAACATAGTCATTACAGTTGTTTTGAGCAAGACTCTCAAAACTAGTAAAGTAACACAGAAGTGAACAAATACCCTTCTATATGGAGAAGGAAGAGTGTAGTAAAGGCAGAGATTCTAGTAGTGGTTTATGGATGTTTTGGCAACTATGTACATCAAGGTATTAAAGCTTAGATATGTATTGACTGTATATGGAATTTTGAGAAGTTGAAACTATGCATTAAGTACATGTTGTTAATATACAATCAACTCCAGAGATAGTATCTTCAGAAATACCACTCCCTTAATTCTTTTAGAAGAGCAACTTTGTGTGCTTGCTTTTCTTCTAAAGTATTTCTTTTGCACTGCTGGGAAATCTCATCTTCTCTGATGCAGAGGAAAATAATGTGTGGTCCTAGTAGATGTAAGTTGGAAGGGAAAGTTGCATCTAATAATTATGGTAAGAACTACTTCTAACGATAGGTACAGTACTGTTTTAAAAAGAGAAGTGAGAAGGAAAGAGCTTCTGTATGTGGAAGAGCTGTGCCCCTGAGAGCAATACAAAACTTTGTGTTGAATATTCATGATGGATTTGAGTACCTGTTTACTATATACAGAAGGTAAATAATAGATTAAATAGACTGTTTCCATACTTTCACTCTGAAAACCTTGAATCATGTATGTGGCACTAGTGTATTGTACTATCTTGTATTTTCTGAGATTTGGTTGGCATGATTGAAGCATTCTAGTTAATTAGACGGGGTTTTTTGAAGTACAAAAGAGCTGTGAAATTGTAGCTAGTTCTTAGATGGTAGCTGTACATAAGCTGCCAAATATAAATTATGCACAAATCCATTCTGTGCTGCTGTGAGTCTTAAATATTGGATAAGCTTTTTTATTACTTTTACATCACTGGTGCCTTTCAAAGTTTTTTCATGTATTCCATGTAACATTCTGTGGTTAATTTTTTCTAAGTTGTTCTGGTGACTTGTCACCTCCATGTGACTTAAATGTTGCTGAGATGTCTTACCTTCCTTCAAACTATATTCTAGAGTCAAGAAAACAATAACTGAGAAATCTGTACAAATAGAATATGTATTTTTCTGGTTTTGGTGCATTATGTTATCTATTACCATGTCACTTCTAAAGAGGCTTTGGAATTAAATCTAATGCTTAATTTGTAGTAATGTTATTTTGAAAGCTAAGTATTTTAAAGGGTTTGCAAGATAATAAGTATATATCTTAATTAGTGAGATCAAAGAAAGATAGAAATATGATGGCTGCATCATGAGCATACAGCTGAGATGCCTCAGGTTGATGTTGTAATACCTGGTCTTAGGTTTACTTGGGCGGGGTGGAGGGGAAATGCCATACCATCAGTCTTCAGTATGTTGTTTAAAACAGTGCAATGTGTTGGACATAAAATATATTATTTTAGCTTTAAATCAGTTTTACAGGGCTGCTGGCTAAACTTTCTTGCTTAGTTTATGAACTGCAAACAGTGGAAGAGACTAATGATTAAGCTGGTATTTAAACAGAGTAATCTTTGTTTTTTATTGCCTAGTGTAATTAACAAACTTGGATTTATTTTTTTAAACAAAAGAATAAAAGTAGACTGAACATCTAGGAAATATTCTGCTTCTTGGTAGCTTTAAATTTCTATTTAGGAGCAAATGAGAATTTAGTTTTGCTTTAACAAAAATAAACGTTTTAAAGGCATTTTTATGTTACTTACCTAATAAATTATGTGTCTGTTTTAGCTGGCTTTTTTATAAAAAGCCTTTGGCTAATGAAGTATCTAAAATTACACAAAACACACTGGCATTTCAGTAATCTTTGTCAAACATTCAGTTCTTGTCCTTTTCTCCAACATGTAACAGGTCAGTTTTATTGGCGGACAGTGAAGGATGATGGCAGGCAATCACCAGCTTTGCATTCGACGTTGGACTACCAAGAATGTGGCCAAGTGGCTGAAGGAAGAAGGCTTCTGTGAATATGTGGATGTTTTGTGCAATAGACACAGGCTAGATGGAATTACACTGCTGACACTTACCGAGTATGATTTACGATCCCCTCCTTTGGAAATCAAAGTCCTGGGGGATATCAAAAGGCTAATGCTGTCCATACGCAAACTACAGAAGCAACATATTGATGTCCTAGAAGAGCTGGGTTACAACAGCGATAGTCACATCGGCACAGTGTGCCCAAGCGTTGGTTCACTACAGGGTACAGATTGGTTTTGTAATGGTGAAGTACCTCGGGACTATGATGGACCCATTACTGACTTGAATGGTGATCAGTATCAATATGCAAATGGAAAGAACAAACACTCTCCCCGAAGACTGGACCCAGAGTATTGGAAGACTGTTTTAAGTTGTGTGTATGTCTTCATAGTGTTTGGCTTTACATCATTTGTTATGGTTATAGTACATGAGCGAGTACCTGACATGCAAACATATCCACCTCTACCAGACATATTTCTAGATAGGTAAGAATTGGTTTTTTTAAAAAAAACAAACGAGTAACCTGATGGTTAAAGTATAGGCTGTCTTTTCTTTGTTCTCAAAGTTTAATATGCTCTTGAAGATGCCTCTGCAAAATAGTAATTAGGGTGTAGTAAACCCTTCTGCTAAGATTGAAATGTGTGTCGATTAGATGCAGAGATTTAGTCTTCTCGGTGGAAAATGAATTTAGCTGTTGTTCTACCCAGTTTCTACTTAATTCTATATCTTTAACTAATCACAGCACAGGAATTAAGTTGTCCTTCCTCTCATTCTAGTAAAAAAAAGTGATGGTCAGATGGCGTAGATAAGTAGCGATAATGCTTTTCCTGAAATCCACATGCTGCTATGGAGCTTGACATGTCTTGATACAGAAAAAATTTTGATGAGGGAATATTTCGGTCTGCCAGTGAGCAAGGAAATTGAAAGGGAATAGCACTGATACTGTACTCTTGCTGTCTCCCCACTGTCAACTTGTTGTAGATGGTTTAGGGAAACGCTGAAGTACACTGACTAGACCATCAGTAGAGTATCTGTGTACTAAAACGCTGTTGTGACTTATGCAGTACCTGCTCATTTTTAAAAGAAAATATTCCACTTCAGAGAGACGTAATAGCAAAGATGAAATTCTAGTCATTGACTACAGATTTAACGGGGAATAAATGCTCCCTCTGAGGAAGTGCACTTGCACTTATTGCCTAGAGAGTTTTAACAGACAAGATGAACTGTTTGAAGAGTTCAGTCTTTGTGGTGTCCGTATTCCTGCCAGTATTTTCCATTTTCATTAACGGTTTTCCTGAAGTCAGTAGGGCTCTAATCTTTTGAGTAGTATGCAGAATCCCCCATAATTTAGAGGAAGGATGGGCACATTCCAGCAGAGTGGGAGAGGGCAGAGAGAATGGGAGCTATGGCATTACTGGATTCTGTTCCTAGGGCACTACCAGGGTATTCAGTGGGCAGGATGATGGGGGAGGTCAGAGAACAGCAGGTCACAGAACAATGTGAGGGGATTACTATAAAGCTAGCATTTGAGCAGCCCTTTACTAGCCCTTTGTATCGGGGGAACACAAAACTACCTCCCTTGAAATCTGTGTTTTGGTGAAATTGCAGAGTGGAAATTGTTACTGGTGCCATATGTCTGCAACAGAGTCTTAAATCTTTTGAAAGGCAAGGCTGAAAGGTTTGCAAAATTATCATCACTGCAATCTTAACTTTGAAAACAATTCTTCTTTTTCCTAGGACTCTTCCATGCAGTTGTGATTCATTACAAGTATGCAGGGTTTTAGGCTTTGCAGCATTTCATTAATTGTGTTGACATGGCATTCTTGGAAGCTTAAGTAGCATAATTGACATGATGCAAGTTTGTGTCAGAATGAAAAGGTTGTTGGGAAGCAATGGTGTAGAGGAACACATCCTGTTAGTAAATTACATGTTTAAATTAAGAGATTTTCTTGGACTTAGTGAATTCTGTGTAAATGCTGAAAATACATTATTAGAAAGGAGATAATGCAAATTCTATTTTATTCAGTCGAACAAAATGATTTTTTGTTGTAGTTTATTGTCAGATTAATGCAGGTTTGTTTTGTAGTTAGAACTTTATATGCCTTTATTCTCAATACTGAGACTAGAAAGGAAAAATAGGCCTTTGTATTGTAAGTTAACTTCATTGCTTCATCCGCTTTTTTTAGTGTCCCTAGGATACCATGGGCTTTTGCTATGACTGAAGTATGTGGCGTAATTCTTTGCTACATTTGGCTGTTGGTTCTTCTGCTTCACAAACACAGGTACAGTATATAAAATTAAAATTAACCAGTACTTCAATTCAGAGAAAGGACTGTAACAAGAATTCATAATGATTATTTAAGAATTTCTATTCAGTAAGAATCGTGTAAGCTTCTAATATGTCCGTGTTAAAATGGATTGGGGAGGATTTAATCAAGAATGGTGATCTGTGAATTTTATAAAGGAGTGATCTGAATTTACTTTTTTACCAGATTTATAAGCAATTTGCTGCAGAACTTGGGTATTTCAGAGAGTTGTCAATATGTACTCTCATGCTGTAACAATTTCATATGTAAGAAGATCCTACGAGAATGAAATCCCACTGAACCAGCCTAGCAGCTTGCTGTCACTGAAGGGTAGAAAATGTTTTTGCGTGCCTATTTTAAGTTAAATTTTTACCAGTTTCTTGATTTCTGTCAGTTTGCCCACAGAAGGTATGAGTGCCAAAGCTCGTAGAAGTGGAGCTGTGCCTTTTGGTGACAGTAAGCTGCTATGCAGTGTCTTACCTTGTCACGTGGAACCATACCTTTACATTACTACTTTAAAAAAAAAAATCTAAACAATTTTTTACGTGAAACTTGCAGCAGTGATGAGGGGAATTCATGGGATTAAGTTGGGGTCAAGGGAAATATTTTTATCATAACTTTCCTGATTTAAAAGTACAATATATTAGGATTCTTGCAATCAGTTCCTATGCCCTTTTCCCAGATCAATACTTCTGCGAAGGCTGTGCAGCCTCATGGGGACAGTATTCTTACTACGTTGCATTACAATGTTTGTTACCTCACTCTCTGTGCCAGGCCAACACTTGCAGTGTACTGGAAAGGTAAAAACTTAAAATGTTTTAAATTACTTTTTGTGTTTCCTTTTTTTAATTATTTATTTTTTTAAAGATATGATTAAGATTGTTGTGACCATAATGTTAGATGTGTGTTCATACGAAGTGTTGTTTCTTTCCTGTTCCCCTTCACACCTCTCCATTAATTGCTGTTACGGAGGTGAGCATCCTTAGGGATCTTAGAAGCACTTGCCAGTTTGGAGAGGAAATAGTTACTTGAGGAAGGTTGTTCAGAATGTGTCTCAATCTAAACTGGACAGCATACATCAGAGAATTGGGTACTTAAGGTACTGATTTCTTGAAGAAAAGCTGAAAGGCGAGTGATGACTTCTTTGTCTTATTGGATGCATGGTTTTGAAGAAAAAAACAACAAAAACCCCAACCCCCTATTATTATTTCACCCCTGCTAATAAGGGATATTCCATAGAACATGGGACTTTATGGTTTTATCCTAACTTTTAGTTAGAAGAGGTTATAGCAGAATATATTGGAAACTTGATAATGACACACTGGGAGGTCGAATGCATTTGCAAAAAAGGTGGCACACTCTGTATGTAAATCACTTGCAACAAAATACTTGCTCTAAATTCCAGTATTCATCAGAGGTATGATGAATACAATTAATAGTTGTAGTTACTAATGTGACTCACCACCACAATAAAATCTAAGATGTGCTAACCTGCATTTTAATAAGACCAAACATGATAAATTGTATTAAACGTACATAGTGCTATACAGCTCAGTTTAAGGACATACTGTTTGGGTGGTGGGGTTGGAACTTACTAAAGGTTAATATCATTGTCTTTTAGTTGTATGGCAATGTTTGGGCAAAACTCCAGCGGGCATTTGCAATATGGAGCGGCTTTGGAATGACTCTGACTGGAGTACATACGTGTGGAGATTATATGTTCAGTGGCCACACTGTCGTCCTGACCATGCTCAACTTCTTTGTCACAGAATGTAAGTAGAGAGTGTCAATACTTCAGTGTCCTTAAGTGTTAAGAATATGTACCGCTTGCAGTCAACTGGGGGTGAGAGAGTGTAAATACTTCAGTGTCCTTGAGTATTAAAACTACCTGCTGCTTGACTGCTTCAAAAAGTTCAGAGTGTAACATTAAAGCCAACAAATATAAATACAGATTGTGGCGCTCTTTCTCAGCTCTGTGACAGTTCATTTAGAGACATGGAAGGATCGGCACCACCTAGATTAATGGAAGGGGGCATAGGGCACATTCAAAAGAACACGAGCCAAGAAAATTAGAAAGGCTCCTGGCTTGCTACTGGGAGAATCCTAGGGAAGATATTTCTGATCCTGTATACTTCCCTAGGTATCTGCTACTGCCCTATCAGGCAAAATACTAGGCTGGGTGGGTGTATGTTTAATATAATCCACAAAGCCAGAAAAACCAAACCTCACAATGAGTAAGAATATATGAAACAATAGTGCTTTTCTGTAAATAAAAGTGCAATTTGAGACATTGTATAGCAAGCTAAGGTAATTGGTTTGAGTTCACCTATGATGGAATGACTGCCGTAACAGAATGATGTTTGCTTTATAACATTTTTCCCCTTTTTACATGGAAAAGATATGATTTTTTGAGAAGTTGGTTGAACAAAGAATTCTGTTTTGCATGGTTCTAAACCATCTAAACCAGAAATGCAGAATAGCTGTATTTGTAAACGAAGTTATGAAGTGATGGATGTTTATAATTTGTGTGCTTGTTTTCATTGTATTTACTAGACCTGTAGATGTAAACAAAAATTCCAAGTGAAGACAGTAACTTCATCAAGGTCTTGGATAAAAAAATCTATATAAAAACTCCATATGTCTAGGCTTGGATTTCATAATGACACAAATGCTTGAGATGTTCAAGGTTAGTTACTTTCTGTTTTCTCCTAGATACGCCAAGGAGCTGGAACTTCTTGCATACGTTATCCTGGGTCCTGAATCTCTTTGGAATCTTCTTCATTCTGGCTGCACATGAACATTATTCTATAGATGTCTTCATTGCCTTTTACATCACTACAAGACTCTTTTTGTATTACCATACGTTGGCTAATACTAGAGCATATCAACAGAGTAGGAGAGCAAGGATCTGGTTTCCGATGTTTTCTTTTTTTGAATGCAATGTTAATGGTACTGTTCCCAATGAATATTGCTGGCCCTTCTCAAAACCTACTATACTGAAAAGATTGATTGGCTGAAGAGTGTGTGGGGCAATTCAGTTTTTTATGAAGCACTATGACTAAGATCCTACAAGGCTAGCTGGGGGCGATGTAAAGTAACATTTTTTCACTCTGTGATCTCCTCCTCATCTTGTTTCTTAGATTCTTAGCCATAAAATGAGGTTCCCATACTTCACAGGGATGTGTTTTGTTTTCTTGTGCTTTAATAGAAAACAGTGCAGGGACGGGTAAAGGCTATCAGTAAGCCGTGACTATGAACCAGAATATTGTTACCCTTAGTATGGTTCTAAGTCAATGTTTAAGTAACTTTAACCTCAAATATGTGCTTGCACTGGGTATAATATACCCTTTACAGGTCCAAATAATCTCCATTATCTGACATGCCAGCTTCTACATGTACTGACTAAAAAATGAGAACTTTATGAAGATTTTCTTTTAAAACAGTCATAAACGTAATTTTCAAACAAACTCTGTGTATACTTAAAGATTGAGGAGTACGGTGTCATAATGAGGAAAGCAGTATAATTCCTTGCTAAAAGAGTCTCTTAACCGTTAAATAACAAGTCTTAAAGTATAATTGACAGTATAAATGTTCTGCGTACAGGTTGCCAAAAATGAAAGTCTGCCTTGTGGCTATGCAGTGATGATGTTTTTTTAACGAGAGCTTATTTAGTCTACTCTATCAGTTGTCTGTATGGTTGTTCTAGCACTTGAAAGTTTTCCCTTTTGTGTTTAAATAAACGAGTTAAAGTAAATGCTGCATCGAATGAAAGTAAAGTTAATTTAGCCTTAGTGAGTTTAAAGCCACAAAGTAACTTTTCTGTGTGGTTTTAATTGCTTTATACCCAAACCTGTGCATGCTTTTTAGGAGCAGCTCTTTAACATTGGAAAAACAGAACAGTTATCTTCATATATCTTACTGTCCAATAAATGGATGGGGAAAATGCATGTAGTAACTCTTTCAGGAAAAGTAATAATAGTGAGTATTGGAAATAGTGCTCATTTGATGTATGTTTTAGCACTCTGGTGTCAACAGTGTGGTGAATGTCTCTGGATATATATATACACACAGTATATTTGTTTATATATAAAAACACACAGTGTATGTTCTTCTAACAAGTATGAAGAGACTAGTTCTTAAATTAAGTTGCTCATTTACTGCACTGAAAAACTACCATAAGCAGTTGAGTTCTGGTTGTTTAAAAAAACCCAACTCACCACCACCGCGCCCCCCGCCCAAAAAACCCCAGACCAACACTCTAAGTCCTTAATGCATAAGCAATGGTCACACGGTTGGTGATCTCTTTTTCTGTGGTCTGTAAGAGGACAATGCTGATGTTGGCTGTAGATTTTTGAAATTGGATTTATACTACATGAGAACTGATAGGTAAAGGGCGCAAATCATAAAATTGGTGTAGACCTTTCAATTTGGTTACTGCAATTTCAGAATACGTGGTATGTGCAAAAAGTTGTGTAAGTCAGCCTTGGAAGGTTACATGGAGCATTTCCAGCTTGGTACAAGCTGACTTAATGGCCACAGCATCCTTACGTGTGCATGGAAAATAATTCCTTTGGAATTTTGCAGGACAGCTTTGTATTTGGAGGCTTGTAACCTGCTGTGGGCTACTCTTCACTGTACTGTGTTCCTTCTGTAAACCTGGATCATACTAACTTGACTGTCTTCTGCTCTTTGTAGTATATTGCTTCTGTAACTTAATTTAGTTCCTATTCCACAGAGAAATTGTGATTCTATAGAGTCTCTGCCAACTGTATTGAGCACACATACATTGTACTGTTCTGCAGACTTTTATATTTGTGACATTCCAATTTTTTAGCAAAATTGCAAGTGTAATCCCGTATTGTTCAATCTGCCATAGCCTCATGGCTCTTGCCTTCCGAATTAGGGGAGTATGCATACACTTAAGCAATTTGAACATTCCCCTTGAGACTTTATAATCAAGGAGCTCTATTTGTTAATTTACATTTGCCTTTGCAACACACACAGAGCTATGAATGCTATTTTTTAAACTCCAGGAAAGCATCTGTTCTTCGGATGTGCAGGATTGTATTCTGAGTTACAACATATGGAAACGTATCAATTAAACTTGCAACGCTGTTGATTCTAAAAAGAACCATGTCAGTGCTAACTGACATAGCTGTATCTAACCTGAAAAATTACTTTGCAACTTGAAAATGCAGGAAAATTTTCAAGTATAGCCCAGTGTAACAATGTTTACATAATGTAAAGCTATCATTTCAATACTTTTTTAAAAATGAAGTTCATATACTTTGAAAAGTAAGGATTTTCTTTTTGTTCTAATTTAATTTTTCAAATTCTGTTAAGTAAATACATGTTTTGAATGAGCATTGCCTATCAGTGTTTTTTAAAGAAACTTTTTCTTTCGAGCTGTTCCTCTTGATGCTAAATATCTGAGTCCAAGATAAGGAATATACAGAGGTTGGTTTTGTGAGCACTGAAGCAGGTTAAAACACTGTCAGGATAATTGTCCTCTTCTGTTTTGGAAGTTCATTTTGTCTATCTATAAACACACAAGAGGAAGGCTTGAAAGTCATAGAAAAATCTGATTTCACATGCAAAAGACAACAGGTCAATCTGTAAAGTTGGTAATGTAAGCTTGATTATTAGTTAAATGGAAACAAGTCGTACGTAACTGACAGGCTTAAAATTCTGTACCTCCTTTTCAAAAAGTCAGTGTTTGAAAATAATTTTGCTGCTTCTCTGCTGCTAACAAGCCTTTTTAAGTAAAGGCAGCAAAGCATGGTTGGGCCTTGGAGTTAAATATGTTCAGGGTTGCCCTTCTCTTACGTTTACACACCAGTCTTTTTGCCGTCCTTTAGCTTGCTGCATCTATTTTGTGGAAAGTCATCTTGTGTGGTCTGTGGGAGTGCATGCATAATCTGAATTCAGAGTAATGAATTATTGGTTTATGTCACCAAGTACAAGGTCTAACTGCATTAATCTAGTACTACAAAGTAATCAAGCAGAAGAGTCTTAGCTGAATAACTCTGGATATACAAAAGAAGGGGAGGGTCACTTTTTTTGTAGCTTAGCAAATCTGGTCATATTTGAGACTTGATAATAGTCTTCAGCTCTTCGTTATTGTCAGTTTGGGGATATGTATGCACGTACCCGAAAGTGATAGACACCTAGGCAATCCCCCTTGTGTGGTGGGTTTTTTGTTTTGGTTTTTTTTTTCCTTGTACCTTATGACACAGCTTCTTAGATTAGTTTTCCTAGACTTTTTGCCTTTAGTTTTTCCTTTCTGGAAGATCCCTCAAGCTAGTGGGTTTATGACATTACACCTGCATACGGAGATTAGACTTTCATAGATGAGGGTTTTTAGCAAATTCTGACTACACTGACAAAAGCTTATGGAAGGATGTTTAAGCAAGGTTCCTCCAACTTTTCTGTAATAGTGATACAGAAAAGCTTCATGTATGTTAACTATCTTCATGTCCTGTTGCAAACAAGATAACACACAGGTGTTGGTGCAGAAATGTGCATAGGCTTGAAGTATTTAAATGTCCAAGACTAGCAAGAATTGGGTCCTGTAAGTATACTGCTTGTGATGAAGCAAATGATAAACTTAACTCTAAGCAAATCACTAAATACTGACTTCAGTCAGGGTTAGTATTTAAGTTTGAGGATTTTCTTGGATAAGGCCAAGTATGTGCTGTGTGTGGTATGCTGCTACAGTAATGGAAATAGGTAATGTCATTTTCTTCTTTGTTTTCCCTGATATCTCCCCCATCTACTATAAAAGAAAACATTCCAGTAGAATTTCAAAGAAACTGCTACTTAACTGGATTTTGAGAGAACAAATCCGTAAAAAATGCATCAAAATAAAACCTTGATAGTTAGCTATTAGAAGCAAGACTCAGTTAAATGACTTAAAAAAAAATACTATTTTTTTTCATGCAACGATCTTAAATAAGGTTATTCAGAAGTATTGAACCCCTTCCATGAGGATAAAAGCACAGGTTCCTGTAATCTTTTGCGCACAGCTGTGTCTCATGTAGTGCCAAGAAGAGTATCGAAAGGAAAGAGGGAAGTGTGGAACTCGGACGTGGTACGAGACTTTTGCAGTCTCCTTGGGTTTTTTTAAGCAGTGCTTGCATACTTCAGAGCTACACTTTTTCAGGGCTTGCATACTTTAGAGCTACACTTTTTCATTACTGTGTAGCTAGTTTTTTGATGTACAAGAGTCCACTAGGTTTTCAAACACCAAAACTATTGTGGAGTTGGGTTTTAATCGTTAAATATGCATTTGAAGAAATAGCAGATGTCTTGGAGAAAAAAAGCAAAGGTAGGTTTTGTGGACCTGGAGTATAACAAAAGGAAAGTAACTTGTAGTGACTCTGATAGTTTTTCATCCTGTCCATGTAGTTTCTACTGAAGAACTGGGGAGAATTTGTGGTCATGTACAAACAATATTGAGTTTTCTGGGTTTTTTTAATAATCTAGGATACGTTTATAAAAACTTGCCCTGTAACTATAAAACTCATCATGGTCTTGTCAAGGTGGAAGCATACTTGGCAGAAGTCCTAGCAGTGAGCCAGCTTACCCTCTGAATTATTTTGCATGTGTGGACTTCATCAGTCAAGGGTTAATTGGTGGGCCACGGATGATTCATACAAATTACTATTTCTGATCTATCTTTAACATCACTATTACAGTAGAAACAGTATTCCGGGGGCGGGGGGGGGGAAGAAGGAGTCCTTTGGAGTAAACCTACTGATGTCTTGTTCATTATATAGAGAAAAACACCCCAAACCGCCTCACAACCCTTCAAACACTATAGTATTGTGAATGCTGAACTTCATATAGCAGTTTCCTGCCAACTGTATCTTAAGAAATTTGCAGTGAGTATTATGTACATAACTCAGTGACATGCACATTTTTAAAGCCAGTTTGTAATAGGTGTGTTAAAACTTAAGATAATAAATGTGGAGCACAATAACCTGACCTGTTAGCCCGGTAACTGTGTAGTTAGAAAGACTAACTGTAACTTTTGCTCTTTCAGTTCAGTTCTGTCAAATAAGAGAAATTTGTCAAATAAGAGAAACCACAAACTGCATTGTACATGGTACTTAACATAATAGGCATGTAGAAACATGAGTTTTAACACTGAACTGTTATTTCAATTTTGTTCCAACAGAGAAAATAGTATTACCTAATGGCTAGAAGGTATGCCAGTGAAGTTTAAAGTGAGTATTGTAAATAAGTAAATATTGTTTTGATTCTAAACTCAGATTGAATTAATATATTGTTTTATATCTTTGTTGTATAAAATATATTTAAAAGTACTAAAATAAAATATTTGAAAGATGACAAATGTTTTATTTACTTTATATGTAAAATGATGGCTCATTCTCTCTGTTAGCGTTGTGACCATAAAAAGTACGCGCGAGTAATCTAGGTTTTAGAGTTGTTTTTCCTCAAAGCTGTTTTACTTGTGTGGAAATGCATATATCAGCATGCCTATTATTTATCAGTTGTAAATTGTGTTCGCAAATAATTTAAATATTTTTTAATTAAAAAGTTTTAAAAAAATTTATTCGATCTTGTAAGATCTGTTAAGAATGATGAGAGCTTTCAAAGACTCCCTCCAGCTGAAGTAGCTAGTGTCTCTAGGTATGGTGGTGAGTAGCATTGCAGTAAATCAGTCTATAAAAACTATCCGAAAAACTGCAAAGGAGTAAGGCTAACTTCTGCAAACTTACATACTTTTCTAATGGGTTTCTATGTTAGGTCTGTTACTATTTTCAGTCATAGTTTTCAGTTGTCTGGTACATGAAAGGATGTATACTCATTCCTACAGAGAAACTTAAACAGTGTACAAGGTCTGCTCCATGACCTGGAGTTGTATGTTCGTATTCATAAATGGCAATTTTGAAATATATTTTGTCACCTTAATCCAGCTAAAACATCCCCCAATTAATGTGAGCCAAGTAAACTGAATGTACTGAACCATAAGAAAGTTTTTCATTTACCTCCCTCTGAATTACAAAATCTTGATCCAATGTAGAGAATGAATCCTGAATATGAAGCCTTTCCTCAGTATGATATTTTTTTAAAATCAGTTAAATACATGATTCAAAAGGAAATAGATGTGGCAATACACCTTTTAAAAAAAATTAAAAGGAAGAAGAGAAAGTAAAAGCAGTAAGGTTCAGTGTACCCGTTGGAGAGTACTTACTGTGGCCTTTGGTCTAATATTCTGAGAAGCAGTAGGTTTTGTTCTAAGCAACTTTACACAAGTATGTGCTTTGTGCATTGTAAATACAGGTTGGGAAAACTTCCAGGGAAAATAACTGCCCGCTTCCCGGAACATCTTACAATACTGCTTAGAGATGTGAACTTTGAATAAAAAAATCTTCTCCCTTCCACAATAACTTGCTCTTCTCTGTGTTACTCCTACAACCAGAGCTAGAAAGAGAAGTAGTTGTTGCTATCTGTAATAAGAAATAAAAATAGGATCTATGGAGATGGGCTGAAGTTTGGTGTTAAAATGCAGATGAAATAGCCCTTGCTAGCCTACAGTTTTATCTGATGGAATTTGAGAAGAATCAACTTCATATTTTCCTTCTCAGACCATTTTGTTCAGATTTAGTTTCAAAACTCTCATAAGCAAATTAGGTACAGAACAGAAGCTACTCTCCTGATTAACATACCTTGAGTCTCTCCAAACTCTGTAATTATGCCACTGTATCCTATTTCTTTCTTCAGTGAACTTGTTGACTACAAGGAAGTGGTTTATTCTTACCTATTAAAAGTGCAGATGTCAGCCTCATTTACTGATCATCACTCAAAATGGGTATTGGATTGTTAATCTTGGCCTTTCGTAGAGCTGTCAAAGTTTACAAGAGTGGGCATATTTTGACAACTAACTTCAGACTAACTGAAAATGATTTCTTAAATGTGAGAATAAGATTGGTGTTATGAGCTCTTCCTCCAGTGTGGAAGTTGGTAATGCTGACGAAATAGAGTTGGCACATACTACGTGAATCCATTATAAATATGTGCATATACTTCAAACTATTTCTGGAGAAATAACTGTTCTGGGTGATGTAGCAATTAAAGGTTGCAGCTATGGTCTTAAAGTCTGCTGCTATCTCTGGTTTGCTTTTGATTTTGGCATGGATCTATGACAGATTCTGGTGAAATTACTTGTTCTCTCTGGATTGCTGAACTGTTGCCAAATACTAAAATAATTACTGTTGCTTTTGAAACTGTACTGAAGTTTGATGCTAGGATAGGTACTCACTGGACTGTTCATAGCAGTCATTTGACTCGTACAGAATATTGACAGCCAACAGTGTCGTTAGTTTCTCAAAAGATTTTTTTTCAAGCCCTAATCTCTAACATACCACAGCAAGCAAGATCAGTTGGAAAGGAGATGGGGAATGCATGCGTTCAAAGAATCATCATTCAGTTTAAATAAAAAGCAAGTAACTTTTTCCCTTCACTCTGCTAGATGAAGTCCTCAAAACTGAATCTGTGTCTCGTGATCCCTGGTAGATTCTCACACACCAGAACTGGAGGCAGGAGCCCTAGAAAGAAAGGGGCAGAGAGGAAGAGGAGGCAGCAGTAGGTCACCAGTGCTACAGTAAGAATAACAAACTTAAGAAGGGTCTTTAGTAAATGTAGGGAAAAGCAATTCATTTCACAAATACTGTGAAGGAGAGTGGAGAGTGAAGCTCGGGGAAATCACCAAAAAATGTTCTTGAGGTGACTGTGCCCACTAAGCAATGTCTCTGGTGTATGCATGGAAGCAGTGAAAGGGGCTGAAAGAACCCTAACTCACCCTCCGCTGGCTCCTGTGACTTTGTTACAAGCTTCATCACAAAGGGCCCCTCAGAGCTTAAGTTTTTGGATTCAAATTTTTCATGATGTTAGGGTGGTTTTGGGTTGGGTGATTTTTTGTTTTGTGGGTTTTTTGTGTGGGTTTGGTTTGTTTTTTCCCGAAGCTGAGAAGTTAAGACTTTCTGTATCCCAGTGGCACTGTTTAAAAGATTCCTGGGTTGTTTGGTTTTTCTTTAATGTTGGGGGGAGTGTTGTAATGCTGAATATGTGCAGAACAATAAACTGGGTATTATTTACACATGCATAAAAACTGCTAAACATCACAAAAACTGTTTTGTTCTTGCTTCTGTGAGAAATAAGGTATGTTCTCCCTGTCCTGTGCTCCAAGGTAAGCACAAGCTGTGCTGTGTGTTACAGCGAGAAGTGGAGACGAGTAGGTCCTGCCTGAGGAACAGGGTTACAGCTCCAAGAGGCCTTCGGAAGCGTGCTGGAATTATTTGTGTGAAGTTGCAGTTTGACCTAGAAACAAGAGCCAAAGTTATGGGGGAAGAGAAGGCAATAAAAACATAGAGCACTGGCTGCAGTTTCTGTAGAAACTGCAAATGTTATTTTGCACCAGTTCTGGCTCAGGCCAAACTAAATTGTACTTGATGCCCAAATGAGACCGAGATGCTTGCAGCCCTTATTTTGCTTCCCAGTACGTGTCAGTGTGTCTTGTCAGGCTCTGCCTTCTCTTGCAGATCCTGACGCGGCTCTGGGGATGTCCGCTCAGTTAACAGTGCCCTGATGGATGGCTGCAAGGTGTGCTCTGCTCCCCACCCCAAGGTAAGAGGTCCTCTGTCTTAGAGGCGGAATTGCTTGCTGAGGCCAGTGTTTGTGCGGAGGGAAGCAAACAGTTTGTTAGCCAAAGGCTTCCATGAGGGTGCCAAGAAGTGACTTGATCTGTTAGTAGCAGAGGGTTGAGGGCTCTGCCTCCCTTTCTGCCCTGCCTACTAAAAATAGTCACCTTGGCTAATGCCAAGGGATGTAATAGCCACTCATGTGACAATCACAAGCTATCAATTGTGAGACTGGAAATACCTAGAAAAGTGTTTGCTCTACTGCAGGCTGCATTAAATAAGCAAGATGAGACAGCAGAGGAAGGAAGAGGGTGGTTTGCAATGGGCACTGCTAAACGTAGGCCCTGCTGAAGGCCTCTGGCCATTCCCAAGATGATGACTCCTCTCACAAAGGTGATCTTTCACAAAGGTGGCCTTCTCTTTAGTTGTTCTGCATTTTTCTTAATCAGGCTGTTTCTCCAAGCTGTGGGTTGCAGCAATTGAAAACCAGAGCTTTGACAGAAGGCTGGTGCCTGCTGCTGGCCATGTGAAAGGACACATGGGTGCCATCTCTGTCCTTGTGTTGCTCCAGGCGGGCACTGTCAAAGCAGGGACGGGCTGGTGTGATGGTGGAACTGAGTTACGGCAGCGCTGCTCCCGCGTGTGTGGTGCGCACACTGACCAGAGTGGATTGGGGTTTATATGCCAGAATTAACTTGGCTTATTCCAGGAATAGTTGCCCATGAGACAGAGTTACACCAGTAGCTAAATCCAAAGTTTACAACTGAGAGTTGCACAAAGGCTAGGGAACCCTAAGGAAACTGGCTCAGCTCTTTGACTCAATGTTAAGAAATCCCCAACATAAGACTAAATGCATGTGTATTTTTCAATACACTTCTTTGTTTCAGCTGTTAAGATGGAGCACTTGTTCCCAGTCTCTACATGTGTAAGATGTGGGGATTTAAACCCAGTTGGATCCTGAGGCAGTAGGTGTTTGGGATGCAGATCCCTGGTATCTCAAACTAATCTAACAGTGGAGATAAGTAAGAAACTGACTTAGGAAGGAGGCTTTCTTACATCCCTTGGTAGGAGATGAGAGAGCTTAATGAGACAGATAAATACTCATTGGTGTTTGAGGGCATTTATCAGAAGCAGAATAAAGGTAGTTGGGGTTCCTTAATTGACTACACTGGCTTTCTTAAACATTTAATCTCAATGTTGAGTGAAATGTCCTATTCTTGAAAAGTGTGCTCCTTTTCAGGTCACTAAGGGGGGGGTGTCTAATTTTGATTATGGATTTCTGTACGTTAATGTTCCCAAATGCAGGGAATAAAGGACTGAAGTTGACTTGGATTCACATCCATATTTTTTTTATTTCTTTTCCTTCTTTTTTTCCCCTCAACCACAGAAGGTTTAAACAGCTTGTGGCACGTTACCCGTCTCCTAATCGTCATCCCTGTGATACTGTCTTGCCAGATGTCTGCTGAGCATGAACTAACTTGTCAGCTAGCTACAAACACAGGCACCCTATTTAGATATAGAAACCTAAGACGTGGGGTGGCTGACAAGATTGTTGAGTCTTCCAGGATGGACCCGTGGAGAATCTTATGGCAAAAATCTCAGGATCATACTCTCTGTTAGGCTGAAGATCCATTCTGGTACAAACCTTATATGCTGCAACCTCTTTGTTGCTGCTTGAGTATAGGCCAATGGTGAAAGATTTTTGGAAGGCCTTTTCTTCTGCCAGAAGTGATTAATGGAAAGCAGCTGTCCAGAAGATCAGAATAACAGCTGGAGTGCCAGGATCCTGCCAAAAGAAGTAAGCTTGTGCATTAAGATTACTGAGCACTGGCTTTTGTCACTTGAACATCTGTATCCTGCTTGGCGGATTTCAAAGTACATTTGAAATTTATCCTCCTGGAAAATGAAAGCACAGAAGTAGTCCCAGCCATGCCAAAGACTGCAATGGGCTTAATCAGACAAACCTATTATGCTGCATCTGGCTTCTCAGAGAGCTTATTTAAAACAGCTAAAGTATCTTCAGATTGTAGTCTCCTATATATAAATTCTCTGAGCAGTAAGAAATCAGGACTGCAGTCAAAGCAAATAAACACACTGCTAGTAAAACTGCCTGTTTGTGCCTGTAATGAACAGGTGAGCAAAACTACAAAAAAAAATCGAAACCAACCAACCCAAAAAACCCCACCACCAACCCAAAAAACCACAATGCATGCACAATTGTTGTTGGCCCCATGCATGTATCAGTCTACATAGGCCAGCTCACAAAGCACTTGAGAGTTGCTGGCAGTGCCAGTTGTAAAAGCATGAAGAAAGCAAGACTGTTTATTGATCAGTATGTTGTATCTTGCAGGGGAGCGGACATATCGGAAAGCATCCACAGCATCACTTCACACTAACTGCTGCCTGTGTCAGAAGAAAGCTGCTGAGTATATTGAAAATGGTGCTGGAAGCATGAAAGCCTGGAGACAGAATGTATCGCTCACAGGAATGACCACAGCTTGGCTGAGATCCCCCAGGACAACATGAAGCTGTACGCAATATGACCCGTGCCAGATGTGGCACTTCATGCAGTTAACGTGATGCTGTAGTGCTGAACCAATGTTAACAGCCACATACTGGCACAAAGTTCAGAAGTCCATTGTATCACTGAGTCAGTCATCATAGACACTGTTGGTGGGTATACAGCCAGAAACTGCGGTTCTGTTAATGCAAGAGTCGTCTTTATTTTAGGATTTTTGTTTTGGGTTTTGTTACTCCCTTTTCCCAACCTGCGATACTATCAAAAAGCTTGGATTTCACGGGGCTTGATTTTCAAAGGGTAGATTATTCTGCCCTTCCTGGCTTAAAAGAGTTTGAAAAAAACGTGAACTTCTTGTTGGATGGAGTTCACATTTCCAAAGTGTGGATGTTTCTGTTTACTGCTGCTGGGTGGATTTTTCGGTGATGGCATAACCCTGGATGATGACATCATCAAGCTGAGGCATGGTAGGCTGCACATTAGGCACAGTGATGGACCCTTGTCCAAACAGAAGGCACATCTCCACGTACATCTTACAATCTTTGTCATTCTGTAACTTCTTTTTTAGTCTAGTGTATAATAAACTTCATATGATTATCTCCTGACCTCATTACAGCTTTCTCCTATGAATATCTAATTTTGGTAGATGAACCTAACATACTGAAGGATGATTTTTAGGTACCCACTGATTTAATAATACTGAAAACACAGAACTGCAAACACCAACCATGAGATTTCCTGCACAGCTAAATCTCTATTACTGCTATTATTTGCAAACTTGGTACACCATAATTTTTTTTAATCTCTGAAGGAATGAGTATATCTCATTTTTAGGCATATATCTAGGTTATTCTAATTCATAGCTTTCTATTTCATTCATAAAAAACCTTCAAATTTTATCCCTATTACCAGGGGAAATAGAGAGACTGTACATATAAAGAAAACACCACAGTTCAAGCCTGACTTAGAATTATAATTTTTCTGGCTTGACTGAATCTCCAATGTTCCCTTCAAGAAGAATGGAAGTCTTGAAGTAAAATAAGAGTTTTGTTTTGTTTTGTTGTTTGGTTTTTGTTTGTGGTTTTTTGTTTTTTTTTTTTAAATCTTTTCTACAGGGATACCTGGGGTGGGGTAACTTAAAGGAGTTTGGCACATGGGACTGAAAAAAAAAGAAAAAAGACACATGAGAAGCCAGATTTAGTGCAAATATACAACATAAAGGAAAGCTTCCAGAAAGCTTTCTAAAGCAAAACTTCTGAAATGCACAAAGTCAGATATCTAGTAACTGAAGCGTCAAAACCATTCTACTTCTCAACTTCATGGGCTGTGTCAGTCAAAAATGTATGGATTCCTTTTAGTCCTCTTTGAAGGAGAAACCTGGCCATAGGGGAGAACGGTGACACGCCAGCCTTCGTGTCACCTAGGAAGCATTAATAAGGTGTTGATATTTACCCTTATAATATACTTGTAGACAACCAGTATAAACCAGTATGGTTTAAAATATGTTCCAATAGTTTTCTAAATTGTGGGAAGTTACATCAGTAAACATATTCAACTTCTTTCAAGACAATTTTTTTTTTTACTACATGTATGAATTTAAAATATGCAGCGTGTACCTGTTTTAATCAAAATGCAGCTGGAAATGTGGAGTTGAAATGTGTATTAAAATACATTGAATTCAATTGTAGACCTATGTCATACTTTATTTCTCAAGGTTGTATTTTCTGCTTGAATCACGTAAGTTACATGGAAGCCGGGTGACTTCCCTCCTGGGTCTGAAAACATCCTTCTAGAGAACTTTACATGACGAAAATGGAGCAAAGGCTCACATTTTTTTCTGAAAGGACTCTTCCCTTCTTATCACTGCTTATGGTCAATGAATGATATACTATTTCTCTGTATGAGTCCTAGCCAGTCTCTTAATGTTTGATTTCCTTAATCTGTTGCTGGGTTAATTGCATGGTTTGCCTGTGTCCTGCTGTGAATACCCATCAAGTGATAGAGGTCTGTGGTTGTCAGTCCTCAGTGACATTATTTTGAAGAAGCACGTATTTTGTGCGTCATTGAGGGTCCTTGTTCTGAAGATTTATCTTGTGTTCCAGTTGTAACTGACACCGATGAAGTGAGTGACGTTGAATTTTTCCACGACCTGAACCAGTGAGCCCATCTGCAAACACATACTGTCTTGTTTTCCCCAACGCAGGCTTTTCAGGTCTCCATACCTCAAAGTATTTAAAACCCAGTCATGTTTCAGCAGTGACTTCATACTTAGTTTTATGTCACATACGATCTGGCTAATGCAAGATAACCTTCTGAAATAGTTAATACCCATTTAGCCTTCCAGGCTGCATGGACACTAACATTGTCATTAGAATAGTGTTTGATATTTTCCCTCGGTCCATGCATACTGTCTAGGCCAGTTATGAAAATACATTTATATACAGACACCCATACAAAATTATTTCTTCCTGTTCCTCCATAAAAACGCAAACTTGCAGAATTTGCCCTTTTTTATTCTTGGAATGTGCTAAGCTTTATGTTCTTTGATCATAGCCACTTATATGATAAAATTGCTTTTTCTGGGTTCTTGGGCAAAGACTACGTGAAGCATATGTGGAGTAAATGTCAATTTTCACTTTATGGTTATGAATATGTAGCCCAAAGTAGTCATGTGCATATTTAAATGAAAGCATCAGGCGTCAAAGATGGGGTCCTCTATTTTGGTAAAAACCTTTAAGATATTACTCTTGATTTAGATATTATTTTGCTATAATGGCATCTGCAGTGAAAATGAGGAAGGACAGTGACAGGATCCAAGGATCAGCCTTCATGTGGCATTTGCTTATGAACATCCAGGTTATCCACTTTAGCCTACCACCACAGGAACACCACGGTTTCTCTCTATTCCCAGCTCAGAGAGATGGAGCTCTTTGTGGCTGTAATAAAGCAGCACGTCTGTATGTCCATCCTCTGCTATGCTTAAACTCTTGGATGATCTCAAATTTATCTTAACGCTTCATTATTCTAGAAATTGCTCAGCATTTGTGTTATAAGCACTGGAGATACATCTTAAATACACAGCGGTGCCAGAAATGTCTTGAATGCTGGAATTCTAAGAACGTGGTGAATGTGTTCTCAGGGTACAAAATAGGTATCCCCCTAGACACATCTTCCTTCCAAACAGAAAGAAAAGGGGACAGCTAAGAAGTTGTTTACTTTTACTGAAAATGGGGCATGATTTCTCCCAGTGATTTGGTTGTATACAAATAGACACATTAATTGTACCTATCTTGTCACCTTTGAATGTGGAGGATTTTTGTCTGTGTGGACTTTTAAGCAATACCTTATCTTCTTTCTATTACATGCTCTGTTAGTTTTATGCCTGCAAGTTTTTCAATGTGACATTAAAAAAAAATTGTAGTTATGTAATGGTTAGAAAGCAGGACAATTTTTTTTCAGCATTCATTTTGTGCTGGGCTCTACAAAAGAGGTCAATATCATTACTCCCTTTTTGCTGAAAGGCAGAGAGTCTTAGAGAAGTGAAATTAATTGGTGCAGGTACATCTGCAGTAAAGCCCTGATTTCTTAATTTCTGTCAACAGACACCTTTGCCCTTGTCAGAGTTCATTATCCCGCTGTGTTAGCACTTACGTGTGCTTCTGTCTGTCTTGCCTTTTGTTTCTATACCCTTTTCTGTACTTTGCTCCTCAGCACAGGAGGCATTTGGGGTTCTTACGCTCCTGAATGGTTGCCTGTAGGGACTTTCCGTTCTGCTCAGTTTACAATACAGAGTTAAAATAATATAAGAAATCTCATCCCACTTCTTCAGCTGTGGGATGAAGTATGCACAGTAGCTCCTGGGAGATGGCTTAGACCAATTACATTACGTGCCGAGATTAAGCACTCTCCATCAATAAACCCTTTGGGGAAATCAATTGCGAAATCGTACCGTGGGAGATTCTTCTGAAGTTTATAGATTGAACAGGTGAGTTTTACTAGACAGTAAAAGGGTAGTCCTTCTCTGTGATGTCTGAAACACCTGTTTCAACATGAAAAGCACAGAGCCTTCTCAATTACAGCATTTCAATAATAAGAACTATTTCAATTAGGTAAACAGCATTTTTCCCTTATAAAGAACTGAACATTTTAATCAAAACTTTTGAAAAAACATTCAGGCTGACACAAATTTCTGGACTAGAACCTCCACTCTGAGTAAATAAGGAGTCAATGAAATAATGTATTACTAAAATATGACATTTTACTGGGGGTTGTTAGGCAAACCTAATTCTAACAATCACTGTCATCAGTTCTGCTTCACGCAGACCTGCACTGAGCACCTGGCAACTAACTAGAACATGATCATATATATTCATAGTCAAACTCCGTGAAAGGGGAAAAATCTACCATACAGAGTAGATTGAGGGTCTTCTTTTGTGTGTTCTAACACCTTATATTCAGATGAAAATGTAAACCCTTGAAGGACTGAAGAATTCACACAGGTTGGCAAAGGTCGCTCACTTCACACGTGCCCATGCCATGTGAGGGTGTTGGTCCGCAGTTTTCCAAGGAAATCATGCAGGTGGAAAGGGTAATTAGTTCACTACTTTAGTATTTGTCAGCACAAGAACTGTCCAAACAGATCTGTAGATAAATCACTTCTTGTACGTTTTATAACAGGTCTGTCCTATCAAGGTATGTCTCTCCTCCCAGATAACCAGCTGTGTCAGATCGCTCTGGTGAAACTCTAGCTGTTCACAGATCAATCAGGTTTAGGTCAACTCCATCAGTGTTGCCTTTTTCCCCACCAGATGTGCTGCCCCGTGGTGTGGGAGCTAGCGATGAGCACTCACGTAATAGATGTCAGTTTGCTTTTATAAACAGTGGTGGAAACATGATCCTTTCCCCCCACCGCAACCCGCCTCTCCTTTTGTGAAGCTCTGGGCTCTATCTCAGCATCTATATCTCATTTTCCCTCCTAACATCCGACCTGGCTGTGCTAACTGGGCTGGGAAAGCCTGCCCTCCACTGCCTGTGCTCCTGAAAGGCAGCAACCAGGGAATTAATTGCTCAGCGAAGTGTCTTGACAGCTGGGGTTGAAGAACAGAACAGCCAGTTTATCCTATGTGCCTATAGGGTAAAACTGAGACCACCCCACGCTCTTTAAGGGTGGGCGATGGCTGGTCCCGAGCTTGCTCAGTGGTCACCGGCATCACATCCACCCACCGCAGCTGAATTGTGCACCCAGAACCAAAAAGCAACTGCTGCAGCACGGCATGAGGTCCTGCTGATCAGCTCAGCCTCGTCCTGTCACTCAGCACCGTCACCCTACTTGTAACAAGTCTGCTTCCAGAAATCTGCTGCTTTCCACTTGTTTAAAGACCCATGTCCTGCAGTGTGGCCCTACCCCAAGTCAACCTGCCTTACCTACCCAGCGGGACAGCCTCTAGAGCCAAGGCACGCACCCAGGTCAGACCTCAGCCGGCCTGTCCCGGCTGCAGCTTCCTCGAAATCCGAGGCCATTTGGGGCAGGAGCTCAGGTTCCAGCAGCCTGAAACCCGGGCAGCTTGACTACCGCAAATTGCGTGCTAGGTTTGTAAAGCCTGCTACAAACAGGCACCCTAGAAAGAGAGGTGACCTCAAGGAAGACTTACTTTCAGGGAGAAATTGATTGAAGTGCAGGTTGGAATGACAGCAAATGTTAAGATTTTCACATTGTTTATTTGTTGAAGAAGAAAACAGTCCCTCAAAAAATCAAATGCCCAACAACATGTGCTGTTACTGTTGTGTGCTTTCAGGTTTGAAGCTCTAAATCCAGTGCAGTTTACTGTAAAGACCATCATCAGAAAACTCAGCATCGTAAGGACACCCTATAAATAATGTAAAAGATTTTGATGCCAGGGAAGCACTTTTTTTTCTCAGGGAAGGATTTTCTTGGGGGCAAACAGTTGCCCATTCTTCCTCCCCAAGTTCCCTGTTAGCACTTCTGAACACAGTAAATAACTTGCAATGGCTTGGGCACAGCCCTCAGGGTGCTGTCCCCCCTTCTCCACGTTTCAGCTTTGCTTGGTCTCCCCACCTTCACGGTGTTATTTACAGAATTCAGGCTTAACCCCAGAGTGACTGCAGTGAGAGAGAAGGCCATAAAAACACCATTCAGCATCTTGTGTACTCGTGTCCTTCACTGGACCTGGAGAGAAGCAATCAGTTTCATGGAGGCAACCAAACTGGTTTCAGCTAGGCGAGAAAAGTCTTGGAAATTGATTGCTCTGCGGTATAATTTCTCTGGTGCAAAATGCACCGAGTTTTCTGAGGCATGTAATCCTTATTCAACTTCTTACGAAAAACTTGAGATAACCGGAAACCTCTAAGACTAAGTGCCATGCACCTATCTGGCACAGTAACTGCTACAGCCTGCACCATGAGCAGAAGTGTCAGCAGTACAGCAGAAATGAGTAGGTATTCTCACATGTACTTCAGGTGAAAACTGTTGCACCAATTGCTCAAACCTATTGCTCCACATAAGTGGTTTAGGAACACTGGCCGTATCGCTTTTGAGTTTCTTGGTGAGTTTTGCATGAATGGTTGTGGGTTTTTTTACAAATCAGCATTCGATTAATTGATCCCTTTCCAGAAGGGATCTCCTCCAAGGAATGAAGCCTATTAATTTACTTATTTCAGAGTGTCAGGAAACCTGATGGTTTGTAGAACTATCAGGTAGTAGTTAGCTTTGCTTATTCTTTGAGCTACTGAGGATTAAAAAAAAATCCTGAACTAATGGAAACTGCAACAGAAAGAAAAATGAAGGAAAAGAGATTATGATCAACCAAAGATAAATCCAGAAGCCAGAAGAAGGAATAAGTACAGACTCTTCTCTGTGGGTTGGTTTTCATTTCAGTTTCTTGCTCTTTAACAGAACCATTGCCACATCCCTCTTACTGTTTATTTGGGAATAGGGTGCTTTAGCATTGAACATGTACTAGGAGAGTGCAGTGTCTTTACAGGCCATAACCAGAAGGACTGGATTTTTAGTTTGCTTTGGCTGCAGAGCTATGGGCAATCAGCTTTTCTTAGCTAGGTAGCTGTAAGGCGCCTGTGTCTCCATTAGCCTTAGCAGGGCCTGCAAACAAGTTGGTTCCCTTGTTGGCTTTCTCAAATTTGCTTTCTGTTTGCCTTCTCAGCTTTAAAATCACAGGCTAATATTTGCTGGTGTTTCTCTGAGCTAAGGGATTATCTGCATATGTATCTGTACCAGATGGCTTAAATGTGTTTGCTTCTGTGTGGATCTGCTGTTTTAAGTGTATCTTAGAATCTGGTCTAAGTTAAGCTTCCTCCTAATTGTTTAAACTAAACTGAGAGAAGGCTACTCAAAACTGCTTGGGAAAAAAAAATTAAAAGGCATGAAGTCTGTCAGTCTAAAGGATGCTGGCAGCATGGGGCTCATCTGGTTGCCGTCTTAGGGCTTTCCAGATGCCTGGTTTGCGTAAGGGCAGTTGTATGGTATCAAACAGAAGGTGTAGCTAGCCTAGTGTTCCTGCCTCTGAGATGATGAATTAAGCAATGATAACGCGTGTCTAAAAAAACGCATGTCTAAAAAAAAAAGAGTGCAAGAACAGGATAAACTCAAATGATACCTCCATTTGCAGCCTGGCGTTTTTCTGACTCCGAAGAAGCCATATTGCCATGTGTACTAGTTGAATAGATCAGTAACTAGTAATCCTCACTGGACTCCTCTTCCACTAACCTGTCTAGTTTCCTCTGGAATCCATACAAACATTTAGCTTCTTGTGGCAGGTAATTCCACTGAACGGCACTCCTTTGGTGGAAAAAACCCCACCTTTGCTTTGCTTGTTCTGAACTTGTTTCCTGCTAGCTTCAACTATTTTCCACCCTTTCCTTGCTGGTTATACTTTCATAATCTCTGCTATATCCCTTGGGTCAACTTGTTTCAGAATGAGAAGTCCTAATTTACTTAGTTGTTCATTGCTGAACTTTTGCTAAGGTTTTTTTCTCCACTGACTCTTCAAGTTGAAGGTCTGCATCTGAAAGGGAGAGCAGACAATGGCTTCAGGCTTGTGTCAGAAGGGAGCATAAACTTATCTGGTGAGAAACAAGGCACAGATATACGAGTAAGGAATGGGGACAGTGAGGGTGAAAAACACTGGCTGGCAGAGGCTGTTGCTACAGAAGCCTGGAGTGTTAATGCAGAGGAGTTTGTGCACTGCTGTCAGTCTTGGATTATGTCCCTGCTTTCTCTCACAAAGCAAGTGATTCATTGTTTTTGGTTTTGTTTTTTTTTCCCCTCAGGGTGGGGCAGTAATTATGTTCCTGGATTACTAAAAATAAAGCCAAACCATGACTAAAATATTAATCTGTAAAAAAAAAAAAAAAGCAAAAAGCTGATGTCTCATGTAAGTAGCTGAACTTTTATTCAGAATGGATTTATACTATGGATATGAATAATAAATGCATGTCTTTAAGTAATGAAAACTTTCACCACAATCTATTTTTACTTAATCAGACTTCTATTTATTCCTAATGTATGTTCCTGTGCACAATAAGATACACTTTTTTTCTTACTGCTATTTATTCCCTCAGCGTGTGGTTTTCCTTCTTGATTCATCAATACATATCCCTCTGTGGAATGCCAAGCTGTCCTATTTAAAAATACCAAAATGAAATGTACTAACCTGTTGGGTATTCTGATGTGAAAGTGCTGGACTTATAAAAAAAATAATAAATCAGTTACTTTTCTTTTGCTATAACTCGCAGGTGCTGACTGCCATTGTGTTGGGCCTTGCTGCTAATCTGTTCTCTTTCCAATAACCCGGAAAAATACCCTTGTACCATGTGTTCTGGTCAATTGGTAGTGTTGGACGATAATACATATTTTTCATACTATGTAAATATAATTTGTATTTGTAAATTTTTACTTTCTTGAGGAATCTTGATCGTGTTGTAATCCAAGAAAGAAGGGGAGAACTATGAACTCCAGAGACGCCTACCCTGCAGTTCCTTGGCCTAGCAATGGTCTGCACTGGTGACTCAGGGATCCCTGCTCCAGCTGTGCAGTGACTGCTGCAGAACAGTCGTCTGTCTCCTCCAGGAGGTCTCATTTATGAGGACAGCACTACCTAAAGCAGCTTTGAGGGTTATTGCTTCTCCTGACCCGTGATACAGCGTCTTCGTGGGGAGGGTGGGGGTGTGCGTGTCTTCTGTTGGGAGGGGACTGGAGGGTAAAAACGGGTCCGAGGCAGTTGGAGAGACTGCGGCACTTGTCTGAGGCAGCAAACCTCGTCAGAGGGAGCGCAGGCTGCCAGATGAGCTATGGGACAGCCGTGTTGCTGCATGCTGCTGCACGTCTGCGGGCTTTGGGGTGGCACGGGAGACGTTAGGTGTAACGTGTCCAGAGTTTCAAAGGGCCGTGGGAAAGGGTCGGTGTGGGGGGCTGCTGGGCAGCACGCCACCCACCGCCCCAGCGCCCTGCCAGGGCCGGCCGTTGTGGGGAAGGGGCCGCGGGGGCAGAACAGCCTCCGACACGCTCTGTAGGCAAACGCCACCGGACCTTGGCGGGCGGCAGCGCGGGCCCCCGTGGCTGCTCCTAGCTGGAGGAGCCCACAGGCGGTGCCCCAAGCCCGGGGGCGGGCGGGACCCGCAAGGCGGACGGGCAGTGCCCCGCGCAGGTACCCTCCCGCAGGTACCGCCGAGCGCCCCACTCAGCCACCCACCCCCACCTCGGGCCGAACCCCTATTTATTTAGACTCCCCTAAGGAACGATGCTCCTTGGGTGCGGCCGCCGCAGCCCCGCTGAGGAGCCACTACCTGC
>VWZZ01000306.1:5737-78926 GCA_013399095.1 Psophia crepitans | reverse complement strand
GGCCCGGGCCCGGGCCCTGCCCTGGAAGGGCGTGCCGCCTCCGTGCGCTTCGGCCTGGCGTTTCGCATCACCGTTTTCCCTTTCGGTGTCCTCCTCTGGGAAGCTCTGCCTTACCGCTGCTTTCGGTTTCTGAACACGTAGTCGTTCTCAGATGTTTAATTTTCTTTCCCCTTTCCATAGTCTCTGAATTGGCCTAGCTACAGCTGCTGGGCTAGCGTGGCCACCCCCAACGTGTAAGTAGGGAGGGAGCTGGAGCAAGGGCATTGAGCGGTTCTGGTTTTTTTTTTTTTTTTACTTTTCAAAGCGTTAGAACTAGTGTGAGTCCGAAGGTCAGTGCTGTTTCTAATGTATTTTAGCAAAAGTATTTTTTTAATTATGTCAGTTTCTTTGTTGGTATTTATACTACTGGAATACAGTTTCAGTGTAGCTACTGCCATTTGTGTTTAAATTGCAGGAGTACTTAGGGGTTTTTTTTATTATTGTAGTCTGATCTAGCCTCCAGCCTGACCTTTAATATCCTGAGATCTTTACAGAAGTCCTTGGTTTTCCTTTAACTATAGGATGTGATAATTTTCAAACATTACCTTGAAGAAAAACTGTGATGTAGTAATGTAATCAGAATTACTACATTTTTCTCTTCTTGGCATTATTTTTTGTCTTTTTACAGAAGAAGAATACATGTTTGTAACAGATTAATTAACTTTTTTTTAGGGTGGCATGAAACAAATATGGTGGAGCTCCTTCTTGTTTCAAGTAGATTCTGTTAGTTGCTTTCACAGCAAACTCCTTGTTACTAAATGGTACTTATATTTTAGACACTTCTAATTCTTAGTTCTTAAGTGAAAGACACTTCAAAATAGTGGAGCATCATCAAAATTTCTTCTGAAGATAAGGATTTGCAAACCTAGCTCACTTGCCAACATTAGAGGGAGGCTACAGGAATGAGTTTTTATTTTTTTTTTTGGACTCTGTTTTCATTTAATGAGCATTCTGATGATGACACTGGCTTACCAGTGTTTAGCGTACCCAATATTAACTCTTGGTTTCTACTTTTGTCCTTTCCCATCCCTGTTAGTATAGGATTAGAGCCGCAGCATGGCACTTGTCCTCTGTTTTAACTTTTTATCACAAAACTTGCATCTGTATGAAGGAATGGCTGACACGTACTGGTTGGTTTCCTTGCAGTGGGAAGAATGCTTAATTTGGCCAGATAAAATGGCAACATCCTCTTACTGTAGTAATCCTTTGAATTTAGACACAGATACCAGTTTGTTACCTTCTCAGGACATTGCTGCTTAGCATAAATCTATTGTCCATAATTGTCAGATTGGAATCATTTAAAACAAAAGCAAAAAGCCTGTTTAGTTAACACTGTAAAAAGATGTCTGTGCTAATGGCTAGCATAAGGCTTTAAAGCTAGAAATAATGCTAGTTAGAGGTGAGATCTGTCCATTAGGGGAAAAATACATAGCTAAACCTACTCTAAATTATTTTAAACTACTAAGGAATTGTAAAGTTGCTGTACAGCAGAAATTTAGAGGGGAAAGAGCAGTGTTCCCACACTTCCTTGTACTTTGATCTAACACCTGCTTCTTTTTATTGAAGAAATAATGGGAATCGTTTAATGTCCTGTCACTAGGATTAGTATCTGTTTTGCTGTAGAATTTTCTCAAGGCTTAAGTTGTGTATTATGGACTTGAACTTGGGCTAAGACTTTCTACGCTTCAAATGCTCATTTCCTGTCCTTGTTTGTTTGTCTGTTTGTTGTTAAGAGACTTTATTTTAACTCTATGGAAAACCAGACTTCATTTATGTTCTTGAGTGAGCAATGGATGTATTGCTATAGTGGCCTGTTTGTAGAGTTTGAAACTCTTTACTGAATAAGCTTGGGGTTTTTCCAATTTTTATTTTGGTTTTAGTTTTTTGGGTTTTTTTACTTAAACTGTGAGTGTAATTATTTTTGCTCAGTGGAGGTTGAAGTTATGGCTTAGGCTCTTATGGCTTAGGAAGGTGGAATAAGGTACTCCTGAAAACTGCATTAGAAATTGTAGAAAGATAGACAGTCTTGTGCCTTACCATTGCTTGCTAAATTTATTTAAATATAGTAGTAGTTCATGCAGTTAGGCTACATATGGCAGGTGTAATAATTTATTTTTTTTTTTTTACTGTGGATGCTATTCTGAAACAACAATCTGTTTAGTGGAATGGTGCCCTAAAGGAAATGGTTCTGAATTGGGTGTCTTAAAGTTTTCCCTTTATGTAGATAAGGCCATGAAAAGATAGAAAGAAACTTTTTTAAGAGAGGGGGAAAAAAACCTTGTCTTGATCCTGTGTTATTGACTATACTTAAGATCTTGCAGAGTTCTGTGCAAGATAAGCAATTCTATACCCAGGTGTTGGAAATCTTAATATCTGTTAAAAGTACTGTATAAAAATGAAACTAATCTGAATAAGTACTGAATAGTACTGTATAAAAATGAAACTAATTCTGCTTTCAGTTGAAAGTTAACATGTGAGAGTACTACCCTGGTTATTTTTTTGAGGTCTTGAAGGTGTTCTTCCATTTATTTAAAAAAAAATAACACAAAAAACTCCACACAGGAGCAAGATTAAAAATCAATTGTGTTAATCTGACTTTCTCTGTGAAAACAAATGTGACCAATCAGTTTGAAAAGATAAGACCTTTCTTTACTTGTGTTTAGCCTTGTTGTGGTGCTTATCTAGTTAGTTTCATTGTTTGTTTCTTCCCCCCCCGAACATGGGGAGAATTATTAACTCTTTGAAATATGCTCTGTTTTCTGTACTTTAAAATGTGGTGCCTCTGTAACAGTGGCCTTTTGCTATTGAAATCATGGGGAAGCAGTCACCGATGGAAGTTGTAGATAGAGAGTATCTTCACAGGGAGAGAACCATACCGGCCTGGGTGAGACCTTAGGCTGGTATCTACCCATGGGGCTGGGTCATAACTGGTCTTGAATGACAGGCTCTTTAACAGTGAGATTGCCAGAGGCGCTGCCTGAGAAAGGGACTTTCAAAGAGAGCTCTTCTCACTGACCCAGTAGTCCTCCCACTTGTTTGTTTTAAGCTAACAAGACAATCCCCCAAACCTGAACTCTTGCACCTTATAGGGGGGAGAGCTTCCATCAGATTGGTTGCCAGTTAATGGCATTAGATGTTCCTTTTTAAATTGTCTACCATTTAAATTTTGGGGCAAATGATGTTGCAAAACATTATAATTTTAAAATAAAATCTTTCAGGTTATTTTCTTAAGCATCTGTCAAATAGTACACTATGGAACTTGAGGAAATAACTGTCTGACTTACAGTTTTTCCAATTTCCAGTTTCCAAGTTTTTGGTGGTAGTGGCCAACTCTGGAAATGTGAGCTGTTAGTTTATTTCTGATAATTAAAGATGTATGGAGAAATATACTTGAAATAAATGCCTCTTGTCTACAAGCAGATTACCTAAGCCAAGAAAAAAGTCAGTGTTCACAGTGACCATCACTGAAAATCTGTAGATGTTTCTCAGAACACTGTAATGGTTTGAGCCATCTGTCTGTTAACTGCCTTCATGAATGTGCCATAAAGAGTATCTTTAGAGTTGTAGTATTTTTTGTGTATACAGTGGTAAGAGGTTCACTATTAATTAGCCCGTTACCTTTCAGCTCCAATGGCGATTCCTCCATCATATGTAGACCTGGGCAAATCTGCCAGAGATATCTTCAATAAAGGATATGGTAAGAATAGCACCTTTTATTAAAACATCATGTTTGTTGTGTGGCAATGAATTGCCTTTTTAAGCCTGTATGTAAAATGGAATGCTCAAATGTCTGCATTTTAGGAGGGGGGAAAGGTGTGTGGTTTTATATCAGTACTGTCAACTAACAAAGCATTGGAGGCTTTCTGTGGGCTGTTTTTCATGTGAGGTCTGTTAAATCTTAAATGTCAGAGGTGTACAAGTATGCTAAAACATAAGCATCAAGTGTAATTTAACTTGAGTACATTTTGTTTACCAATCTGTCTGTGCCACAGCATTTGTTGATACAGAAAGGGATACATGCTGCTGTAACCTATTTTGGAATAGAAAGAGGAATAGCTATTGGGATAAAAAATCCTTTAATGCTTTAATACCAGGCAGCTGCATAGTTAAATTCTGCTTTGTTACAGTGCTGTTTCTTTCTGGTCTTTGGGAATGCATGTGGAGGCTTTTTCACCAAGGCTGTTACTCAGCTCGAATGGTAACAACGTGAATTAGCACGCCCATAAAACCTACTTACATTACAGTTCCAATGGCTGTGTATTTCCCAGGGACTTCACTTCTACAGTTACTTTGGTGGTAGTGTTGTTTTGTTTTGTGTGGGGTTTATTTTTTTTCTTTTTTTACTTTGAGATATTTCTTCTTGGTGCTGAAACACTAATTTTATGGAATAATTGACTACAAGGCCAATGCCATTCTGGTGACAGAAAAGAAAATGTATTTTGTCTGTCCCAGAATGTAGTCTTCAAAGTCATGGTTTGATAGTTAAATATACAGAGTTCAACTGAGAGGGTGCTTACTGCTTTCTGTGTGGTGATGATAGAACAGAATTACTAGCTTGTTCTAGAGTGGCCTCCTCTACCTGCTGTGGCCTGTAAAATTCAGTCTGTGGTTGGTTTTGTGTATATATATATATGTAGCACACTGCTGAGACTACTTGGAAAACCATCTTCTTGAAAAATGTGCATGGTCTTAGTTAAAGTCTGCTGGTGTAACTTTGACTTCTGTTTCTTCAGGTTTTGGGTTGGTGAAACTGGATGTGAAAACAAAATCTGCAAGCGGAGTGGTGAGTTTACACATTTTTTTTTTTTCTGACTAAATTCTGATATTTAATTAGAAAGGACACCTTCCAGATGCTGTTAAGTAGTTTGTAGGTTATGTGAATGATAAACTTTTGGTATAGAATAATTTCAGAAGCACATAAAAATCTGACTTAATTTGGAATGTAACAGGGGTATCACGCTGTCTAGCAATGTTTGTAAAATAAAAAGGTTTATTAGTTGTCTTACGTTGGAAGGGAACAAATAGCTGGCACCCTTTAGAAATAAATTGTGTACTACAATTAATATATTAAAATACTTTCAAAGTAGTCTGTGATACTGTTTTTATTTGGTGGAAGTTTCTGGCATCTTAGTGCTTGTGTGAAGTAGTTGACAGTGAATTAGTGCATTGAATCTTTGGCTCCTCTTTAAAGGTATTAAAGTTTTGCAGCAATATTCCATGCAAGCAGTGCCTCCTGTAACTTTATTTCTAGAGCAGACTTTGCAGGATATAAAGATAGATGTATGGGTTTTTTTTCTCATAACTGTAAGCTTTAACAGCCTAACTGGCTGTTAGAAACATGTGTGGGGTGTATGCTGTGTTTTTACTAGCAGTCTGTATCCCAACTGAAGCACAGTTTGCAAAAGCCCAATTATAGGTGTAGTTCTTACTTCAGCTTGTTTCTTTTGAGAACTGCCAGTAATACTGGTAAAACTCTGGAAAATCCAAGCCCTCATGTGAATCCTATATCACTTACAAGCCATCCTTCCCAGGAGGAGAAAATACTGGCATGTACATACTGCAGATGTTTTAAAGCAGAGATGAGAGATAATGTAATAATTTGCTGCTCGTGAACTGTTACCACAGTGGTTGCAGTCACATACAGCCTGTGCAGTAGAAATAGTGCAAAGCACAAAGTTAAAGCTGAAGGTATTTGGACTTGAAGTTATGTAGTCCCTGTCACTTGCCAAGAAATAGACCTCACTAAAATTATGCAACTGTGTGGATGGTTTAGTGGTTTGCTAACATAGTTCAGGTAACTGTCTTGGCCATTGCTAAATTTAATCAGCCACCATTAAAGAGCAGTCTGTTGCATGCTTGTGATGTGCAGTAGGTCTTGGGCCGTGAGAATATGCATACTTAAGAACTTGATTTCAAATCCATGTGTCCTTCTGGGGGAGATGAGTGTGAGGAGTTGATTTGAAAATAATACTGTGTGTGGAGGAAGTCAGAGATCAAAATTTTGATTTATGTCTAAAAAAGTTGAAATAATAAACTTTTTAAACCATAAGGGAAATAGTATTTCCATAGAAAGAGCTTCTTAACGTTTATTTGCAAACCAGACTTTCACTTCCGCTAGGTATTACCTTTAGTTTCTGAACAGTGGTGCACAGAAATTATTCATTCTGTTCTTCATGAGAATCAATAATGAGACACATCAGGGACTACTTAGCAATATTGCTCACATCTTATTAAACTAACTTTTAAATACTTTCAAGAATCTAGTGTGGAATTGGTCTAGTGGAGGGTGTCCCTGTCCATGGCAGGAGAGTTGTAACTAGATGATCTTTAAGGTCTCTTCCAACCCAAACCATTCTGTGATTACTTCCAAGGAAGACTCTGCCAGAAGCATACGATCAAGACCATTGCCTTAGCTCACAATTCAAACATGTATGTTCTTCCTGTGTGTCATTAAACCAAAGTATCAGGGGAGTACGAATTTCATAGATGTCAGTGAAAACGTGTATGTAATTTATCTTTGGAGGTGGTTGACTGGAATAATGAAAATACATATGTGATCCTTATAGAATTTTACTGAAGTTGCATTATGTGCCTTACAGCATTCTTCGCTCTTGGCTTGATTTTCAGTTTGCTCATTAGGAGTGTCAGACTTAACCTTGTATTTCAAGAACTTGTTTCTGCTTTTAAGGAGGGTACTTCCGGTAGCTACTGTCTTGCTTCTGAATTATGTCGCAAACCTGTATGTTTTGTAATGACGGCAGAAACACTGCAGTTGAGATGGGGAGTGGGGGGAGGCCTTCATGTAGGTATAAATTGTTTCGTCGTTCTGGGCTTCCCCTTTCTCCTCCTGCAGGTTGTCTAATGTTAAATGTGTTGCATAGAATAACAAGATCTTAGTGCTTGCTGAAGAAAAGTCTGTTCTCTTTTGGCACTGTGTAATGCTTTCAGGATCACACGTATCTTCTGTATAACATGGACACTGTCCTTTTTCAGGAATTCACAACATCTGGTTCATCAAACACAGACACTGGAAAAGTGAATGGGAGCTTGGAGACCAAATACAAGTGGGCTGAGTATGGGCTGACTTTCACAGAGAAATGGAACACAGATAACACTCTGGGAACAGAAATTGCAATTGAAGATCAGGTAATAGATTAGGAGAGCGTTTGTTTGTTTTACCTAACTAGCAGAACTGAATTTAAAGCTTTATCTTATCTTCTCTTTCAATTAGATTGCCAAAGGCTTGAAGTTGACATTTGATACAACTTTCTCACCAAATACAGGGTAAGAATTGTTAACCTTTTTACCTTATTAAGGGCAGTAACACCACCCATGGTCAGTAAATGTTTGTCTGGTCTGTTGTATTGACAGAGATGTTAGCATGGTTTGCTGTTGATCCAGATTAACAAATCCAATGCTAGGGCTTCTGCTCTTTAGCATCACATCTTATTCTGCGGGGTTAGTATTGGACGTTTCACAACAGCCCACTTTGCGTATTTTCTGGGATAGACATACTTTGAAGATGCAGGAGGCATGAAAATGCCTCTACATGAATCAGAAAATGCCTGTATGTGATAGTCCTGTGTTTTCTTGATGGGCTAGCTGTGCTTGTGCATGTGCACGGCATTTAGATACATTGTGTGGAGTCATATGGCTTGAATTTGGCAGTTCATTGAGGAAGATCAAGCCTTGTCTTAAGATAACTGTTTCTCTGTTTCAGAAAGAAAAGTGGTAAAATTAAGTCAGCTTATAAACGTGAATGCCTAAACCTAGGTTGCGATGTTGACTTTGATTTTGCTGGACCTGCAATCCATGGTTCAGCTGTCTTTGGTTATGAAGGCTGGCTTGCTGGTTATCAGATGACTTTTGATAGTGCCAAATCAAAATTGACAAGAAATAACTTCTCTGTGGGTTACAAGACTGGAGACTTCCAACTGCACACTAACGTGTAAGTACTGAAAACTCTGTCCAGATTTACAGAAGCAGACTTTCTCAAACTTGCCTTCTACTCAGAATACAAATACTTGAAATACCAAGAGGTGCTTCCAAGGCTGTTAAGTGGAGTGTATTTTTCAATGGGAAAAATAGGATAAATGTTACTTTGTAGCATTCTTTTTCAAAACAGTAAATACCCATGGCTTGTTAGCACTTACAGCATAAGGTATGGTACAGATTACCAAATACTGAAGTGCCTCCGAACTGGAGGTGCAGTAGTTATGCAGAGCTGATCTTAATGTTTGTTCCAGCTTTCCCATTACATTGAATTATATCTGACTAAGGGCAGTAGATTTGTTAGAAGAAGTAATTAACGTTGCACTGTTCAAGTAGGCCAGTAGCAGTTTCTGGAGCAACACTAGAGCTTTGCTTTTGGACTTTTTGAGAAGGTTGTTCTTGCCTGTCTGGGATGAAGAGTACATGAAATGCTTAGAGTGTAATTAGAGAAGTGTAAGACACCTTGTTTATTAGCTTTCTTCAGACTTGCTGCCTTTAAATCTTAAATGTTCTTCAGAGCAAGCTGATCAAAACCTACTGAAGCAAATGGTGTCTGCAATCTAAGTTAATAAAAACTGATGTTGTTATAGTGCATTTAATTAGAGATTGATTTTTGATGCAGAAGTTTCCCCTTTCGGAGAGGGAGGGTGGGGATGGTGTCTAGGTTTATGGAAGTTGAAGGGTGTGGGAGGAAGCTACAAAATACTTTACAGCCAGGGCTGTAAGAATTCCGTTTTTATTTACTAATGTCAAACATTGTGATAGATTTTTAAATGGTCATCTGATTCTTTAGGAATATCATATGTATTCAATAATCATAGAATTTGGAATCCCTGTTTTCTAACTACTAACATTTACCTGTTAGTTTTGTAAGGATGTGATCTGGAATTATATTCAAGTACTTAGTTCAACATTAGTGTGAGAAATAGCTGTAGTGCCCCAGAAAACTTTTTTCCTTCATGGATAAAACCTTGTAGTTTTAAAAAAATAATATTGTGATTATGTAAATATAGGAAACTAACTTTTTTCTTAATTTGTGCAGCAATGATGGTTCAGAATTTGGAGGGTCAATTTACCAGAAAGTGAGTGACAATCTTGAAACTGCTGTAAACCTGGCTTGGACAGCAGGTAGCAACAGCACTCGCTTTGGCATTGCAGCTAAATACAAGTTGGATTCCACTGCTTCTATCTCTGTAAGTATGGCTCTAACCAACAGGGTTATGCTAAGCGCAGTGTATTTTCTGTTTCTGTGAATCTGTGTGGTGTTAGTGCAAAAGAAGATAATAGTTCAGGAAGTCTTGTAGGAATTACTCTTATTTGGGCAGTTACAATTAAACCAGCAGTATTTAAATTCTGTGATGCTGTGTACAGCAAAGTCTTTCTTGGAATCTAACTGTCAAATGTTGTGGCTAATCTAGAGTACTTAATGTATTTATTTAAAAAAAAAAAAACCCTTCATGTCTAGTTCTGTGAAGTTATAGGATTTTGTTAAAACCAGTTTTTGGGAAACTCTTGTCACGTTCTCATGGTAAGGACATGGTGATACTGGTTAGAAAGGCGATATGCAGAAAAGTTTCCTGTATATTATGAAGCTAGAATTGAACCTGGATTGTTGGAATCATCCTGTAAAGGGAGTGATGCAAAGTGAGATAAATAATTTTTTTGCACAAACTGCATATGATGATATTATGAAATCTTGCTGCTTGACAGATGGGACCTGCAAGATACAAATTCTGTAGTAATAATATGAACATGGAGGATTCTTCTGAAATGGCTTGTTTTGGGAGACACTGGTGGTAAATTGCTGCAGTTGTCTGAAAAGGGGGGAGTGAGGAAGTTCACCTGCCAAACTACATTCCAGTAACAATTTTCCATGCAACTATTGCCATAGTTATTCTAGCTTGACTTATAGCAAAGAACTAATCAGTTATGGCACTTAATTGCTTTTGTCTTTTTTTTCAGGCAAAAGTGAACAATTCTAGTCTAGTTGGAGTGGGTTACACCCAGACCCTGAGGCCAGGTAAGGGTTATCACATGAATTACATCACATACAAATCTTTTATGCATTGCAAATAAGATCTTTGAGATCTATAAATTTATGTGCAACTATTTCCCTCCTTCAGACTAGTTCTGTTTTGAAAGTGCAGTGGATGTTTTAACAGTAGCTTATGTTGCACACTAAACCTTTATCTAAACAAGACAAATCTTATTGTATCTAATGGTATTTTTGCATCATATTCCTCATTGGTATGTGTAGGAGCCAACGATACTGGTGTTTGATAGTTTAGCTTCAGGCTGTACAAAGCAGTCTCTTTTTAGTATTGCTTTCTCCAGTCATATCTCAATTGATAGCAGGTCTTGAAATAGTGATTAATTGTCAAAAGAACACGCTTCCTGCTGTTAATAGTAAAAAAAAAACCCTGCAGAACTTACCTTGTTCTGCTTAAATATAAAAACTCCCTGTTAATGCTATGTTACCATTGGTTAGTTCCTGATTCGAAAAATAATAAAATATGTAGTTTCATTTCATTCCTTCCTTGGTACAAGTGTATGTGTGTCTGTGCGTAATTTTCTCCTACCTTAATGTAGAAAAGGAGATCGCTAGTGTACTTGCCAGTTAGTGAATTTGTATGGCCACTTTATAACCTGGTGTTTACAAAAAGCGTCTAGCTCGATTCATGTGCCTTGCTTTCAGTAGATTTCATGAGTAAATGGGTTCTTCTGTAGAAATCATTAGAGTAAAGTAATGAAATAGAGAGCTGCAACTGGGACTTGTAATGATGAAGGTTGAGTTATGTGAAAACTACTCTGATTGTATGTTGTAAACATGCTGTTTAAAAATCTTACAGGTGTGAAGCTTACACTGTCTGCCCTGATAGATGGAAAGAGCATTAATGCTGGTGGCCATAAACTTGGTCTTGGCCTGGAATTGGAGGCTTAAAAAGGTGAAGAAACTGCTGCAGAGAAGGGATATCAGAAGAATTTGGCCTTAAAATGTATTTCCAATGTGACCAGCAGGCTTTTTTTCCCAAGAAGGATGACCTAGAACAAGAGCTGTATTTGAAGTATTAGACAGTTACTTGTTAGCTGGTTTCTAGTTAAATTGGTTACCCATCTAGTTAAAATTCTGCGTTAGTGCAGTCACTTAAACATTATTTAAATGTATTTAACTGTTTAATGCGCTACCCACAAATAATGAAATAGACATTTATGAAAACTGTACAATTGTGTGCATGTTCGTTTTTATGTTCCTTTTAACATTCGATATTGAATGAAAAATGGATCAGTGGATGTTTTGAAATGAGGTCAACAATTTTGTTAACTCACCTGAAGTAGAAATACATTTGATATCCCAAGACAAATTATGAATAAAACAAGTACACACACATATTTGTGCCTCAGATATATTTTAAGAGTTAAGGAATGAGGGTAGTGCTCAGTTAAGTTTTAACTTTTAACTTAAAATAATCCAAGAAGTAGTGCTCTATACCTTTGTGCAATTAAGGACCCCCAGTCTGCCCATGACAACACTGACTAGAGATGGTTTTCACTGAACAGTTGGATTCCTCAAGCAAGTTGAATGTGCTTTGCTGTCAGGTAAGATTTGTCATGACACAACGGTTTAATTCACGGGCAAGATTTACTGCATTACTCGTTGGCCTCCTGATGCAGAGCGCAGAACGATGTAGTTGGCACACTGAGACATTGAAGAACTGCTCCTTGATGCTTTTGCCCAAGGGGTGAAAAACCTCACCACAAACACCTTTTGCTTATATTTGTATGAAGTGAGATGTATCTCTGCAACTGAATGTAACAGTGTAATGGTGTAACAGCCTGCTTATCCCAGCTGCTGTGAGGTTTCTGCTTAAAAAGACTGAAATAAAGGCTTGATTTTAAATGGAGATGGAAGAAAATGCATCCAATTTTGCTTTCCCTTTGACTAATAAATCTTGGCAGATATCCATTTTAAATCCAGAAACATGCAGAATGATGGAAAAACTTACACGTTTATCCAGGATAGAATTGAGAGAAGTATGAGGGATATTTGGTGTGTGAATATAACATCCCTTGAGGTCAAACAGGACTGGTTGTGAATGCTTTTAATGTGGAATATATGAAATACATGTAGTTACAGTGCTTACATTCAAGAATGAGGATTTCTTGAGTTCAGGGGAGTGCCTGGAGCCTATTTTGTATGGTCTCATGGCAGAGGAGGATATCTTGATACTTTGTCTTGCAGCCTGCAGTTTGCAGCAGCGTCCCTTATAGGGCAGGTAGCTGGCGTATGATGAGGAAGCTTTATCTCTGATTCGCAAGCTGTGTGTGGTTCATGCCAGATTAGACTTAACCCCCATAAAAGTTCTAGTGATTTGCTCGAGGTCTTGTTCCATCCTGCATTGTTGCCATCACACTCAAAGTCTTAAGTACTCTGTTGTAAACTGCCTGTGTTTAGGCTTTAGCTCTGGAGTAGCTGAGCCATGTTTTCAGAAGATAGAGCAGAGCTTAAGCTTCCAGCCCAGGCTCTTGAGCAGGCTTGCTAGTGTGCTGACTAGTATTCTTGCATGACAAAGAGAAGGTTTGGCAGCATTTGTGCTTTGGAGTGCCTTTACAGCTGTTGTCACTAAATGCACTCTTCTGAGGAGCACTCCCACCACTTGGCATGGAAGAAGGATGTAAGGTGCAATTTGCTCTCATTGCATGTTAACGTTTGTAAACTAAGTGCTTTTACGCACTAGACCACTTAAAGCTTGAGACCATGTGGCCAGACATTTGAATTCTAGTACCGGTTCTCTTTTTAGTATAACCATCTCTGGTGTCTCACAGACAGTGTCCAGGCTTCTGAGAAGAAGAAAAAAAAAGTAAACAAAAAAACCACACCAAAAAAAAGCCAAACCAAAAACCTGCGGTGTGCTTGTGTGCATTGTCCAGCTGAGCTGGGTAAATAAAGGACTCTCTCTTTTGCATATGAGCAATGCCTTGTTTGCATCCTTAAACCAGCATGGCTGCAACAGTGATGTGTCTCAGTTTCTTTGAAAACTTTTGATAGGGCTGTAGTGGTCTGACACTTTTTTGGTGGTGTTTCGGTTTGGTGAAACAACTACTCTCCGGTCCTTTTCTTTGCTACCTGCTCATTTCTAGGTGTCTTTCCTGAGGTCGCAAAATGGGCCAGTGAAACAAAGGCAGATACTGCAGAATTTCTTCTCTGCTCTTTGTACAAATCAGTAGTGGAAAGCTTGAATCTATTCATTTTACTCTTTTCATGTGCATCGCTACTAGTCCTCAGCCTTTAAAACTTAAGAGGTTGTATTTGGTTTAATGCTGATAGGCAACTGGAGAAATAAAAGGGCTCTGCCAGTGGTTAATACAAATGTGGAAATGAGTTCTCCTAAAATACTCTCTCTTAAATCACTACTTTGAGCATGAAAAGAAAGTTTGGTGTCTATCTGTTGACATCTCTCTAGTGAGGCTTACAAAAATGACTTTGAAACTTCCTTGTCAAGTGTGTGCTACAGAAACTGGTGGTGTGATTGGAGTTTGGTGCTAAGGAATATCGGTAGTTTAAATAGTTCAGAACATCTGAAAAGCCTTCATGATAACTTTCAGTGCTAGTCAGCCTTTCCTCAGGTGTCATTCTGAATATAATAAAACCACTTGAGATAACCAATGAGCCGAGCATGGCTGTGCATCTCATTTGTCTGAACTGTAGCACTGCATTGCATTCCTGCCTGGTGTGGCTGGAGTAGGGGTTGTCTCTGTGCGTGTTGCAAGGAGACCAACCACACTTTGATAAATAAAAATTCCCTCACGTGAGATTATGATGCCCTGGACTTTGCAGGTTACTGTCTGAGTGACTCGAATGTTTATGTTCTTGCTGTGCTGTACAAGTTCTCCAGGTTGTTTCAATTAACCTTGCGCTCTTCACGTGGTTCAGCTTGGTATGGTCTTGAATCTGCCTCTTGCACATGGCAGCTATTCAAAATGAGGACATTTGTATGGAACTATTTTGTAGTGGGCATGGAATCACCCCTGAGCGTTGGGGCACAGGTTTTTACTGTTCCCTTGGCTATTGCTGGGATAAATCCAGGTAGTAATAGAGCGCACTTACTGCCCTCTAATGTCCTGTGCTGGTGTTTGCCTTAGTACTGCAATCGTCTGTCTACCCGGCACAAAGATGTGTTTAAATCTACGGTGACTGCACTTCTATAGGAAGTAGAAGGAGCAAACAGAAGACAGCCCACGCACGGATGATTCAGCCCTGCTTATGTCAAAGGTCCTTGTTTCCTTATCATACCAGCTGGCAAAGGCAGAGGCAATTCTGTGGAAGGTAGGCTACTAAGGATGGCAAATATGGGGTCACACCTGTGCAGCCGTGTCTTCGTGGCAGGTACAAATGTTTCCTGGGAACGGGCAGAAAGAAAAACCCAAGTAAAAAGCTGGCTGGGTTGTTATGTGGCATGAAAGGGCTACCTGCGTTGCAAGCAGTTTTGTCAAGTTTGTCAGCCACACTTTGCTGTGGAGTACTTTTTGTTCCTGATCTGGAATAGGAATAAAAACACATTATATACATTACTGTGCATTGTATTTTAGTGATGTTTCCCTTCTCGTGCTTGTCTCTGGGCCTGTGTTTTAGTTGCCTGTTGTGTCCATCTTTCCGCATACTCTTGGATCAAATGGAAAGCAATAAACTACTGAATTAATTTTTGTGACCCTAACGTGCAGCATCATCTGCTTTAGCTGCAAGTTTGATACTGATGCTTATGTAAAAAGAGACTATTTTCTTGCACAGCAGTTTCTGAAAAAATAATACGCAATTAGAACAAAATGTAGAGTGTTACATACTGAGATTTGGTGCCTATCTACACGTTATTTCTTTACTGGTGTTGGGAAAAGTGCTGACAGACCTTTAAAGATGGCAAGCGGTCAGACTTTGTTTCAGCTCCAAGTGCTTGACCTTTGCTACAGTGTGTGTGTTTTTAAAGGAGAGTTGTCTGGGGAAACCGATGCCATGGAAAAACTTGCAGTAAAATTACTGCTGGCTAGCAGCAGGGCACCCTGGAACTCCTTCGAGGGCTTTTGTGTGTGTTTTCATGGCATGTTCTTTGCCCTGGGTCCATGGGAGGAGATGCTAATGCTGAAGTACTGTTTAAGGATTTTGCACTGTTAGCAACTCGGTACCTTTTTTTGGTTTACTTTTCCTGTTCTGCGAACACTGAAACCTTAGTTGGCTGTTACAGAAGTCTCGCTAATCCTACTTGGTGACTTCGTGGGGTCAGGCTGGGCGTGCGAGCGTGAGCCACAGCTTGGAGGGCTCTGTCCGAAGCCTAGCGCAGGCGGGAGAGCTGAGGGAGCAGCTCACAAGGAACGAACAAGCTTTGTCCTGGGCTATTTTATTGATCCATGATGCCATTATTAAAAACACACCTTAACTGACCCTTCATTAGGCATGCAACACTGAAGAAATCAGAAGTTTTGCTGTGTTCAGGGCTTGGCTGTCACGTGGGTAAGGGGTGTGGGGAGGGGTGGTATTTCTGTGGCGGTGTGACCGAGAGGTTTCCCTGCGGCTGCCGAAAGAGCGTTACTGTGATTTAGCTTCCAGTGCCCGTTCCGGCCGCTGCCCCGGCTGGAGCTGGCAGCGCTGTGCTCGGCCCCGCGGTCGGGCCGGGCTGGNGTGCGTCTCGGGGACCTGCCCTTACCCCATCGGCTGAGGGAAACTGGCGGGAGGCGGTACTGCAGTCAGCCCGAGCCTGATTCTGAGCTCAGGAAAGAGAATTGGAAGAGGAAAACCGCGCGTAGGCTGGCGCTCGGTTGTCCTCCAGCCCTGTGTCAGAGCGCTCAGCATCGCACCATGACTTGTGAAGGAGCAGTTGGTTCCGGCGTGCGTCCCTGCTCCTGTCGGAACAAAATCGATTAGCACAGCAGGTTATCTTCTCAGCTGCTGCTCTGATCCTGGCTTGACAATACTTTTCTAGAAACCTCCAATGGCTCACAATCTCCTTGTTTCCAAAGTGGTGTTCTGGCCACCCTCGGCTTTGAGAAGCGCTTGCTGACAGGGCGGAACCAGCTGCCACGTACCAGAAGGCAAAGGGGAAGGAGTCAGAACATTGCCTGGCGTGATCTTGCCCTGTCTGGTGGTGCCAGGTGCTGCTGCAGGCTTGGACCGACCCCGTGGTGGCCACGTGCCATGCCGGCAGCGTGGGTGTGCTGCTGCAGCCCCGGGACCCTGCACTGCTACAATGTAGGTAGCGCACAAACTCTTCCCCTATCGCTGCAATTGATTGAAGTCAGTATCAAGCAGTTAGAGCATGGGGAGAGGGAAGAGAACCCAGCAAGTCTGCTCAGCGTCTGTCCTGCAGGGATGCCGTGGCGAAGCACGTGTCCCACTTTGCTTGAGTCACTGGTGCCATGGGGCAGCAGCCTCCCACCAGAAGCAGCTGCAGGGGGGGCAGCGCTGCTGTGAGGGGTGACTGCACCACACGGAGGGGCTGGTAAAAAGCTGTAGTGCAGGAGATGTTGGTTGAGGGTTGGAAGTGAAGACCATTTCTGAGCTATTTTGTTCAGGAATGTACAAAACTTGTTTTTTTCTGGACCAAACCAGAAGACCAGTGCTTCTGTGGGGTCAGGCAGTGAACCGTGCAGCTGGCATTGCTACCTTGGGGGTCCCGACTGCCTGTTCCTGGGGGCTGCCTCACCTTGTCCTACTCCTTTCTCTGGGGTCTCATTTCCCTGCCCAAGCAGAGCATGCAAACTCCTCTCTGCCAGGCACGCTGAGTCCCTCTGCTGCTGGGGGGGAGGTGGGTGGGAGGAAGGGGTGTACTGCTGGGGGCTGGGCCCCAGCCAAGTTTACAGCTATAGTGAATTTTTTCCTTGTTTTCTTGTTGATTGGTTTGGTGGGTTACAACTGATGGTGAGAGTTACCTGATTCAATTTCACTTCTCTGATTGGCAGCATGTGCTTTGGGGAGCAGAGCAGGGAGTGCTTCTGCCTTCCCTTGTTACTGGTGATGCTCCACATGTGTCCTTACCCCAGACAAAAGCCTGCCCGTAGCGGAGGAGGGTGTAGTAGTGTTTGTATGTGGCCTGCTTGCTGTTGTACATGGGAGGTTCATTGGTTGGGCTGTACGGGACCGGCTCTGATGGATATTCCCATGGATGTGGCAAGCAGAGGAGGTGGCCCTCCACCCTGCCAGCTGCAGAGTCCTCACCAGCAGAGGTGGCACCAGGTGAGTGTGAATGGGCATCTCTGCTGTTTCAGGAATCAATCTTTTATGAATGTTTTTAAGTAAACAGCAGTTCACAAATGGTTCTTTATAGTACTGTAATTTAGCGTGGCTGCGGGCTTGTGTTGCAGCCTCTGTAACAGAAGACTGATCTGTTTCCACTGTGTTTGAGGAAACATTGTATTTTATGTTTTATTTTTTTGAACTTCCTTGGGAAAATGTACGGTGTTCAGTCCTGGTGCAAGACTGGTAGGGTTTCAGGTGAGACCTCACACTTTGTAGCAAAGGTTCTCTCTGCGTTTAAGGTACATCAGCATGCTGTTGCAATTGTTTACAGCCCATTCATATGGCTTGAAGCTCACCTGGTTTAACTTTATCATGCCCATCATAAGGTGAGTTCATGACCATGCATAAATGTTGGAGTCATGGTAGATCTCCCTGCCAAGCCAGCACGACCCAACTAATCCACCTTCTGCTTCAAAATATCTCCCTCTTGTGGGCTGTCTAAACAGTGTGACTCAAAGTCCTATTTCCTACCGTATTCTTTCGTGGGAAGCTGTAGCAGAGATGTGCCATGCAGTCTCACTGCAGTCATTCGTAGCAGCCTCTCCCAGAGGCACAGCTCCTAACTCACAGCCCACCCCGAGGGGAGTACCAGGCAGTTAGGTGGTTGCTCTTGTTCCCCCTGTTTGGCAAAGCATCGCTCACTACGGAGCACACAGAGTGGTGTTCTGCAGGAAGCAGGAGCCCATGACCTTGTAAGGCTTTTGTGTCAGACTAATCCAGTTTCATCTTCCTGAAATGAGACTGTTCTCATATTTCTGTCTGGGATTTCCTGTATTAAAAATGTGGTGTGTCACTGTAAGACAATGCTTAGTTTGGTGGGGCTGGGGCACGCCTGGCCCCTGCACGCTGGCATCCCTGCAGTATGGCTGTGTTGGCATTCCTTGCAAGTGGGTATGTGTCTGCCTTGGCTGCATGAGCTTAGCTGCCTGCCCAGCAGCAAACGGGTACCTGTGGGACAGGGTTTCAGGCAGAAAGACCTCAGCCTGGTTAGCAACAAGGGGGAGAAGGAAAGGGAAGCAGAGAAGCGTTCAGAATGTATACTTTCTAGGAAAAGAAAGGCTTTAATTTTCATACTTTCCTTCACAGGATAACTTTCCTGTAAACCCATTCTTACCTCTCCTCTGTTTTCTTCCCTTCTACTTGATAGCCTTTGACCCCTTGGAGGAAAAGTCCAGGGAGTTAGCTGAAATGATTTGATGTTGCTGTTACAGTCCAATTTTCTTTTATGAAGTAAGATAAACACAAAGTGGAAAGAAAAGATAATTAAACATAGAAAAGGCAGTTATAACTTCTGCTGGTGACTCCCTAATTTCCTCCACCTCTCTGCTGGAGAAAGGTGACCTTGGCACAAGGCTGCTCGGCCCTTCTGAGACCTAGGAATCCTCTACTGGCACAGGCTGCCTGAAGCCAGCTATTTTCCTGTTTATAGGTTTTCAGTTTATTAGCCTGGAGGCAAAAGAAGTAAAATGAGACCTAATAAGGTCAGGAAAGGGCACATAAGAGGTCGAATGCAGAAATGCTTGATCATAAAATTAAAATCTGTATTATAATGCTTATATGTAATAGCGATGGTCAAAATTAAGATTGCTTGTGCAAATTTAATTAGTCTTTTGTAACCTTCCTGAATGCTTAGGCTTTGCAGCATTAATCATGTGCCTTTAATGCAGTTTGTAGAGGTGACTATAAATGCTTTCTAGGTCAACAGGTAGACCTTAGCTGCAGGTCTGAAGTTTTCATTTAGAGTTTACCATAGTCCATGTCTGGGAGTTCAAACGCACATGCTAAGTTAAGCTTGAGATAATGGGCATCACTCAATATTTGGTATGTGAATGACTATGTTGAAAATCAAGAAAGGAAAGCTTGACAGCACCCATCAAAGTAACGAAAGCTGCATGAGAGAGGGTATCCATGACTAGCTTGGTGGCACCTGGGACCCTTTCTGTAACACCAGAAGGAATTTGGGGGCCCAAATCTCTGGGTGTTGATTAAATGTGTCTGTGCTTTTGCCTTTTTCGGGTTAGTCTTCAGTGGTAACTTGGATCAGTCTCGGACTGTGAGGATAGATCTGATCCCGGGCAGCAATCCTTGATGAGGGCCAAGGGCACTCAGCTTTGGTCCTGTGGCCCAGGCCCACAGTAGGACACTTTACAAGCTTCATCTTGATGGTCTGCCTGACCTGAGGAAAGGGAAAGCTGCCTGTTGGTAGGAATAGTTCCCAGGAAATGACTGTACCTAAAAATCCTCAACAGCCATGGGAAGAGGCAGAGGTGATGTAGAAGCTGGCTCCACACGTCTGTAGAGAAACTGCAACTTTTTGTACAGAAACCATTTTGTCAGGAGTTTGACCTAGTGGGTATCATCTTGTAATTGCGCTCTGATGGTGAATTAATGCTCCTCTGTACTGGGGATGTCTTTGAGGCTCACTGGAATATAATCCAGCACTGCTGTTCAAAAGAAACCAAGGAGGGCCCTGCAATTTCTTTCAGGTTGTATTAATCTCTTTGATATAATACATGATGGCACAGTAGTTGCACAATTAACTGTGGCTTTCTGCTTTGGAACGACCCCACTAATTACATTGAGAAGATGGATTAAGTGTCTTGGGAGAACATTTTATAGCAGCTGACATTTAGATGGCTAGAGGACATTGAGGGTGACACTGTGGAAACGGCACACCAATACCCTGCTGATGTGCCCAGGAGGCTGGGGAGACATTGGTAGCTGGGTGGAAGCTGTGGGTGAAGCTACCTGAGGTACCCTTTCTCACCTCTGCCTGTGGAGCTGGCCTTTGCCAGAGTCAGAGGCAGATGTGGATCCCTGTACACGGAGCAGCGTGGGGGTCTCGCTGCCCCCTCCCTGTCCCTCCGTAGCCCTGGCAGCTCTGCCTGTATTCAGAGGTGTCTATCGTCATCTGAGGAAACTTTCTACTTCTGCTGGTGGCAGCTGTTACTGCTCCTCCTGCCTTCCAGGTTTTGACTTGTAGCAGACATCAGCAATGATGACTTGTAGTAGGCAAATGCAAAAATACGTACCTTATAAAGAAATGAAGTAAGCATTGAGTGTTGTGAGCCACAGGCTGTGTCAGTTTAGCTGTTATAGGGAAAAGGGTAGGACCTGCAGGGTAAACAATAATGCCTAGAAGTCAGCATTTTGGATCTTTATATATATTTGCCCAAGTTTGGTAATTTCTCTCTCTCTTTTTTTTTTTTTTAAAGCTAGTCCAAGGAGCTACATGTTTTGCTTACCTTCAGATGTAAACTCCTAATGTTTGCTTCGTAACAAAACATACATTAAAAGATAAAAGTGACATCATGGAAAAGCATGAGGTTCCTTACAAATAGGCTTAAATTATCTCCAGCTGTTACTGTTTTTATTTTCATTTAGACTTGCAAGCATCCGTTTCTCCTCTGCAGGCTTCTTTGCACCTGTTTTAAAATGCATCTCTCTTGGTTTTGTTTCCTTTTTGTTGTTGTGATGTGGTTGGTTTGTTTGTTTTTTCTTCTCATGCTGGCAGAAACCCCCTTTTTGTTGCTGGGGGTTGTGCTACAGGCCAGTAACATCTGAGCTGTAACCTGGTAGACTCCTGTGGCTGTGCCATGTGAGGAGACACGCAAAGCCTGGGTGTCCTGCAACCAGCCCTTCCCTGCGAGCGGAATTCTGTTCACATTTTGCACCTGTGGATTTGATTCAAATTCGTGATGTTGTGAACGTACAGCCAGGCTTTATCCTGAGTAATGAACACTATGTTGTCATGTATGTATGCAGTAGTTAGGCATTGCATTTGCTTGTGACAGCAGTAATAACCCCTCTCATTAACTATCTTCTGCAAATCTAATTTCATGATGTCAGAAAGTTACTACCTTCAGCTCAGTAACATAACCCAAGTCCCTACCCCAGCATAACTCAAAAGGTTGCTGTAAAAATGCACGCAGTCTCTCAGTTTTTCAGTGGGTGAATAGGAATAAAATTATGAGCCTTTAAACTAAATAATAATTTCTTCCTTGTAGCTTGAGATCTGTTCAATCAATAATCTTTCTGCTAACTCTGGGGAGAATTTTAGTTGCCTCCATAAAATGTTTTAATTATTTAAAATCATAAAATATAAGTAGGCACAATTTGCTTGGAACTCATTAGGGAAATATATGAATAAGAAGAAAAGATAATGTTTGCTTTTGCATTAATTTAAAGCAGTCTCTAAAACATGAAATCTAATCCTGGAAAGCAGTGACTTGTCAGCAATGTTTACTTTTCCTATAATAGGAATAAATATTAAAGCAGCTAGTTATGTGCTTATCCCTACAGTATTGCACTGAGCCGAAAAGGAAGATAAATAACTTGTCTGAAATCCCACATTAATTTCCCTCTTTTACAGGTTTTATGTTTGTTCATTTCCTTTTTCAAAACATTGCTTTTAAAATTATTATTATAAAACAGGTGACTTAGAAACCACGAGTAGCTGCAAATGCATGAGGGCAATTTGTGTGTGATTAGAATTACGCAGAGGTAATGCTTTATACTTGCGCAGAGCCTTTCATCCCAGCGCAAATCACCGGCACAACATGCAGCAGCAGCAGCGGAACACCACTGCCCTGTGGCAGGGCTTGGCTGACCAGAGAGCAGAGCAATGGATGGGTGAGGAAACAAAAGAATCTTATTACTCTAAGTTTCTCTGAAGAAACTTCACTGCTTGCTGTGGCAGGGTACACTCATTCACAGCTCTTTGGTGTCCAAAGAAGGAAGAATCGGCTTTGTGTTACCTGCTCAGTACTTCTTTTTTTGGGATCTCATCAGAAATCCCTCCCCAAAAGAACATCCTTGTTTTACTTACAGCTTTCCATATTTTTACTCAGGGAAGGACATGATAGTGCTGCCACTCCCGTGAAAATGAAATAAGCAGTAAAATCAAATGTGCTACAAACCACCCAGAGATGGGTCCAGATCTCTTGTGTGTGGGGAGCTTGTAGGTCATCCAAATGTATTGGTGTGCCTGCTGTTTGGAAGAATGGATGGATCCGATCAGCGTGGTCATGTTCCTTGTGGCAGTGCAAGGGTGGTGCCAGGGATGGAGGAGGCCTGTGCATTTTCAGTAGATGGGTTAAATTAAAACCAAGCTGTATTCATCTCAACTAGTAGGGAGAACGGTCTCTTAAAACAGCACTGACCTCTTAGCTTATTTATCTCTGCTGTGGTCATTTAGGGCACGTTTCTTCAAGGAATAAAGAAAACACAAGCAGGGATGCAGGTAACTGTGCTGCTATACTGCCAGAAAGGAGCCAGCTGCAAGTCATGGCACTTGCTCCTCTTGCCACCTGAGTGTCATCAAGTTTGCAGTGAAGGAGACATGGCATGTGTCTCAGGTCTGAGCTCCCAGGTTTCTGGGGGATGTGGGGCACTGCTTATGCTTCAAAGCGGGGGTGATTTGGATGAGGTTTATATTCACATTCCTTTCCCTGTATCCTAAGGGCTGTATCACCAAAAACTTGCTAATTGTGTTCCATGGGCAGCAATTCACAGAAAGCACTGTCTGTGGGCAGCGTGGCTAAATTCACACAGGTTTAAAATGCTTCATGAATTTGTTAAAAGATGGAGAGATGGCAGTATCAGAGGTTCAGACAAATGCCTCCAAGTTACACTACACCCAGCAGCCCAGTTTTCCTTTAGGCCTGCAGCAATGTGGGAGACCAATGATGGTCCCGCACATGTTCCAGCAGGATTGAAAGCTGCAGCATTGAAAATGCAGAAGTGAGCCTTGGAAATTCAGGAATCCCTGTGTCTCCCCTTTGACAGTGAGTTGTTTCCTTTTGGGGGGCAGCCCTCTCTAGAGCACCCAGTTTGAATCCTGAGTGTTTTCCACACTGTAAAGAACTCCAAGCTCTTGCTATCTTTCCTCTGGGTATATCAGAGAGGGCCAACGCAAAGAGGGAGCATGGCAGAACTGCTGAGCAAGTGTTGTCTGCTCATTTAATTAGCTAATAGGGATGCAAAGTCTGCTCTGAAAGAGTCTTCTGTTCCTTTCCCATCCAAATGTCACACCACACCATTTCGAATGTGACGTCTTTGGAGCAGCGATTGAGATACCTGACCAGCAGCTAGGATTACATGCTTTCACTCTCATGATGGCTTCTGGGAGTTATTGCACTTGGAGGAATCTTCTTTCTTTTCTCTTTTTTTGTTTTTTTTTTTTTGTTTTAAATACAGTATTCTTCAGCCTCATTTATTTCTGTGCAAGTCCCAACTCTACATTTGCCATCTGTGTTGGCCTCTCTGGGGTCAACTCTTAAAATTAGAAGAGATGCTGGTGTTGCATGAATGACTGGCTGGCAGGGCTTGGGCAACAGCTATGCCCCCAGGTCAGCTCCTCGTTAGGGGTGGAAGATCCTGACCCTCTACAGTGCAAGCAGCAGCTCATGCAGGTGTGTCACCTGGAGGCGTGAGCAGACCCAGAACTCCCATACATGATCTTGCCATTAGAGAGAGACAAAGACTTGTGCTGCATTATTATGTGGTCCATTCTCACCACCTAATGAAAGCCTAAATTCCCATTGTCCCCACAAATCCCCCAAAGCTGATTCACCACTTGAATTAAGCCATAATTATATATTATCAGCAGTCACTTTATAGTAAGGTTGAAGGATTAAATGCAGTTAGCGGTGATGAATTCCAGACGCGCAGGACAGAAGCCTGAAGAGAAGGCCAGCCTCTGAGTAACTGCAAGATAGAGTGTAATGTATTCTAAATATTTGATTCAATTAAGCTTCCTTCTGCTCTTTGTTTCAGCTTACAGATGGCTCATCAATCTATAGTTTAGGGACACATTGCTATTCTTTCTAATGGTAATTACGTGATCAGGATGGAGACAGTTTTGATTAAATGCTCACACTATGCTCTGCATATTTAAAATAGAGCAGAGTCCAAAGAAGAGACAAAATGCTAGCCTGCTGCACATAGCTTCAGCCTCAGGCACTCGACAGGTCTTCCTCTAGCATAGGTGACAGGGACTTCGCCAGTTCCCACCATACAAGGAACAGGAGGTTTTTAATTCATGAACTATGTTTGTATCTGATTTTGCATGCTGCTAAACTGTTTGACAGTTTTACAAAAATAATCAAGGCGCTTGCCCATTTTTGCCTCAGCTTTACTGAGAGGATTCTTGTAACTGTTTTGCTACTGATTTCTAGAGTCTGTGATCAATCTTCCAGTGACTTCTGTGTCACTGGAGGTACTGGTGTGTCTGGGAGGTACTTTTAGGCCACAATATGTATTCTTAACAGTTTCTCGCTTGCTTGTGATTATCAGCCTACAGCCTCTGCAAGCAGGAATATTTGAGAGGATGCCCCAGCTGTTAAAGTGTCCCACTTTGTGTTTGTAACCTTTACAGTTTTTGTCATCTACTTAAAAAGTAATATTGTAATGTAGAACACGGCCAGAAGATTTGCATGCAAATGTATAAGGATCTTGTGTAATTATATTCCTTGAGCACTCTGAGAGCTACTATAGTCATTAAGACTTTGGTAAGGTGTTATTTCTTTTACACATATAAGAAAATTGAAGCGTACAAAGGTCTGATGCTCTGAGGGTAAAACTGTACCCAGAAAAAGAAATTGGACAACCTTTATGCCCTATTTAAAATCTCATTTAAGGGCCATATGCACCTTGTCCTGGCCTTCTCCCAGGCATGGATTTTACTTTACTCAATTCAGCAAAGTGCTTAAGCACAACCTTACACGCTGTGCTGAATCAGGGTTTTAAGTGGAAGTGACAGAAATAGAACTGAGATCTCCTCACTTATAGCCCTACTCTGAAAACATCAGGCAATGCTTCCTTCTTCACTCTCCCACTGCAGTCTACTACCACAAGTGTCTGAGACAGGCCAGACCTGTGCCCTGAACGTCTGCCCCTTATCAGAATCCAAGCCACCCAGCTGAAGTTTCAAAAATAAGAGCTGAGTAGTCAGTTCAAACAATTTTGAGACTTGAAATCTTGGTTCCCCAGTACCTTGAGTCATTCAAGTGCATTATTTAAGCAAACAGGCAAAGGATTCTCTTAACTTTGATACAGCTTCCCTACAGGAGGCCAATGAATCTAAGAGACCTTTTTCCTAAATATATATGTATCTCATATCCTTCCAGTGCATTAGTACCGCCAAAACAGTAGCCAATGGAGCTTTTGTCTGTAAAATGCTAGTTTCCGTTTCTTGTTTAATTAGGTTTTCTCTCTAATATGAGTTTCAGGCTGAAATAGAAAGCCCTAAAAACCTAGTTATTGCTATTTTTAAATCACCATAGAAAGCAGTCATTAGTTTGAACAGAATATGCCTCCCACCCGCTTAGGCTCTTTCATTGGTTCCACGTAAGATGAGCTTTTTCAACTACTGTTCTTGATCAAAAATTTTATAGAATGCATCAGGATGAAACAAGATTAATGGGTGGCAACAGTAAATGAAGTTAACTAGGAGTTAAGAATACTGTAGGAAAAATACTTTACTAGGGCATGGAAAAAAGCATCATTTTGTTACATGCTGCCTAGGGAAGGGAATCTCTGCTTGCAGTAATTTGAATAGCCAGTTAACAGCTGTATCCTCATGCAATCATAATTTTCCTTCTGTAGACTTGCCACCAATTCTCTGTGCTTGCAACTTTGTAGGAAACAAGCACCTAGCAAGTTACTTCTTTGGTGTGCAGGTGGGAGAGAGAGAGAGAGAGAGAAAGGAGGAAGATTTGTTTTGGTTTTCTTCTTGCCCATTTGCTCTTCCTCATTCTGACTTCAAAAAAATGTCTGCACTGTTACCTAGGTTAAAAAACCCAGTCCTTGCATGCAAAGGTTTTAGGGAGTGCTCTGTATTGGAAAGCCTGTTTGTCCTTTGACAGGCTTTTAAAGACAACTTCCCGCCCCCCCCCCCCCCCCNCCCCCCCCCCCCGATGATGTATATTTGAGGCTTCTTACATAGTACCCTTCAAGGACTACCAGGGACTTTCAGTTTCGTTAGTCTGAGAAGGCTAGCAATCTCCTTCATGTCATGTACATTTCATTAAAAATCCACTTTTCTATTATGGCTTTTTAAATTTGCGAACTTCTTTGCTTTTGATGGTAGGACCAACTATTCTGCTACTCAGTAGCCTCCTTTAGGATGGAAAATTACCTTGTTGTATTGACTCACTTGGAACTCAGTCATTCTGCAGAGGGAGATCTTTTTCAACCACTGTCTTGCAAGGATAACTTCACATAAGTTTATTAGCTTTATTACAATTAAAATAAAGAAGTCTTTGTATATCCCAAAATAAGCCTTTCTTCTCAACTTAGCTGCCCTTAGGATCCTGCTGCTCCTAAAGTCTACTTTCCCAGGCTATACTATCCAGTGGAAATGTAGGTTAAATAACCACTTTTCATACTGCTCCGCCTGCATTTTTCCTGATGATTTAATGCTGCTTCTTATTTCCCATCTGCTGGGCTTTCTCCAGTTATAACTTAAATGCTAACGTGACTCCATCCCCCATTGGAAGCATGCTGATATTGACACGTGCATCTCTGAGAAGCTTCTCATTGAGGTGGTGGATGCTCTGGGTTGCCAAGTCATCCTTTCTTGGTTTTAGCACCCTTCCACTCCAAAGGACCTATTGAAAAAAGAAATGTCACGCATCTCATTTTTTCCAATATGTTCCTTGCCACAAAGGAAGCTTTGGAAAATGTCCTGCATGTTTTCTAGAAATAGTATTTATTATATTTCAGATTTTTAGTGGTCTCTGATATGGAGTTTTCATAAGCAAGTGGGATTGGAAGTCCACAGAATTGACTAACTCTACTTCTCTTGCAAATTAGAAGCCAAAATAAAGAGAGATGTGATTAAACATATGTATTTTTAAAGCCTCAGTTTAGCTGCCATCATAACCCTGAAGGTGCCTGAAGTTTAACATCGTTCTTTGTTTCTAGTACAAGTTATTAATCGATAACTTATTAGTGGTTACTGATTACAAGCACTATCTTTGATCTTGCATAAGTACTGTACATAGTAGAAAATGTACTATGAGACAAATCAGACTAATACAGAGCATTCTCTGTGCTGAATTACAAAGTTTCTGTCATCACAGGCTGTTTATGTACTAACATAAATTTAACACATTAGTTCTTGCTTCTATAGGGTTTTACGCCTGCCTTATATTAGTGTTCCATACAGCTTACTTTAGGAATTTTATGTTGGATTTTAAAAGCCTCCTTTGTAAAACATGGAACAAACATGTTGCAATTGGCAACCAAGCTGCAGGTCAGAAATCACACTACTAGAATCCCACTGTGATTTTTTTTTTTTTTTTTTTTCTCCCAGAGGCAAACGCAGTAACTCCCTGCACTACTGCCACAACTGCAGTACTTACATTATCAATAGCTATTATTCCCCCTTTCTTTATGAGGCGCAAACATTTTTCATAGTACTCATTGCAGCTTTCTTTATCCGCATCAATGAAAGCAAAGTCAAAGGTTTCCGCTTCTCCACTGGCCAGCAGTTCATCTAGATGAGCAACAGAGTGAGTCGTTACATCCTGGTTAATGCTGTGCAGGAGGAAGATGTCCATTTGTGTCAAAGTTCTCACTAAATAATATTTTTGGTGCCTTGACCAGGCAGCCTATTCCTCTATAGCTAATTACTAGAAAAGCTTATCCCACAGAAACTAATCTAGACATGATGTATGCCATACAACACTCAGTTACTGAGTTCTGCCTACTTGGAAGTTCTTGGAGTAGTTCTAAACCTGCAGGATACAGCTGGGGCTGCTGAAAGGTGTAATAAAAACAACGGAAGCAGTTTGAAACTGGACACACTCTATTGTTCTTCAGCTCTTTTTTGAGCTAACTGAGAAGAACTGTTTTCTTAAATGGATTAGGATTTTTCTCATATTTATGAACAGTTCCTAAATGCTAATTTCTCACTGATCATCAAGTGCCACAATGCAGGTCATGAACAAATCCTGCCAGAGATCTTTATCACACAAAAGATTGCTGGAAGTATTCTGTCTCTGGGCCAAGGCAAGTGGAATTCAGGTTTGAGTTCTCCTAAATAGACTTCTTGACTGAGAACTCCAAATTGCCACTTGTGGAGGGGCTGACTGCTGCCTTCCTAAGGTTCTCGGCCACCCCTCACCTGCACTTATCCTCTGTCAACAGAGAATTTTTTTTAGTCTGAAGCATTGCCTAGACAAAGCTCGTGATCAGACTTCAAGGACAGTGCATCCTAGCAGACTGCTAATATTTGCCTCTTTAGAAAGGATGGGTGAATTTGGAAGTAATACAAGGTGATGATGGATCTGTGGATTCATCTAACACCGTTGCCAGAAACGTTCTGCTCTCTCCATTCCTAGCAAATTTCTTGCATTTTCAGAATGTTTATTAATATTCCCTGTGCCCCACGTCTTCTCTTCTCCTAAATAAGAAAAGTCATTGCCTTACTAATGGCTTGGTGTGCTTTTCACACATCCTAAATCTGAACTGCTCTGGACACAGTTCAACTGTTATACCCTAAGTTTTATATTGGTTTCTGTACTTTTTCTGTACTTCAGATCTTTCAGAACACTCTTCCTGTCTAGAACAAAGAAATACTTGCTTAAAATGGACAATGGATAAAAGAAATTGAGCTTTGTCTAATTAATCTGTTCTAATCAGCTTTCCCAGAAGCAGCTGACAATAGTACTTCATAGATTAAACAAGGCAATGGACAGGACAGGTGAGTGACCAGTACAGCCCACCACATAGGACAAGCGTTTTCTTCCTCTGTTAGCACTCAGGAAGACTGTGAACTCATGAAGTTGTGAAACTTTTAGATTTATTCCCCGCCCCCCCGCGCCCCAAATCTAAGAGAAGCTGTCTTACTGTTAGCAAGGTGATCACATCCACAAGCATATTTGGTCTTAGATTTCATCAGCATTATATCCATCTTCTATTTCTACGGAGTGGAAAAAAAGTATTTTAGGTTACTTACCAAGTGTTTGAACTGCCGGCTTAATCCGCAGGTCAATTTTATGTTCTACTCCTGCCTACAATGAAAAAGAACAAAGAATTGATGAAAGTGGTCAAGAAATAACCTGTTAGTAGGTGGCACTCAGGGAGTGGCTGGTGTACAGGTATTTTTCCTATTATTTCTAGGTTCCAGACCGCACTTATTTATCTTTCCAAATTGAACTGTCTCAGCTTCCTTTAATGATAGGAATGCTTCAGTATGAACGGGCAAGTCTAAGACATCAAAATCCGTTGACGTGCAAATGCAGCTGTCCCAAACATATAACGGAAGAGATTCTACTTACCTCTTTCCACAGTGGCTTTCCAATTTTAACATAGTCCTCATTTATATCACAGGCAATAACTCTGCCATTATCTGGTAGGACAAGTGCCATATTCAAGGCATTATAACCTGTGAAAACACCTAGGAAAATCACAGGAGTCACTAACACTAATCGGGGGAGGGGGAGAGAAGATAGTGAACTACAGAGCTCCCTTCAGTAATAAAAACCACAAAGGTGTCAAGAAAGGCAATTTGGTAATGGACACAAAAGCTTTTCCCCTCCATTTTACTGTAATGGTGGGTTTGGAGGAATTTTTATTTAAAAAAATTAAAATCAATCTTTCAGCCAAACTTAATGTTGGCTTTTTCCAAAAGTCTCCTGAACACACAGGGCAGAGTGTCAGCCTACATCTTTGAGAAACATCCTTATTTCCAAGTGGAGCTAAAGCCCGAGCTAAAGAGACTAGACCAGCAGCAAAATACATCATAACAAGGGCATCCGAACAGCCAGGTCAAGTGTGAAGACGGTGGGAGCCCACATCAGACTGATGGTGAGCAGTTAGGCTTCGGGATGTCCTGCTAACATAGGTGCATGAAGGAAAGTGGATTGGATGCAGGTCCTATGCAGCAAAACATTTCCTTCTGGCAATAAACTGATACAGGAAGGAAAGAGTACCCCTTGCCCTGCAGTTGCTGCCTCATACTGGACACCCAAGTGATCTGTTTGTCTTATTTTTTCAGGTTGCCTCTGAGCTGATGAGACATCCATGCTGATGCCAGAACTACTGAATGCACAGATAGACAAAGTGGTAAGTAAGTGCAAATCAGACGCTACTTTTCACGCTCTAATTTCCCCACCTGTTTGCTGAGGCAGGGATGCAATGCCTTACTATGTTTAGATATCTTATCTTATGTAAACATGGCTGTATTTGGAGAAGTGCAGCCATGAGCTTTATTCTATTACAAAGAGGACAAAGTAACACTCTTACCTATTTCAATAACTTTCTTGGCTTTAATGAGTTTGACCAAATTTGCCATAAGCTGAGCCTGATCACAGGACACCATCATTTTACTCCAGGGATGATCAGCAGTGAGCTAGAAATGGGAAAAAAAACCCACCACATCACAACAAACAAACCCCAAAGCTTTCAAAACAATATCCTTGGGGAAAAAACCCAGAGAAACCCCAGGAAAAAGATACTCCTACGTTTCTCAGTTTAGATGGCTTTGTGCTCCCTCTATGAGCAAGAAATTAATTTGAATTTAACATAACTAAGGAGGCTGGGGTGTGTGTCATAAGCAGTGACTAATCATTCAAAGCAGGTAATATGCCCCAAAGTTACCATGGCTGTGGCAAACTCAGCAATAGTTATAACAGATGAAGAACCACAGAGGAACCTTGTCTGTGAAAGCCCTTTACTTCTCTCTACATAAACAGATACTTTTTTTTTTTTTTAAAAATTATAACCTTTGTACTTATGCCCTTGTTCCTCCAAGACATGTGTGATGTTTTTATGAACTGCTAGGTTAAAGTCTGTTGCTGAAGGTCAGACCGTGTTGTTCTGGCTACGCAGCACAGAGTTGGAGAAGCTGTGTCCATGCCAGCGTGGGAGGATCCCAGGCACTGAGAGGGAGCAGCAGGAGAAACAGGGCTGTGCGGCAGCAGTTCGGTGAAAAGGACTGTCTTCCCATTTCCTTTCCTCCCCTAGGGCTCGTTCTAAGTAACCAGCTCCAGTACACAACATTTAATTGCTGTTATCCAGGAGTAGTTTGTTTCACTTAAAATGACTCAGTTCTGAATCAGGAGGTGTGTTCTGAGCTCTTCCACTGGAGCCTGCTGGAAGACTTCACCCCTCTGAGCTACAGTTTCCTTGTACGCCAACTAAAATGAACAGAAGTTATCTGATCAAGATAAAATCAAGTGCAGTCCAAACACATGGCCTTGGGAGCCATGGATAAAACGACATGTCTAAACCATATCTCAGTACTATTAAACACTCATTTGGGTATCCATGAACATTGAACAGTCTGAGTACTACCAGTTTAAAACAAATTTTCATGCGCATGTTTTAGGATTTAATAGGACTGGACAACTTGCCATTGCTTATCTTGTGTAGGAAGTATATCCAAGGGAAGTGGATTTGACTAGGATTTCTTCTGGACCAGATGTCATCAACAAATATAAATATCTATACAGAGTGATCTCTAAGGACTGGAAATCCCAGAAAGCACAAGGAGTAGGAAAAGGAAGAAGATTTAAGCCATCTTTCCATCTACATCAAATAATAGTCTTCAACAGTAAGCAGGATTTTGGTCTCCTCCTCAAGGTTCTGGATTATGAAACTTGGAGATAAACCTTAAGGGGCTGGGCTATTATGTATCTCCGTAAGGAACAGACAGCTGTATGATTGAGGCTGCCTGTAGTCCTTCCTGAACGATCTAGTAATTTTGCGTACTACTGCCCATAAATCCAGGAGCATGCAAATAAGATGGAGAAAGGAGTATCACAGAGTCCATCGGTTCAGGATGAGGCATGGGCAATATGAAAAGGGCCTAGTGGAACACTGAACAGAAAATCTGTGTTGAGGGACAAAATACTGACCAGTCGCAGCTTCTTTAGAATTGGGTGTTCCCGCAAAGAGTGATCCAGTATGTATTGCCAGAGAGGGCTGCTTTTCCCAATAATACTTTTGGATGATTTGGGTGTCCCAAAAACTAAAGAAGGGTATCTTTTACCTACAAAAAAATTAAGGAATAGTAAGAACTTTTATTTTTGTCTTTTATTGCTTAAATAAAGCAAGCACCTAAGTATTACTAAAAGTTAAGAGTTCTTTGCTCTGAAAAATCCAGTGAAAAAGGAAAGTGCAACGTAGCTGGAAGGCTGACTGGACTATAATTTCCCCCCCACCCTCCCTTTCTCTTCAACCTCTAAGATGTCCAGCCCTAAGTCTGCAAAGGCTGATAGGGAAAGGCTTGGGTACTGTGCTGGGCAGTGGCCTCTGTGAAGGTTACAAGCTATGTCATATTCTTAGAGGGCAAGTAACCACATCAGAACTCAAAGTGCAAGTGTAAGGAGAGAAGCATGAATGAAGCATACTATTTTCTTCATCTGGGAACCTTGTTTTGCAGACAGGATAGACATTGCTGGTCTTTAGGGCTGTCAGCTGACGAATCTTCTCAAGCCCAGCATCCTGCCCTCCAGCCAGGGGAAATCTGGCATTGCTCAATGGCTTGTTCAGCATGAAACCAGTGTGCAAAGAAGTAGGTGCTGCTGAAAGCTAAGTTTAAGGACCATTGCTTGTCAACTTAAATACAGAACTGATCTCAGCTTTGACACTCAACTATTCTTTTGCCAAACAGAGTAAATATTTTAAAGAAATAACAAAAAAATTCAGATCCACATCTCCTGATAGGTTTTAATTTTTTTTCAAGGTTTATTTCAAGGTGTTTTTTTTGTTCTGTTAATGTCTCTTTTACAGACAATTACACTGAGGTGTAGATTATTTCAGCAACTTGCCTGAAGTCAAAGGGTAGGTAAGCAAGTGGCTGCGCTGCAAACCCACCACCTTCCCCATCCTGACCGCGGGCGAGAGCCAGGGGAATGGAAGTGAAAGTTACCAGAAGTGACCAGACCAGCACCACGGCGTTTCCTGGCTGCCCGGATGAGTGCAGGCAGGGGCCGGGCGGGGAGCGTGCCCTCGCCTTTGCTGGGACCTTGGCCGCGACCCCGCGCCGCAGTAGCTGGATTACAGGGAGCGGCTCGGGCTCTAAGAGCATCAGTGTCTTTACCGCCGCGGCCCAGCGAAATCCCGGCCCGCATGGCGCTCCCGCGCGGTGGAGCGCCGAGAGAGATGCCCCCTGACGGCCGCCGCAGCCAGGGCTCCTGCCTGCCCTCGGGGGGAACCTGCCGAGGTCCCCGTGCCCTCCCCGGTGGGGACAAGGGGAGGGCGCAGCCCCTACCTCCGTGAGAGCGTGTGGGAGGGGAAGGACGGGGGGAGGCCGCTTACCTGCGAGCATCCCCGTGGCAAAGGCGACCCCCAGCATGGCCGTCCCGACGGCCACTTCTTTGGTCACGCTGAAAAGGGGCATTGCGAGGCCGGCAGGGTAGAGCGGCGNGGCGCTTCGGCGGCTTCTGCGCCACCCGCGGCCCGAGGTGGCCGGGGCTGGGCTCCCGCGCCTCCCCTCGGGTGCCGTACGCCGTGGTGATATGTGAAGTGACAAAAGCAGCGCCTGAGACTTATGCTGCCGCCTGCTCAGAGGCTGGCGCTGGTATGCCTTTGCGGCAGTCGTCGTTTTAAAACGCACCAGAGCGTTGCGTGAGCTGGCAATGGGCTCTGGTGGAGGAGCTTCTCACAGAAATGTTCTGGTGAGAGTCTTGGTCCTCCAGCTAGCCCAGAAAGCATGTTCTCTACGTCCCCTAGCACAGGTGTGTTTTGCAGCGGAGGTGCGAGCAGGCTCCTTATCAAAAGGCACGTAAGATTGTGGGACTTCAGTCCTGAAACCAAAAAAGCCGTGAGTTTCTAGGTGAAAGGGATCAAGGAAGATCCTCCACGAGAGGCAGAATGAGGCCTGGTTTCCTCTGCTGCCGCTTCAGCCCCCTTTTGCAGCACCTTCCAGGTGAGGTGCCGCAGTGCCCTTGCTGATGTTTGACAGCCTGGTTGTTCAGGGATCCCCTCCCTAGCCTGAGCTGTTGCTGAGGGAATTGACATATAAACCAACCATGACTGTGCCTTCTTCTTTTCTTAGAAATCAGGCTAAAAAGCCTTTTCTGTGCTTTTGTTTTGTTACCTAGATATGTGCTGAAAGAACCCTGCAGTGCCTTTTGGAGATGGGATGGGGATTTGGTTTTCATTTTGTGAAGTGTTGGCAGTATCTGGATTTTGCAAAACCCAAGCAAGATGTGAAGATCTGTCTCCTGTAGAGCGACAACAAAACAGTAAAGTTAGCGATGTTGCACACAAACCAGAAATACTCAGGCGTGAAGTGGGTTGCAGCTTGGCCTCAACACGTACAGGATGAAAGCAGGTAAAAATTCCCTTTTGGCACACAGTCAGTCTCCAGAAAGCCAGATGAATTGTGTGCCGGTAGGTGTTTCAGCTGTCTTCCTATGCTAGCAAAACTGTCTAGTGTCAATGAAGTTAGCAGAAAAAGATTCTTTTGTAAACACATCTTAAGTGCAGGATTAAGTATACCACTAAGGCATTTATGAGAAATGGGTTTGCTTATCACTGCTTTTTAGAGTGTGCTAGACTTGACTTACAAAGGTTCTTACCCAGAGCTCTTGTATTTCTTTCGCAGCAGCTAATCATGTCAAGGTCTAAGGAGTCTGCTGTGCTTTCTGACTTGCAGAACAAAGCAAGACATCTGATCTGTCTTGGCAGGTAAAATATCTTTCAACTCACTTTTAAAGTTTATTTGATTTTGAAAGCTGCAGGTGGTGTTGGTTTCTCGTTTGTTTTTGTTTTGTGTGGGTTTTTTGGTCAATATCTCATCGCTTTCCCCGTGTATGTTTTGCTTTTGTAAATGAAAGCATTTCATCCTATCTTTCAGAAGATGGCTAGAATGTGTCAGTTTTAGGCCAAACAGGAGACAACAAACACTTGTAGCCGCCATAAATCAGATTTGTGACTGTGCAGCTCCATCTAGTGATTATTCTCTACAACTGCAGCAGAAGGGAAAGAGAAATGTGGTATACGCTCTTTCAGGAAACTTTTTACAAGGGCGTGTAGTGATAGGACAAGGGGTAATGGCTTTAAGCTGAAAGAGCATAGGCTTAGATTAGATATTAGGAAGAAATTCTTTACTGTGAGGGTGGTGAGGCACTGGCACAGGTTGCCCAGAGAAGCTGTGGAGGCCCCATCCCTGGAAGTGTTCCAGGCCAGACTGGATGGGAGTTTGGGCAACCTGGTCTAGTGAAGGGTGTCCCTGCCCATGGCAGGGGGGCTGGAACTAGATGATCTTTCAGATCCCTTCCAACCCAAACCGTTCTTTGAAACACTCTAAATTTGTAACCTTCCAATGTTATGTTGGCCCCTCGACTCTCAACTTGATGAGCTGCCTCACTTGAAGCTGTCTGGAAACCTCAGGTTTCCGAAATCTCCAAGAGAATTGGTGAATATAATTGTTAATGTACTTAAATATATATCTGAAACTCTCCTCACCACCACCCAAGTTCTCATACAGTAATAGCTTACCTGTGGTGGCAGTGTCAGAAGGTGTTTTACTATGGCAATGTATTGGACAATGTATTGTTTCCTTTAGGTAAGGAAGTTGATTTACAGGTATCTAAGTCAAGATAAACTGCTTTCTTAGAGTGGCAAAAGAGTTAGTCTTCCAACTAAATAGAAAGGAGCCGGCTGTTTTTCTTTGAGCCACTGTAGTTTTCATTTTATGTAGCTCTGTGATATATTACTGAACAGGAAACTTAGATTAACCTGATTAATCAGACACATGCTTGCAGTGTGTTGTGGTTACTTGGGCATTTAAACATTTTGGTAGATCTCTGCCTTCTTTTTATGCCAAGTAAGGTGAAGGCTACCTGGAGATAAAAACTGTGAGGTGGGCTTGGGTACAAACCCCACTGGTCCCTATATCTGTAAGGTCAATCCAGTTGCACAGATTTCACAGGAGATCAGGACTGTTCTCAGTGCTGTAGTCAGTAGGCATCTTTGCTGTACCTGAGAGCACCCTCTCCCTGGAACTGCGTTCCTGAAAGGGTAGGGTGGTTTTGGCAGCATCTTCCGGCTGGAGCCAGAACATGATCGCTTTTGTGAAACGTAAGGAGTAGGGCAGAGAGGATTCAGAATGGCTAGTCAGTGGTTGACCTCAGGGTGTACGAATTCTCACTTCACTGATGCTGATAATCTATCCATGGCTTCACAATGACTGGGTAATTGATATCTGCAATAGTCTGTTATTTTACTGAAACCTTCCTTCCAGGAGTGTTTTTGTATGTGGGAATGCTGCACACCATCCACCTTGGTGGCATCTAGCAGTGTTGACTTCTTGTAGAAATGGAACTGGCAAAGCATTAGCCTACTGATAAAGCTGTCATCTCAATTCCAGGTTTCTGCCTTTCATTTGCCGTTGTTTTTAGACAGACCAGTGGTACCTAGTAACCGAGGCACCAGTGTAAAATGCTAAAAGCCTTGCTGTGAGTTTAATAAACTGTTCTCTTCCATATCCTCGTGTTTTAAGGTTTTTTCCTTTGTTGTTTTTGTTCTTGTTTTTCTTCCCCTCTTCACTCTTCCATGTGTCAGCTAAAGGAGCTCAGCCATGTGTCCTGTCAGGCTATGCCTTCCAGGATGTTGGTGATGCTCTGTGGTCTGCTCTAAGGTGGTAGTAAAGAATAATATATAACCCCCGTGACTGTCTTACTGCTGCAGTATAAGGAAGTAAAATCTGTGGGTGGCTCAGTCACTGTCCAGTGTGGACAGCGAGGAGTTGTCCACACTGTGATTGAAAGCTTACCTGCAACATATGCTCCATAGTTGCTGCTGACGTGGTTTTACTAGACCTATATTGGCAACATGCATACTAAACCCCAGTGGCACCTAAATGGTATTGCTAGACTGGGGTGGGTATAGATGACTCTCTTGAAAATCATATTCACTCTGTGGTGGAAAATTGTTGTACACCTCAGATGCCCCATGCATATAGGCATGTTCGAAACCACAGCTGACTGAAAATAACCTCTATACATTTGTTGAAGCTATATTTGTCTATGACATTGGAAAGAATTCAGTGGAGTTGCATATTGTGTTTGCTTCATTCAGGCTGTAATGTGCTGGTGTGGCTTCAAGTGTAATTTAAGTCGTGCTTACTTCAGGTCTTGGTTACCCACACGTTGTTCTCCTCTGCTTACAGTGAGGATAGTCACATGGTCCTCTAAAACATGGCAACATTTGCATAAAATCTATTTAGAAGTAAGTGTAAATACTACACACATTTAGTTCAGTGAGTAAAGTAGAAATGTGTTTGGAGCTTATGTTCAGCTGAAAGACAGTGGGCTTTGCCCCCAAAAGCTTACAATATGAATTCTATTCTACAATAGGATTCTATTGATCAGTGTGTTTGGCAGTAGCCTAATTGTCATACATTCACGTGGTCAGACTAATTGCTGAAAATACTGCTTGAAATGGTATTCTGGATGGATGGGACTTGCATGAGGTTAGAGCTGGGGAAAGAAGTTGCAGTAATCAAGGTGACGAGAGCTTAGACAAAAGTTTTTAGCTGTGAGGATGAGCATACAGAAATAATCTTGGAAATATGTCAAAATCTTTCTGATTGCTTTTGTATGGTTGAATGTGAAGGCTTGGAGAGAAATTGGAGATTAAAATGGAGAGTTATGAGTTAGGTGATAGGCAAAATGGGCATTTTTGTCTATACTGATGGAGAAGAAAGGTTCGAGAGCTGTGGCTGACCTGATTTTAGCCACCCTCAGAGAGGTGTTTGAAACAGATTGGGATTTTAATATGACTGCAGGGAGATAGGAGTGAAAAGGCAGATCTGCAAGTCACCACATCGACATTGTGGGTGAGCGCATGTATAAATGGAGCCAGTTACTCAGAAAAAACAGGAAACTCTGAATTCCTATGCTTTTAGCTATTCACACCTATAAGCCTTATATATTTATTTACTTATTTCTTTTTAATGGTTCTTCGTAATCTCTCCGATTAAAACTGAAACAGAACTTATTTACCATGTTCATATGTTCATTTATCTGTCTATCTTAGGTCTTGTAGACAAAACGTGTATATATTTTATAATTTTACACCTCACAGTGTATAACCCCTTGCAAGACCTAGATAAATCTGTTGATGGTGGTGTATTTTAGAGGACTGTATATGGAATTATTATTTTTTTATTCACAATTGAGATTTCTTTTTTCTTCTGGTTGGTTTTACTATTGTACTTGTCTGTTCCATCTCTGTTATCTCTCTAGTATAGTGTACACTTAACATTTCATTTTGCGGTTCTGTAATGCAATGTTTGCCACTTACTGGTGTAACCTCCTTGACCTTAGAGATACTCGTTCCACATGTATCTGTTATAGCAATTTTTTTGCCATGAATGTTCATACATCTTCCCAACTGAAAATCCTGGGACTGTAAAAATCTTTTTTTTTTTTTATTTTTTATCTGTGACAAATGGAATTGCTCTCCAAAATCTTCTGATAGTTGAATTCAGTAATTTGAAATAAGACTAATAGTTTCTCAAATACTCATCATTGCTTCTAAGTCATCTGGATTTTTTTATCAGACAAACTGTAGGTATCAAAGCTTCCTTTAATATGATTCATTGTCCAACTGGAGAGTAATCACTAAAATGGAACGCAGACATGAACAATGACTTTAACTAAGTTGGTTCAGTTACTTTCATCCTGCTCAGCTACTTCTATCACATTCAGTCTTCTGTGGGAGCTTTTAAAGTATGTCTTTCGATAACAGCTTGTAAAGGCTGTGGTACCTTCACATCTATTTCAAGGCTAAGGTATCAACATTTCAAATGCTGCTGCTAAGAAAGCTGGTGATTCATGAGCCCATAAGCCTTAAGCCATTAAACTTGCAAACAGCGAATGGTTTAGAAACGGTTTTCAGCTAGAAGCATTTTGACATATTGGTAAATATTTTCAGGCCTTACTGGCTTACAGGCCAACATTTTGAATATATATGACTACTTTTTGCCATCTCATTACAAGACTAGGTTCAGCTTTGGACATGCAGGTATCGCAAGGAGAGATAGCCCCTGCCAAGCAGCATAATTCCCAGTGCAAAGTAACTTAATGGCTGCTATGATAATATCCCACAAGTATCAAGGACTGTAAAACTCAAATTGAGCTTGACTGGGTGAGACCCAGTGAAATAGCTTGTTTAGCGGCTCAGCTTGACAGATCCAATGACAGAAGCAGTTCTCCTGACAAAGAGAGTTTGTCATTGAAGGATGTGGTTTGGAGGAACGTTCAATTTCTCAAAACAAGTGACAGACTGTTCTGAATGGTCTCCTTCCAGGTTGTCACCCAGCCTCACACTTGGAACAACTGCATGGACAGCAGTGCAATGGGTACCTGCTAGTGAGAGATAAAGCTTGGTATTAATTTGCCTCTGCAATGTCATGGAAATAGGCACAACCTGAGTGAAGCATTCTCCGTTACTTACAAAGCCTGCTGGAAGTCTCAAGATGCTGCTCCACTTAACCCTTAAACCGTGTAGTGCACAAACAAAATGTGAGAAATTTTGCTCCTTACCACTCATGTATCAACATGTAATAAAATGAAAGAAGCAGTGAACAAATCAACCACGCCGTGACACCTCATTAACCAGGCTCTGCCATACTATTATTTTTTGCTCCCCCCTTTTTTTGACATCTGAAGAAATCTGTGTCAAAGTCCAGCAGACTGGATTTGTTTCATACCAGCTGTGTGAATGGATGCCAAAAATGAAGGTTAGTTTTGGAGACCCAGTGGTTTTTCCCTTCCCTTAAGGGCATTTGTCCTAGAGTTTCCAGTGCACAAAAAGCAACATAAGCAGTGTGACAGCAGGAGCGGTACAGGATTGGGGTGTTCTTGGATAGTCTTCCCTAAGCACATTAAAGAACAACGATCATCTCACTAGATCTGGTTCCTAGAGAGCTCTAGGTCAGATTGCCATTTCATGAGTAAGAATTTGTGACAAGCATGTGAAAACCATGCCAGGCTATTCACTTCGGGACTTAAAATCAAGGATTTCTAGTAGACTCTTCATCAGTTGGGAAGAGTGGAGAAGGGACTATCTACATTATTCAACTGTGGTTTGCTAATATGATGCAGTTGTGAAGAAGGTGGTACTGGATTAGCAGGTAAAATACATCTGCTGGAGAAAGAGCCCAATTAATATCATCACCTGAAACTCCATGTGTGGTGCATTACCCACCTTAGACTGAAAAGGTGCAGGGTGGGGGCTCAGAGAGCCCTAGAAAACAGAGGAGAGGTGCAGAGAGTGATATCTGACATTGCAAAGGGTAGATTGTTTGTAGGAGGAAACAGAGAGAGGGTAGGAAACAATTTTTTATTTATGTGTAATGCTCCCTCTGTTTTCTCCCTGTTTTTTTTAATTGAAGATGTACTTGTAGTAATTGGCACTTTTTCCTCTCTATGTATATTCTGAAGATAATTGTTATGATTTTGGTGTTTAGTATTAATGGTTTTTATTTTTTTACTGTTGTATTTCTTTGAGTTTGAATGTTAACAAAAGGCGATATAAACTTTAAACTTCTTATTGTGTTCTGGCTTCATTTTGGTATGTATTTTAAATAACCTCAGTACTTTTTAATATAAACAATTGAAATGTTTCTGTTAAACTTGGTAAGAATTTTTTAAATGCCTAACAGGTCAATTTTGAATTTTTCAGTGCCAATCATCCCTTTAATAAGAACAAGGCTTTCTTAGTATAGTATTTTAAAGTTAAGTTTTTACTGCTTTTTGAAGATCAGAAGATCCTTCTGCTTTAGTATATTTGAATCATAGTTTCACTTTTTAATCAACCTTTCTACCCGTTTTGTTTTTAAGAAGTCTCTTTCTTTCTATTCCTTCATAGCCTGGGCTTGACTTCATAAGAATCTTTAACTGAACCATAAACTACCTTTATAAATATAATTTTTTCTTGAAAGCTATATCTTACTGCAATGACCAAAGTTTTGTCATGTGTTAGATTAAGATGTCTGCCTAAAATCAATAATGCTGAGGTAACAACATTGGTTTCTGCTAGGCTCTCAATTACTTTCTCAGTTGTTTGTCATAGGAAGAATATATGATCAGTTGTTTCCCCTGCAGGCTATAAAACCAGCCTGTTCTCCTTTGATCACTTCTGCATACTTCACTTTTACTCTCCTAAGTGTAACACAGATTTTTAGAGCCTTGGACCTGTGAAGTAGCAAAATGATTCTTCTCTAGTCCATTCCAAGGGATAATAGCTTCCCTGTATAAAGCACCATAAATATCTCTGGACAACAGTTGGCGCTTTCGGGTTACATTGCGCAGTCGCTATGGAATCTGTTCCTGAATTTGCCATGCTCTTTGAAGAAATGTCTGGGAGAAATTTACTTCACAATCTTTCCTTTGCACCTCATGTTTCCCGTAGTCCTTTGCACCTTACATTCCCTGTTGAGATTCTCTTTTACAGGTAGCCCCTTTATTCTTTGTATCTGTTTGGGTAACTGATATAGCTGTAGAACTGCTAGTCTTTCAGTCTTTTTTCCTTTATTTTTTTCTCCCCCTCCTTCCCATACCCTTGTGGTTTTTAAGATGGTTTCTGGCACCATTTTGTTAGTGAAGTTGCTGCATTTTGCCACAGAGGGGAAACGCAGTCCTGCTGTGCTCTTTCCTGGGAGCTTTACTTTTGTTCTCTCTTGATCTCCTTTATCTGAAATAAATTACACTGTGCCTACGTGATGTCAGTAAAGACTCTACTAGGCAAAGGAAAACTTGAAATAGTATTGTCTCTTGGGTAAATAGGAGCAGCTGTAAAGGGGCACTTGAGTCACCAGCTGCTTGCTTTTTGAAGTGTTCTTCCCTCAAAAAGGGGCAAGTGTTTTTCTGAATGAGGCTTCAGAGGTGAACAGGTAACTTGGGAAAGGTAAGCTGAAGTTTTGCTCCTATCATATCACTGAAGAGTGATGCCCTTATTTGCATATGGGTTTTCACATGTCCTGTGTTATAAGAATGGAAGATAATGATGCAGAACAATGAACAAAGTATTCTGGTGTGAAATTAAGAAAAAAAAGTTAGAAATTAATCTAGTCGCCTTCAATTTCCCATTCAGGGAGTGTATGTGAGAGGCTACTTGAACTTGGTGGCATGAACATTTGGATTTCAAGGACATGCAGAGTACTTAACATCGCTGTACCCTGGCAAAGCCTTGCCGACATATTTCACAGTACCGAGCAGCTCTGCAGTTAGAGAGCTGTTATGTTTCCTAACAGGGTATTTGTAGCATGTTGTAAACAGTAACTGTTGTAACTGAATCCTAGGCTGTGGTCCTTAAAACCTGAGACACTACCCAACTGGCAGAAACCTTAACGCAGTTTGCCTTTGTCTTCTGTCTAATTCATGTAGGCAACAGTGGAAAATGCCAGAGTGCTTGGGAGCTAGGCCAGGAGGAGGATAGGTATGCAGCTGGTCGTCTGTCTCATCGCTTTTGAGAACGTAGGTAATTACTGTGTGCCATACACCTTCCTGATGAAATGCCTTTTGGAAAATCAATGCTGTTTGTCTGGTTCCAAGGCAGAGACAGTTTCTCTGACCAAATGGGGTTCAGTAACTCTTCCAGCCTAGCTGCAGTGTCTTTCATGGACTGTTTAGCTTCTTGATGTTTATGCACCCGCAGAGTTGTTGTATACCTAAAATGAGGCATGAAATGTGGACTTGGTATTTGTTGTGCAGTCAGCTTGGACTTAAAAAGGGCAAGCAGCATAACAGACTGAGTGTTGTGTGTCCCATAAGAATTGTAGGAAACCTGAAACTGACCACTCCTTCCCAATTCTGTACCTTTTCCCTGGGTTTCTGTATTGGCACTTCTGTAGAAGTGGTAGTAGGTCTTCCGGTGCTTGTAGCCCCAAATATTCACTGTGCTTGAAAGCCTGGCTCTAGTCTGTTGGCTCAGACCTATTTCCTGTTTTCAAGTACAAAGATGACAACTGGTCCATTCTTAGTGGATAGATGAAGTAAAGTAAGAGAGAGAGGAGCAGTCTAGATGCTTTGAGAGAAGTTTTATCTTTTCTTCTGAGGCCATGCTTATAAGGCAAAGGAGAAGGCTATGAGGCCATATGGAGTGCAGGACTACTCTTGTCACTATGCAGAGTCTGGTGGAGTAGCTGGGGATTCTCTGGAGCCTTGGGAGCTTTGGCTTCATTTGGAGGATGCCAAGAGTTTCTTTTAGGCATTATTACACATAAAACATCTGACTACATGCATGTTGGATGTTCCTGAGTTCCTGGAAAAGATTACTGCTTGCTGGTCTTGCAGGATGATGGCATGTGTTCTGTTTTGTTCTCTAGAGAACATCAAACTCAAGCAAAGCCTCTCCCTTCCAATGTCTGGTAGTACTACAGCAAGTCATCCTTCACTTCTCTTTTCCTCAGGGTAATGTGTTTTTATAGCCTTGAACCCATGAGTTAGCAAAATGATTCTTGGAGGATCTTTTCTAAGGGACAGTAATTTCTCTAAGTATTGCAAGCGTCCCCAGAAGAAACCAGAATCTGAGCAAAACAAAAGGTGATGGTAGGAAGACTGAAGTGAAAAATCTTGCTTTCTTTTATTGCTTTCTGCCATTATAAAGGAATTTAATTGCCTGTTATGTCAGTGCACAGCATCAGCGTTGTTTGGTTCCTCCTAGATGTTTGTAGAAGCAAAATGTTAACTTTCATCATTAGTTGGTTATGACTGTTTGCATATGGTCTGTTGGTCGTAGAGGTTACTTTTCTGTCCCTCATTTCCTCATCAACCCCCTTCCTTCTGAGACTGTGAAAGCTGTTTAGATTTAGATTATGGAACTTGCTTCCCTTTTTGTCTGTAGTAACGTAACGCAGTGGGTGGTGTGGGAGAAAAAAAATCATGGAGCTGATACAGAATGACCAGAAATGAAAAGTTTGAGAGACTCTCTCGGGCAAAGAAAAGGTTGTTGGTTTTTCAGGCCTGCACTATGAGAACAGATACTGAAACCATGAACTGCATCTGATCCTCAGATCAAACTCAGTCAGAGGAGGACCTGAAAATGAGGTCTGGAGACTTAACTTGTTTACAGGAAATGCAAGAATATTTGCATGTACAGGACAACAAAGGGATATCCTTGTCTTTGTCTCTCTGAGCTGAGCCCAAAGGCTGTGCAACCCTGACCAGTCAATTGAGTTGGGAAATTAGTGTGGGACTTTTCAATGTTATTTGCAGGGGTACTTCTGGTACCAGCTAAGAAATTATTAATGTTGTATCTTTGCTCCAACTACAGTTTTTCTCTGAAGAAGTGCTCTGTAAACCTGAATTTAAGGGGGTTGAACTTAATATGTTTCGGAAGCTGTGTCTGAGCAGGCTGTCCAGACAGACTCCTGTTTGTGACCAGTGGAGAGAAACGGGTATTTCTGGGGGCACAGCTCCTATCAAGGTAGATGCCCAAAAATCTCCGAAACCGAGTGAATTGTGTTCTGTAAATGCCTATTTGACTGTATTACTAGATCAGATGTAGGTGTCAGGGTTATAAATGTCTCTTATTGCATGGAGTGAATGACTGGAGCATTCACGAATTTTGAAAGCTTAGAGAAAGGATAGGCAATAGTTACTAAAGTATCATTATAAGAAACTGAGTTGCAGGAATTGGGATGTTTTTTGAGTTTTTCTACATCTGCATAGAGATAACAAGTAGAGGAACACCTGGCAGAAGAGATGGAAGGCTATGAATCTTCAGCTGTTACAGGAAAAATTCATGCCTTTGAGATCAGTGTAAAACCTCATCTTTCAGCCCTTGCTTTGCATGTGTGGGGCTGTGCGCAAGTGCGTAACTACAACACATCACCTTGTGTCTTCTCTAGGCTGGGAAAGGAAATGGAATATATTAAGATTATTATTAATTCACTTCAGGAATACTGGGGAAGTCTCATAGATATTTATATGAAAGTAAATGAGTGAACACAATAATACAGTCATTGAGAAACCTAGTTCTTCATTGAGACAGCTGGTTCCTAGAGCCTCCTTTTGTCTCCAGCCTGGAGGTATTGGTGGTGTCTTTGTAGATGGAAGTGTGTTCTGTGTATATAGATGTTTCTGTCTGATCTTTATCAGTGTATTGCAGCCTTGCTAAGGTGAAATCCTGCCATTCTTTGCCAGTACTGTTTGGTGTTGGTCAACTAGGTGTGCCAGGATAACAAAAGAACTTGGCCCTAGGTTTGGCCTTTTGTTTTTAAAAGGGAGTTGTGACTAAGTGGAGCATGTTGTTAAAGTTGTTGTTCTGATTAGATAGAGCAGGTTAAAACATTGGTCACTCCTGTTAACCTTTCTGAATATCCCTCTTACACCCTGACTTTAAGAATAGAAAGCTGGTCCCTGTAAATTACTGTGAGCAGGGAAGAAGAGGTGTTGTCCAAGGCAGCTGTGGATTACTCTATTGAGTTAGAAATCTGCTTGGGTTAACTGTTCTCATGAGCTTATTAATAGCACATACATGTTACATATATTTTATTAAATAACTATGCCGTTAAGGACAGCTCTGTAAATAAGCCGCACTTTTAATAACTTCAGTGTCCCAGTGGCTCTAAATGCAGTTCCTGATTTGAAATCGTGATGGCTTATTAAATAAGTCACTTTTAAAAAAAACTTATCACTGGTGGATTTATTCAGTCTGCTTGCTTAAAATTATATGTAATGCAGGAGCTCTTTCTAGCAGGCAGATGTAAAAACTTTATAATTTAAGGCCGAAATGAATATCTTTGGCTTGGCAGTTCTCGACAGTTTCTAGAAGGTGGCAAGCATACCCAGAAGCAAGTGTCCTTTCCTTTTTTGGGATGGGAACTCTGAATTATCTTATCTGCTCACGTGCTTTCTGCCTCTGTTTTGCATGGAATCTGTCTAACAGCTGCTGCAATTAACTCCCTCTTTTTAGTGTTTTATAATACAGTAGGATGGGGCAGATATTTTACTGTTGATTTAAGAAGCAAGATCACTTTTTTATTGTATTTTTATTAAGAGGAATCTCATTTAAGAGTAGAATTGTCACATACAGATTTCTCCGTACCTGTTTGCACCCTATTTCTCTCCAGCACTGATTCAAATAGAGGCATGAAGTGAAACTCCTTCCTTACTGCTGTTTCCTTCAGTATTTATGGTCACAGTCCTTTTCCTCCGTGCTGCATGGCCAGGTGGAACAGCATCCCTCCCCAGTATTTAAAAGACCATTGAATTTAAAGGATGTGCTTCCAGGTTTAGAATACCCCATTACACGTTTTAGTGTTACAACAGGCAGTGAGTAAGCAGGGTATTTGTGAGAGGAATTTGAAAGATTTCATATTGGCTCACAGTTCTGTGGTGTCTGTCCTACATGTTCGGTGCTCCCACTTGCTGGTCAGCCCTCCTCTTAATCCTGTCAGCACCAACTGTCCTTGCTGTTAGTGATAACTGTCTCTTGTTTAATCTGAATGTCTTCAGCTCCCTGGGATTTTCTTATGCAAGAGATAAATATTAAGGGGTTGTATTTTCTTGGCAAATTTCTAGTGGAAAAACACAATGTGGGTATAGTGCCAAAACCCCAGAACTTTCAGAAAATTGTTTACTCCGCTGACCTCTGTTATTTCCTTCTCTGGAGCTGCTTTTGCTGTCCTTCAGGAGGTCAGAGAAGAGAAAGGATGCCCATTTCACATCTGCTGCACTGACAAGCAACCAAATGTACCTTTTGGCTAGTGGCTGGCATTTTGGCAGCACAAAGCTTCCAACTCCCACTCTTCTACAATCAGATGGGATGAATAGCAGAGCCGCGCTATATTGCTTGTTGGCATGCAGGGTACATGGGCTGCATATGAGTCTATTCATCTGAAGTTATCCTTTCAGATTGCTGCCCAGTTTTCTAGCTTAATTTTCTTGGAAAAGAGCTTGGCATGTGTGTCTCCTTTTCTCTTGGCATGTGGGTGAGGTTTTTAGGGTGGTGGGTTTTTTTTCCTTCTAGTAATTTCCTGGTGTGCAGTAGTAATCCTAAGCAGCAGCATAGGTATCTGAAAATGAATGGGCATATTGCAATTTGGAGGAAATGTCATGCCTTTCTGGTGTGGATTCTGAGTGATACAAGCTGTGGAGGGGTGCACGTAGTGGGCATGCTATAAATTAAACGTTGTCTTTGTTGCAGACAGGGATAAGAAGAGGGATACATCCACGCTTTCTCTCTCTTTTAATTTTCAGGCATCTGAGAATGGAATAAGCTAGTCATAAAAAGCAGGGCCAGGTCAGGGTAGATAAGTACCTTCACCTGTTGTAAAATTCAGAGCAGTACTTAAATACCTGCCTCCCCTAACACTTCTCTAGAGAATCACACTATCACTTGTAATTGCTCGCTTGAAAGTGCATTGGAACAGCTGAACTTCCCTGGATTACGATAACTTGATGCTATATTTCTGCTGCCTTCTGATCAAAAAAAAAAAAGCTTCAAACCCCATTCATAGTTTCAGTCTTTATGGTGTGTTGGTTATAGGCAGCTAGGCTCAGTGAAAAGCAGGAGGGAAGGAGAGACAGTCAGTGAAAACTTGTGTTTGTGTAATGGCTTTTTTTATCCTCTTACCTTGTCCTCTGTGTTTGGTTCAATCCCCTTCTTGCACCTTGTTCTAAATTAGGACCACTTTTGGGGGTAGGAGCTGTTTCTTATCACACACACGTACTGCATTTTGCAGCATGGAGTCCTCACTGGAGCCATTAGTTACCATAGCAGTATGAACACAGATATGCTTGGAGGGAAGGGCCAATGCATCTTTCAAAGCAGAGAGGGCTGTGAAGTTATGTGGCTTCAGCCAGTGTCTTGGGACATAAGAATACATGGTGTTAATGGAGTAGCCAAAAGTCATACAGCTCCCCTCAGTTCTTTCTTTGTCCCTGCCTTGGATCATCTATCATGATGGAGATTAAGCTCCACCAGGAAGAAAACAAACAAAAAAACCTCCCCAACATCAAAAACCCACTACAGCTTGTGGCTTGAACTTGTGTAGAACTCTCTGCTGAAGGCTTAGGAGAAGGGAAGTTCAGTAGAGGGAAAGCAGCTGCTGTATTGCTGGTCTGGATGTGTGCTGTGGGTCCAATGTTCACATCTTCTCCTGTGCTGCACTGTTGTGTTCAGATCCTGGGAGCACCTTAGGAGCATGGCAGCTTGAATTGCCATTTTGACAATGACATTTTCAAGGCTTGCCCATTGGATTTCCTTTTTAAAGGCTCCTTTCGGGCTGCTGGAGCTCTTACACTTGAATGACCCCTTATTCCCTGGTCTGGTGCTGATCAGTGTCAGAGAAGATATAAATCCTGGTTTTCTTTTTGTGACCTTAGTCATGTCATGTGGTCACTCAATTAATGGGCTGTAGAAAGAGAAATACTAATTCTCTTGCCAGACTATGGTATTGGGACTTTACTCTGAGCCAGAGTCTTAGTGTGTATAGGTACCATAACTGTAAGAGTGCTGATCAAGGCCTTGTGTAATACAAATAACAGTAAAGACTATGGAGTTTCAGTCATCTTCTCTCCCTCGCTTCCTTTTTTACCAATGGCTAAATCGGTTGTGGCAGCTGTTGCTTTGTCTGCAGGCCTTTCCATTTCATACTGAAGGCTGACACGCATGTGGTGAAGCTGCTCATCTGTTGAGGGGTGGGTGGGTGAGAGGACAGGGTGATTTCTCAGTAAATGGTGATGTGCATGTGGGACTGACAGCTTTGATGTGTTTCCCTGTGGGGTAGAGTGCTGCCATGGAGGATGAAAGCCTGGTTTTGCTGGCATTTGTCTGAGAGCAGTGCAGCTCAAGGGTATGCAAAAGAACAAGGGGAAAGAGCAGAGAGGCATTCTCCGTGGACTATTGTCTTGTTCCTAAAGCAGCTGGAATGTGAAGGCAGTATGTAAATGTAATAGCCTGCATATTTCATATTGGTGGGGACTGTGAAAAGGTGCCCTTGGTACAGAGCAGTCACAGCACCTAGTGACTGCATATAACAGTCTTGTCTCTTGTCATGGCAGTTTGGAGCTTCCCTGTAATTCCACTCCGAAAGCTGCACTCAGGCTGTGACTAGTGAGATCTTGAGGATGCTCAGGTGAGCACTTGGATGCAGAAACCTTGGATGCTGCAGCAGGAGGTGGGGTGATGATTTAGTACATGATTTGTTTTTATTAGTTGGTTGTTTTTTTTTTAAACTGGTGGCATTCCAGGTGCCTTAGCATTATGCTGTGGCTCACAGTAAGTTTCTAAGGCAAGGGCTTCAGTCAAGCGTGGCTGTTAATAAGTGGTGTTACTTCTTATTACTGAGTGTGGCTGGGGTTATCTCCAGTACCTGGTTATTTTCCAGCTATAGACTGTTTCCTTAAGTTCATGTATCTTTGCAGTTTCCTTTGGCCTAGCTGCAGTGCAAAGTTAAATTTTTGCTCTTAAATCTTTTCAGTGCTTTGCTTCAGAGGAGATTGCATTCCAGTGGTGAAGGAAATAGTTCTTGTGCTTGGTTTGTCTGTCAGCTCAAAGCTGTGAGGGCTTGCTTTGCCTGTTACGTCATGACGCTCCGTGATAGGCATGTTGTCTTCCTTGGCAGAGGTGCTAACTTTGCAATATGAATTATTTTTACTGCCTGTCTACACAGCCAGGCTGGGCAGACAATGTACAATGACACTGTTTTTGTCAGTTACTTTTTTGTTGTTTGGTTTTGGTGTGTGTATGTGTATACTGTCAGCTTGCTTGATCTGAAGCATCAGTTACGATCTCTGATTGTGTAGCACCCCTGGATCGATTTGCTGCCCTTCCATGTCTACTCTGGGACAATATACTAAACTCTGGCACCTGAGGTTGAAACACTGCTACCTCCTTGGTGGTGTTTTTCCACATCTCTTTCAAGTTGACTAATAATCCAGCTTTTCTGGATTAAAAGGGCAAGAAGAAGGGCAAGAAGGAGGACCCAGGTAACTGCAGACCGGTCAGCCTCACCTCCATCCCGGGAAAGGTGATGGAACAACTTGTCCTTGGCACTGTCTCCAGGCACATCAAGGACAAGAAGGTTATTGGGAACAGTCAGCATGGTTTTACCAAGGGAAAGTCATGCTTGACCAACCTGATAGCCTTCTATGAGGATGTAACCAGGTGGATGGATGATGGAAGGGCGGTAGATGTGGTCTACCTTGACCTCAACAAGGTATTTGACACCGTCTCCCACGGTATCCTTGTGGGCAAGCTGAGGAGGTGTGGCCTGGATGATCAGGTAGTGAGGTGGATTGTGCGCTGGCTGGAGGGCAGATGTCAGAGGGTTGTGGTAAATGGGGCCGAATCTAGTTGGAGGCCTGTGACTAGTGGAGTCCCTCAGGGGTCGGTGCTGGGTCCGGTACTATTCAATATCTTCATCAGCGACCTTGATGAGGGAACGGAGTGTACCCTCAGCAAGTTTGCTGATGACACTAAACTGGGAGGAGTGGCTGACACACCAGAGGGATGTGCTGCCATTCAGCGGGACCTAGATAGGCTGGAGAGCTGGGCGGGGAGGAACCTGATGAGATTCAACAAGGACAAGTGTAGGGTCTTGCACCTGGGAAAGAAGAATCCCATGTGCCAGTACAGGTTGGGGACTGACCTGCTGGAGAGCAGTGTAGGGGAAAGGGACCTGGGGGTCCTGGTGGACGGGGGGATGACCATGAGCCAGCAATGTGCCCTGGTGGCCAGGAAGGCCAATGGCATCCTGGGGTGCATTAGAAGGGCTGTGGTCAGTAGGTCGAGGGAGGTCCTCCTCCCCCTCTATTCTGCATTGGTGAGGCCGCATCTGGAGTATTGCGTCCAGTTCTGGGCCCCTCAGCTCAAGAAGGACAGGGAACTGCTAGAGAGAGTCTAGCACAGAGCCACGAAGATGATCAAGGGAGTGGAACATCTCCCTTATGAGGAAAGGCTGAGGGAGCTGGGTCTCTTTAGCTTGGAGAAGAGGAGGCTGAGGGGTGACCTCATCAATGTTTATAAATATGTTAAGGGTGAGTGTCGGGAAGATGGAGCCAGGCTCTTCTCGGCCTCACTAAGCGATAGGACAAGGGGCAATGGGTGCAAATTGGAGCATAGGAGGTTCCGAGTTAGTGTAAGGAAAAACGTTTTCACTGTGAGGGTGACAGAGCACTGGAACAGGCTGCCCAGAGAGGTTGTGGAGTCTCCTTCTCTGGAGACATTCAAAACCCGACTGGATGTGTTCCTGAGTGATGTGCTCTAGGTGGCCCGGCCTTGGCAGGGGGGGTTGGACTAGATGATCTTTCAAGGTCCCTTCCAACCCTTGTGATTCTGTGATTCTATCATGTCCCAGCTTTTCACTTTTCGTCAGCTTGTGACAACGCCCTGCCTAAAATCACATGATACTTCTACAGGAAAGCCATCTCCTGGCTCTTCGGTAAGAGGAAGTGTTGATGCAATTAACAATCAGGATTGCTTTTGGAGATGGAAACAGCTTATATGAAGCTGCTCCAGCCTGGTCTCTGGTGTGTGGGTTTTTTCCTTTCTGTTCTACAGTTCCATGATTCTATTTCCTTGAGTCTCAGGCTATGTGCAACCTAAAATATACAGAAAAATTTGACTATGCTTTGCGTTGAATATCAGTGAAGGGTAGTGAAGTGAATCTCCTGGGTGTCCATTTGTCATAGTTTAGCCCCAGCTGGCACCAAAGCATCACATGGCTGTTTGCTTACTGCCCCCCTCCTCTAGTGGGGTGGGGAGGCAAATTGGAAGAAAAAGGTAAAACACATGGGTTGAGATAAGGACAGTCTACTAGGACAGCGAAGGAAGAAGAAAATAATAAAAACAATATACAAAGTGAGTCATACACAATGCAGTTTGCTCACTGCCCAGAACCTCATGCCCAGCCCATCCCTGAGCAGCAGTGACTCCTCCCTAGCCAGTTCCCCCCCTTATATACTGAGCATGATGTCATATGGTATTGAATATCATTTTGGCTAGTTTGGGTCCGCTGTCCTGGCTGTGTCCCCTCTCACATTTTTGTGAAAATTAACTTAATCTCAGATGAAAACAAGGATACCATTTTTTCCGTGGAAAGGTTAGAAATGGAGCTGACGGATAAGTCTCGGATAGTTGTGGCAAGATGTGCCTGTTTTCAGGACAGCCAAGGTTTGTGGGTTTTGGCAGGTGAAAGAGCTGTTAGCCATAACCCAACAGCTTGTTCTGAACCATCTGGCATCTCTTTTAGTGTGGTCCTACTTACTAAACTTTAAGGAAGGTCGTGGTTCATAGTCAGTATAATAGTGCCTAAGGAAGGACCTGTATGCTGGGTCTCAACGAGAGTTATACTGCTGATTTTGGTCAGTGTTGAGTGCTTTGGAAATCTCACCTGGGTAACTGCACTCTCCAAATGACTGGCGAAGCGGAGCTAATATTAGTCACTGTGGATTAAACTACTCTGTGTTTAATATTGATCTACATGCACCTGGAGAACCAATAGCTCAAGCCTTCGCTGACAAAGCATTTCAGGGCAGGGAGCGGGAGGATGAATGCAACACAGAGGCTGTGGCTGATTTCTAAGTTCTGATTTATTGAGCTACGTGCATACTAGGAATATGTGAAGTGCAAAACACAAGGTGTACATTACTGGATGAGAAGGTAGCTTGAATATAGAAAAAAGTCTATAGTATGTAGCATGTTAAACACGTGTATAAGTGTATGTAAATCAGCCAAATGTTACTTGTCTTTGTATGAGGAGTGAGACTACACGTCATTTGGCTTTAAACTTGAAAATTATGCATCCTAGTTACTTTGAATCATTACTTGTGAAGTATTTAAGTTGCAAAGACTGACCAACTGAAGCAAATCCTAACATGTTGACAGAAAAGTATAGAACCTTAAATGAACTAAGAGTGGCATGCCATCATCCTGCAGACCCTGCAGGGGATGTAGAGAGGTGCCAGGTGCAGAGACTGGAAAAGATCTGAAGTATCATACTATGATATTAAATTGCATGAAGTCATAAGTGTCCTTAAAGAGATCATGGGGAATTTATGGCAAATGTAGGAACATGTAATTGTGCTTCCTTGGTTTACATTCTAAAACACTCTGTCCTGTTAAAAAGGTTTGTGCTGATGTGACTTCTCTTCAAGTTTTGATTCTGTAACAGCCATTCTTGGCGAGTCTTGCAAGCCATAATGGAGATCTCATTTTTGGTGCCACATGAACATAAACCACTACTAAGCTTTTGATTCCAGGATCTCTAATCCTTCTAGAGATAAGATAACTGATTTTATATTTACCTTACGTATTTAATATAAAATACAGAGAAGGATAAAGATTTCTGAAAGTGGAACAAGCTACTACAGTACCTCTTTCTCTGTGTGAAGCTCTGGAATGATGGTACTCCTTTCCTATTGTCCTCATGTGTATCCCAAAAAATTAAACTTGAAGATTCCCTGGGCAAGACAATTTTCATTGGGCAATTGTTGTTATCCCAACTCTGAGTAAAGATGTTCATGGAGCAGAAAAGACTTGGCAACAAGCCAGGAAGTCTCCTGGAGCTTCCTTGGGCTTTGTTCACATTGAAGTTATAACCCTTCTCTTGTAGGAAACTAACAGAAATGCTTATTGCAGTGTGTGACAGGGTTTATAAACTGTAAGGTAGCATCTGTGTTCTAATATCTTCGTCTCCTTAGTTGCTTAAAGCTTTCTGTAGATTTATGTCTTACTCATATGTAACTTGAGCTAGGCCTTTCTCTTCTTATGGACCTTGGGTAAAAGGTGAATGAGCTAGTAAGAAGCGAATGTTCTTTAAGTTAAGAAAGCAACAGCCAGGCAAATCCCATCTGTAGAAAGCATGCTTAACCCTTGCCAGAAATACCGCAATCTCTAATTGAGAAGCAGCTAGTCTGCAGCCAAGCTGGCTCTGGAGGAAAGATGAAAGTGTTTGATCTCAGCTGTGTTACTACCTGTATTATGCCAGGGAAGTTAAATGCACTGAAAGAGCTCCGCCTACCATTGATTTTATTTCTCCAAATGAAGAATGTGTTGATAAATGGCTGGTGAAATGAGGTAGCAGTGGGTAAATGGGCACCCTACTATAATCCCTTTTTTCCATTTGAAGCCACTAAACCTGGCACCATTAAAAGAGATGTTGCTTTGCTGTAATGGCAATGCTATGAAGGCAAGTGGTGGACCAGTTCCTGCCATTTGAGGTAATGTGATGAAAATCTGAGATATAATAAAATCATTTAGAACCAGGAGGAATTACATTGCTTTAAGAGCTTCAGGACTTGCTATTACATTCCTTCTCTCCCCAATGACAGTGTTCATTTCCAAGAGACCTCCTTGGATAAAATGGCTTAGGATGGGAAATATGACTGCATTGCACTGGCACAGTAAAGTGGGAAGAAGCCCTGGACATACAGATTGCTGTGAAGAGTATGCATATTGCCTCCAGGCTTCTGAAAGTAGCTTGGAAAAGCATCAAAATACCAAGAGAGAGGGGCACAAGAGCTGCCTCCTTCATCTGTGTCTCATGTCACTGAACATAAAGACAATCTCCCAATGTGTCATTTAAAAAAGCCTTTGTGTCCTGTTTAGCCATTGCCTAGAGTCTTGGGAATGCCCTGCAGTGGAGCTGTTTGCTACAGCATCTTGATTCAAAGAGTGGTTAAGTGGAGCCTGCTTTAATGGAGAAACTTGGCTTTATTGAAGATTGCTGCTCTTGAGTTGGTTTCCTGAGATCTTTGACTGCAAATACAGTATATAGTTACCTGATATGTGAAAAGAGGGTTGAAGAGAAACTGAAGAGACAGCAACTCAGCTGGTCTAGCATGTGGAAGTTAAGAGCTCAAAAGAATGAATGAGTAGCATTGAATTAAATTGAGTTAATCAGATCAGGTTGTTCAATGGGATATTAAAATCTACAGGAACCAATAACCTCAGAACTATTGTGTATCAGTTTAGATGATGTATGCTGACTGGCTGGTTTGTGTAATCTTTCATTATCTAAGATGGTTGGCACCAACGTAAAAGGAAGTAAACAGAGTGTTAAATGAGAGAAATAACGTATCTAAATCCTTAACTGTAAAGTGAGACGTACCTGGCAAAACCTCAATTGTCCCCTGGCTACATGAGGTGGCCCAGCAGGGTCTCCATGGAAGATGGAACACACAGATGGTCAAAGTGGCTTCTCTGGGTGATTTGGGAGGACTGTGAATAGTCTGTGAACAGGCTGGTTAGAAACATGTCAAAGCAGTGCTATGCCAGAAAAGGGGTTTCCTGATTAAATGTAGCTCTCTATTAAAAATGTAATTGTGAAATACCATACCGTTCAGTGGAAAGCCCCCTGGGGGCAGGGGGCAGAATAAAGTCAGGATGACTCTCTAAAATGACTCTGAAAAACAGTAAGGGTGTAATACTAAAAAAGATCTTTCCTATAGCTTGTATCTTGCACTATCAATTCTGCTAGCACCTGGATTCTGTAGAGACCACTTTCTTTGTTATTGTAGGCATCTTAGATTGCTGCTTCTGAAGTGGACTGCAGGTATTTAAATTCAAAAGAGCTGGATGCTTATTTCTTTGGATCTCTCAGAAATCCACGCCTAGGCCTTTAGCTGGCTTCTGTTCTTTCCTCGCAGGCTTCCTTAAGATATTTGAGTTATTTTTGTGACATGGTCCCAGAAAGGTTAAGTACAAAAGTTAGTAATTACTTTTCTTTTGCCTGAATAATTCCAAAGTGACTATGTTTAATTTTTACCGTAGCTTCAGTTCAAATCAAATTGGTTTGAGTGGAGTGATGAATGACACCTTGGCTAGTACAGGCAACTTGCTGTGCACAATTGTGCTTTGTTTTATGCATCTATCAAAGAAATAACTGGGGTGTTGGAAATGACACATGGATTTCTCTTTGGCAATAAAGGACCTGACTGGCTGTGTTATATTACAGCGATGGTTGCAGTATAACAACCTTGATAGATAAAACAGTAGCTAACCTTTGGGCTGGAAGGTTCAGGTCACCAGTTAAAAATTGGAAACCTTCCATATCAGCTTGCACTTCCATCCTTGTCATCTAACACTCAGCTTTTGTTGTTCTGTGTGCCTGAATTTCCACATGCTACAGAAGTTGTGTTGCCCATTTACTGTACAAATGGCATGGTATTTTCTCTGATTTGCCACACCTGCTTTGTACTTTTACTTGCACTCATCTTCTCCTCTGAGAGTCCATATTTAACATTCTTAACTGCAGTGCAGATCAAATTCATCTCTGAGAAGATGAGCGTTTGAACTTGATGGTGAGTGAATGATTGACAAGGTGCAAGTATTTTTGTGTCAAGGCTGTGACATGTCATTTGTCGAAAAAGCTATTCAGCTGAACGCTGTACTCATCTGCAACCTGGGAGAGTGAAGAATATGCCAGACTTTCAAAAGGATGCTGCTTGATGTCTAGTGGCACCATTAGTGACATTTTGATGCTAATGAAGGGAGCACTTTCTGCTCTGGAAATCATGCTTTTTAAGGTTAGAAGAGGATGCTTTAGGAAGTCTGTGCTACACTGTTACAATCCATATAAACGTTCAGTTTTGCCGTAGATAATGAAGTTGCAGTTTGTGGATTGCTGTGGTCTACAGAGGGTTTGCTGATCACATGGTGTTGAAAACTGCATGAAAAGCAGCTGAAACAGTTTGAATGCCTTTCTGCTAGTGCTTTGCTGTGCAAGCAATTGCTCGAGGTGCCACAGGCATGTTAGAGGTTTGTTAATGGGAGAAGAGGAACATGTAGGGGAGGTTATGTCTCTATTAAATTGTACTCTGCTATGTGAGGGAAGTCTTAAGAATTACAGAGATAGCTCGACTTAAGTTAATGCTGTATTCTGTAGTGTGAAAACCTAATATGTTGCCAATATTGGGTGCAACTACTGAGCTCTCAGAAGCACTACTGTTAATTAGCAGCGATTTCCCTGTTTTGTGAGTCCTGTTTTAAAAGCAGCATCAACATGAATGTACTAATGTAAAACTGCAGCCTTCCTGATACATGGAGCATCTCTTGGATGTTACTTTCTTACTTCACCACAGCGTTGCTTTAGTGAATTGGTAGAAGTGGGAGAGTAAAGATAATTCCTACTATATGATTTGCAGCTTTATTCCTCTGTCTAATATGGGCTTAAATATTTTTAAATGGGTCTCATCTTCAGACTTACGTTTCCTCCTGTTGTATAGGAATGACCGCAGAAGTCCTAAGAAAATTCTGTTTTAAGAAGATACAAAAACTGTGATGTACTTTAAAATCTTTCTGCAAGGAACAATATTGTTTCTTCACATGATAATGAAAATATTTTCAATTTTTTTTTTTCTCTAACACACTCCTTGAAAAAGGAGTGAATTTTATTTGGGTGAAGGAGAGGTGGAAAGGTCCTCTGGAGACCAATCTGTCCTGGGAGTGGGAGTCTGCTATCTTTTGGCTCTGGTTGTAGACCCATTTCTTATGGATACTGATGAGTTGTTGTATCTCTTCCTCTTTGATATTCTGGAGTCACAAGTGGTCTGACTAACGATAGCAAGCCTTGAAAGATCAGAGTGCTGAGTGTGTACAGCCGTGGCTATTGTTGTTCCATTTGATGAATGCACCATATGCTGGTTGCTTTGCTTTGAGTATTTTTGGGAACAAAATTCATTAAAATCTTTTTGCTGCTCTCTTCCTGAGACAAGGCTGGGGAGGGAAGTAGAGGAACACCTTCCCACTATACTGACTCCATGAAATTGCTGCTGCTGATGCTGCACCCTGTCTTGGCTGCTGGTAACAGTGTCAGAAATGGCAGCAGCCTTCTGCAAAAGTGGTTTAAAAATAGACCTGTTTGGTTATGCTTGTTCCCTTAAGGGGACATTGTCAGTTTGATTTAGTCCCAGCGTCTTAACTTGATTGCTGTCAGCTATGTTATGTCTTCTGAGTTGCCAGCCAATTTGGCCAGCTCTGCAATGGATTTTGATATTCTTTTACATACAGGCAAATATGTTTTGAACATAATGCAATAAAGGTTTACTAAACCTAGCAAATTGATGAGACTTTTTTTTTTGGACTGAATCTTTTACCATGAAAGTGAGGCATAACTAGTCAGTTATTACTAGTTTCTGTGTCAGTATTGTCACACTTGCAGTTGAAGTTCTTGTACTGTCAGGTTACTGTCAATAAGCACAATTATCCTTGTACTTTCAAAATCCAGCTCTGTGGTGTTCTTCACCATAATACCTCATCCCTCACGATGCTGCTCTTGTTCTCAGTCAGAAATCTCATTCCTCCTTTTCTCCTCTTCCTACCAAAATTAATTTGGGCAATGTAGTGTGGTAAGATTGGAAACACACAGTGCCCACCTCCAATGTGTCTTCTATACCCTTAAAGCCCAAGGCTGCTTCTAAGGGTGAGAGTGGTTCTTTGAAATTACAAAGTTTCTTGGGTTTTTGCCTTTTGTGACTTCCCCTCTTCAGAATAATACAAAGCCACGCTGCTTGTCTCAGGATGCAAATAACAAACTTGACCTGCAGCACCTCTGCCAACAAGACTTTTGCTGTCTACTGCTTTTGTCAGGGCCAAATGTCCTGGCTCTGCCCAGTGTCACCACAGCTGTGTTATAGCCCTAGAGAACAGAGCAGCTACAGCTACATGACTTCAGTGAGTGGTAAGGAGATGCAGGTTTCGGTCCTGGAAGTTCCCCATTTCACTGCCTGCAATATTTGTTCCCCTCTGTGTAGTATGGTATGGAGCTTGACAGCACGGAGAAAAGACAGTGAAAACTGACTGAAGCAGGCTGAGAAGGGATTGTTGAAACATGATTTCTTGAAACTACGTCTGGCTTTGCTGTGGTACGGTCAATTTAATTTCTTCCTACTCCACCATCTTCTCCATGTTAACTGCTTCTTTCTCCTCTGCTGCCTATTGCCCTTCTGCAATGCCTGTTACTGTTTGACATGTCCCCATCTCTTAGATCAACTATCACTTCCATCTAGGCCCTCTAGCCTCTTCTTAGTCTGGTTTCCACTTGTCTAATCTTTTTTTCATTAAGAGTTAGATTTTGCTGACATCTCTAAGCTTCCGCATCTCCTGACTTTGAGAGTTCAGCGTTGATTTCAATTAGAGTCCATGCCTGGAAGGCTTGAGCAAACAGGTGTCTCCTCTCATGGTAATGATTTCTTGTTACCATCCTCCCAAATGTGCTCGCTTGTGCTTGGGTCTTATGTTTTGCTCTGGTTTGCAGTCTCTTATCAAACTACTCAGGGCAGCATTCAGGGGTCCTCTCCCTACTTCTGTTGCATGGATGGGTCAGGGAGCAGCTACAGAAGGCTTCCCTCTAATTCCTACAATAGTATTTCAAGACTCCCTTTAAAGTCCTTGAAAGCGTGTTAGATTGAGGTACCTACCATGTAGCATTTTTACATGTCCTTTCCCAGTGTTCCCTCTTGGCTTAGTTGTGCTTTAGGTAGATTCTTGATGCACATCCTGTGCCAGGTAAGTAGGTGCTGGAGCTGACTTGACTTGTGCATCCATAAGTAGTATTTAGAATGTTGGCATGTCCTTCTCTCTGGATCACTGATGTTCATTCCTGGATCTGTGCGGGGAGGTTTCAGAAGCCTGGAAGAAACCTTGTGCAAATGTATAAGAAGAGTAAACAAGACAAACCCTGCAATTATAGCCCTGTCAACTTGATGTTGGTCCTGGACAAAATAATGAAATGGCTGATAAAGGAGTTTGAGTAGGAAACAGTTAAAGAGTATTACAATTAACATCACTCAAGATGGGTTTATGGAAAATAGATCCTGTCAAACTAACTTGATATCTCTGTTTTTGCTAAACTTAGTTGATTAAAGAAAAAACTGTTGATATCTCTAAAGCAGTTGACTTCCTAGCACAGGACGTTTTGGAAAAAAGTGGTACAGAATTAACATGGCACAAACTAATGACACCACCAACTAGCTGACGATGACAGGTTTAAATGTGATAGTTACCAAGGAATCATTGCTGAGCAGGTGTGTTTCTAGTAAGGTCCTCCAGCATTTGGTTCCTGGTGCTATGTTGCTTTTTTTTTTTTTGAATAGATGAATGTGGAAGAAAAACCCAGATCGTTAGTGATTAAAGCATAGTGATATGCTCCCTCCGGTCTTGTGTCAACAAGGAAGATGGTGTATTCTGTGCTATCACGTTTCCAAACCAGCAGTACCATACAAAGTAAGCAAGTAAATGTGGAGCCTTCTAATAGGCCTGAAAGTTAAATTTGGCACCTAGGAGTTAAAGGTCATGCTTGCAGGGTGGGAGACTCTTTAGGGAAGGAGAGAACTCCGAGAGGTACTTGGGGCACCTGCAGAATAATTGGTTCCAGAGTTACCACAAGAATTAGCGAGGTCTTTGGATGTGAAAACAAGGGATTGTTAAATGAGAGTCAGAAGGTAATGCCTTTGTCACCAGTGCAATTGCTTTTGTGATAGTATGCCTGGGTCTTGTTTCAACAGTGCTAGAAGGATGCTGATAAATTAGATGAGGATCAGAGGCAATCTGTCAGAATGATTAACAGGTCTAAAAAACATGTCCTTTAGTGACATGCTTTGAGTGCACAATCTGTTTTAGCTTATTGAGCAGAGGTTTAAAGGTGGCTTGACCAGTCTATAAGTACCTATATAAGGACCAGAAATGTTCTCCATCTCGCTGACAAGTGTATTGTGATTGCTGCAGCTGGACAAATTTAGGCTAGAAGAAAGAGCTGTGTTTGAAAAGAATGAGGGTAATTAACTACTGGAGTGTTTTACCAAGGGTTGTCATGGATTCTTCTTTGCTGGCAATTTCACCCTGTCTTTACAGTGTGCTCTAGATGAAGCAGGGAATTCATTTAGGGAATGGTATGATCTGTGTTTTATATGAGGCCAGAGAAGGTGATTGGTTTGGTGTGTTCTAGCTGCAGGATTTCTGCATGCATTACAGCAGTCCTTGACAGTGCTGGGTAGTTTGCCCTGTCCAGGATCGTTCCCATGTATTAATATTTCAGGCAGAGAATCTCTCTTGTTTTAACTTGTGTAAAATGGATGCAATTTAAGAAAATTAGACATTAGTTCACATAATGAATAACCTTGATTTGATCAATTTGCAGCTCTATTTTCTGCAATTTGACAAGTTTAAATGACATTCAAGTAGCTTTTCATGTAAGGTGTCACTCTGTTTCCTTACTAATGCCTGAGCAAGTACCTTGCCTATTGTCAGATCGTTAATTCTCTGTTATTAAGTACTCGGATGCTCCTTCATTGAAAGGACTGTCAGTTGCCATGTGGAATCGTTTAGATGAAGAAACTGGCCTGTCAGAGGCTCTTCTGCTTCTCTAGACTGGTATCTGACAGCATGAGAGTCTTTCTTCTGGAAATTTCATCTCTCTTAAAATATTTCCTCCTCTCCAGGAAAAAACCCCAACCTACAAGCAATCACTAGAAAGGAATCCACATGCCACTTGGGTGTGCACAACATGCACAGTTACATGTGTGCACACGAGTCCGTCCTGCTTCATTTAATAGTAATGCAGAGGGAGGAAACTGCTTGTCTTTGAGTTCAGATTTTATTATTATGATTGCGGTATTAGTTGTGTAGTTTGGAGCTTAGCAGGGTTCAGTTGCTTGCTTGACTTTAGCTCTCGGAAAAGAAACACCACTCTAGGACTTGGGAGACCTATTATCTTCTGTTGATGCTGCCAAAGGGTTCTGGTGTGACCATAAAATTTCTTTTTCATCTCAGTTTCCTGTACTCAGGAATGTGAATAGTATTCCTCATTTCTCCCAACCTTTCACTTGTCTTACCTTGATACATTTGAGGACTTTGTGCCAGGGAAGATTTTTCTTGGCTTTTGCTGAGGGTCTCTATGTATGGTACAGCAGGAGGACTGGAGAAACTTGTCCTCTCTACTTCTCAGGTCACAGAGCATCCTGTGATTGGCTAATGTTGGGCCCCACATGTGGCGTCTGGGTACTTTTAAAGCTGCCTGGAGGCCAGGCTGAGTGAGAATGTTTATGTAATGTATGTATATACAAGTATCTCAGAAGAGATTTCTGGAGCCTGGCCCCCTTGTGAAATCTCTCACCCCTCTGGCAGCACTTTGTGCTGTGATCACGTAACAGCATAGCTGGTGTTAGATCAATGGATACCATGCATCAATGGATACTGTGGATACACAGTAAAATGTAGTTGTGTACAGCACTTTTCCTGCTGTCTGCATCTTCATTATGATTTTTCTTAATCAGGCGCTAGATGTTTCTGAAATAACTGAGTGGTAACCTAGATGAAGGGAAGTACTTGTGGAGGACGAGGTTCCTATCCGTAGGCAAGAATAGTACTGGAGGAATACAACCAGTGGTTTTCGAAGTGGAGCTGTACCTCATTGCTTGGTTTTCATGAAGCCTTATTCTGAAATAGCAAGGTATTAAGATGGGCTATACCTACCTCTGACATGACCACACTGAAGTCAATGTGGTCATGAGATGATCTGATCCTAACACCTTTAACTTTTAATTCTGGCTTTATGACGCTTCTCTTGATGAAAGCTGCATGCCTCCAGTCTGGAGTGACATATACACCTTAGCAGCTGAAAGAAATTGAGGCCTTTCAACTTCTTCACTGTTGGTTTCCCCACTGCCATCTGGGAATATGTTCCTTGTGCTCTGTTTGGTGCTATCTTTTGCCATTATCATGACTGTTTCTGTGAAAGTGAGGACCACCTGACTGAATATGAAATGAGGCAGGTGGGGAATCTATTGTGAATTCTGTCATTCAATTGCTTGCATACTAATCAAAGTGGTTGTATTCTGCTGTCTTCCAAACTCTTTATTGGGAAGTTAATCAGGTAAAAGTGAGTCATAACTTTGAATCCTTGACTGTTTCTGGCTTCATGGTTTCCTCTGTTAGCAAAACATAAAAGATGTTGCAGTTAAGAAGGTTGTATGCAAATACTGTCCCCTGTGGTTCATAGGAGGTTCCTATGCTGCTCCCTCCAGAATAGTTAAATAAGTAGTTGAATTTTTTCTTGCTTGACTAACTCCTGATTTTAGCCTAAATGTGTATGGCTCGATACAGAGACGAAACTCATTGCATTGTTATTTAACTGTATTTAAAGAAGTGTTGTGTGGGGTGAGTGTAACATTGAAGTCTATTCCTTAGGCCTACTAGGAGAGCATTTAATGGAACATGTCCTCCCATCATCAGCCATGGTTAGTTTTTTGGTATGTGTGTAAGCGTACGCTGTAACTTTCAGTCTTTGAAAATAATATTGAGTACCAAGTATAAATATTGAGCTAGTATTGAGTACCCATATAATATTGAGCTAATATTGAGTACCAAGTATAAATCTGACCATTGAAGTTTGGTTCATCAGTTTGATTTGCTGGGGAAAGACTGACAAGGGAGAATGGCTTGGACAGTTATGTAATGCAGGGGGTCTTGTGAGATTACAGAGAAGTTGGCACAAAAATAGTAAAAGTGGAGAAAATAAGTAATGATTTATTTCCTTTCTTCCAAAGTGGAAGAGAACTGATTGTAAAGCCTAGATGAAATTGCTCTCGACTTTGGGAAGTCTGGATCTGAATGTTATGTTCATCTCTTAATCCTCTATGGATGTGCTATGCTTTAACCTGGCAGGTAGCTGAAACAACCACACAGACGTCTGCTCACTCCCTGCCCTCCCCCCCACTTTGGAATGGGGGAGAGAGTTGGGTGGGGGAATTAACTCATGGATGGAGATAAAGACATTTTAATATGACAGAAAAAGAGAGAATAACAATGGAATAATATCCCAAACAGATGATGCACAACACAATTCCTCACCACCCACAGACCACTGATGCCTGGCTAGTTCCTGCGCCATGGTATAAACCCCTGGCCAGCTTCCCCGAGTTATATACAGAGCACGACATCACATGGTATAGAATATCCCTTTGGCAAGATGGAGTCAGTTGTCCTGGCCAGGTCCCCTCCCAGCTTCTTGTGTTCTCCTGGTTGGCAGGGCAGTATGAGAAGCTGAAGAGTCCTTGACTTGGTGTGAACATTGCCTGGCAATAACCAAAACATCAATGTGTTATCAACACTATTCTCACCGTAAATCCAAACCATAGCACTATGCCTGCTACTGGGAAGAAAACTAACCCTGTCCCAGCTGAAACCAAGACACTAAGTTTGCCTTCAGCACAGTGACTTGATGAAGGTGCTGATCTGTGTTCTCTCTGGTAGGCAGTGTGAATGTCATCAGTAGGCAGAAGATAGGTGAGGTAGCTACTAGAATTTTGTTATGTGGCCTATTGCTTTTAAATACTTTTCTGTTGCAGGCTGCTGTCATTCAGAGTGTAGTTTGATCACAACTTAAAGAAGTACTATGCTGCCATGGAACTGTTGTTTGTTCTTGTTCACTCTCAAATAAAAAAATCTTTCAAGTAGAAAGCAGAAGTTTGGAGACAAATACAGAGACTATTTCCAGTTTCTCATTTTAGCAGAATGAGATGCTGGTTTATGAGTTTGAGGTATCTTGTAAGGGGACATGTCTCCTTAGTGACGGTGTAGTATCTCTGTTTTTTGTCTTGGTGCAGTGTTCAGGAAACTTGTCTCATTTGTCAGGGCTTTTGCTGAAGAGAATTTATAGATTTCAAGTGTGAAAAATGTTCTTGAGCTATTGATTCTTGATTTTAATTAGCTCACCTAAAAATAAACAAATTAAATAAAGTTTTATCCTTCCTAGAAATTCTGCCAGGCATCACTACTTGTTACCAGCAAATAATTGAATAAAAAAAAGGCAAGGAAACCCTAAAGTACGCTAAACATGAAAAAACTGACATATGTACTAAAACCTATATTAATTCAAAGGCTACTGAGAGAACCGGACACTAAATGGTTAAACGAAATATCAAAGTATGTTGTTCTTTTCCACAAAGTGCAAGGCTTGATTTTGAAACGAATTTGTGTGGTGTAGGTTTCAAACTTGCAAATCCTGGTGCCTTCTGCAAGGGTACTGAGCTGTGAATATAATATACTGCTATTTAAGTCCTGAGTTTGTACTGAGGTGCACAAGTAGCTGAATTTGAGCACTGAAGCTGAACAGTAATATTAGGAGGAACCTACTAATTGGGACTTGAGTTTATAGGCCATGTTGAATATTTTTTGATGAATGGCTTGATACAGAAGCTGACTTCTTTTTCTTACTGTGTGAAACTTGACTTGCTGAAAGAGAAAAATATCATTAGTTTTCATCTTGTGTATTCGTGCTCTCTTGGCTCTGAGTTTTGTTTTCAGTGACTTCTGATCTGAACATATTTTCTAGTTTCTCGTGGTTTCATAGCAAATCTATGAACCTGGAATGATTTTAATACGCTCTTATTTGTCCATCCAGCATTGCCTAAAAGACCTCTTCAAAAAGTGTTATTTTAATGGGTTGCAAAACCTGGAGAACCTTACTTTGTTCCTTATGTCTTGAGCAGCTTTATCTATTGCCTTGTTGGTAGTAGTAAAAAATCCCATAGGGGCATCTTTATAGCCTATCACAGAATACTAGAGGTCGGAAGGGACCTCAAAAGATCATCTAGTCCAATGCCGCTGCCAAGGCTTTCTAAAGCCAAGTTTCTGATTTTATAATCTTTTTAAGTTCATCATCAAGTAGTGACTTTGGGAGGCTGGGTGTTGTTTGTGTGTGTGTGTGTGGCTGTTTATTGTTGCAGAGCACCTAAGAGAAGCTAGGACTTAAAAAATTATTTACCCTGGGCACTTAGGCAAAGCTTTCCTGAAGCTGTCTAGTTTCTATTATGTGTGGTTTTGTAAGCCTTGCTCTAATATGTAGAATGCCAGTAGGTGGCAATCAGGAATATGCAGGCTGGTGCCTCTGCATTTTGTAGGACCAAAGTGCCATACACACTTCTTGTGTATGACGAAACATCAGGTCTTAACAAGCATGCAAGGAAACTTGTGCAAAGGTTGGCTTCAATCTTTCTGCTTAGTCTGTAATAATATCATCTGCTTTCCCCAAGGAACAGATAGAGGTTAGCTGTTCACAGAGTCCTTGAAGGCAAAAGACTTGGAATGAAAGCTACAAGCTTGCTCTAACTAACCTTTCCACTTTTTGAGCCGCTGAGAGCAGTCCAAGTGCATTTTGGGAGTCGGAGTGTCTCCTGCGCTGCAGGGGAGTTGTGTTCTCAGGCCAGTTATGTCTGATGCAGAAATGATGTGTCTGCAGGGTGACATAAGGAACCTACATGAGTGCAGCCAGAGGAGAAGCTGTATGTATACATGGCTCAAGTGGGGTTACTCCTTGCAGAGCTCGTTTTGCCATTGCAGGTTTCCATGACTCTGTGTTACTTCCAAAGCCACTCCAATACAGTGACCAGGAAACTCACTCTGGGCACATTAGGTGTCATGAGTTGAAAACTGTCCTGTAACTGCACTGAAGTCAGGCAGGGGTAGGATTTTTCTAGCTTCCTTTGCCCTGTGAGAGAGGGGAAAAAAAAAAATTACTGTTCACTAATGAAGTTACGGGTTGATAATTTGCTGGTAATTGGATCGACAGATTTATTTTTGGTGCAGTGGGGAAATCTTATTGCTATACATAAAATTTCCAATGAAACAGTTTGTAAGATCAAATTGTAACTGACAGTACAGCGTTTGGCTCTAACATTTACCAGCATAGCAAATGACTTTTCCCACATCTGCCCTCAGCCTGATCTTTGCTTATGATAGGAGACTGCAATGAAAGGAAAGGGAGAAAGGTGCAAGGATTTAATTTTGTAGAGGCCTTTTTTTCCAAAAGAAATGGCTGTGGCATGAGGTCATTTGAAACATTGACTGCTCTGTATTGGTATTGTTAAAGCATTGTGACCTACATTGCTTGAGCACTGTGATCTGCTCCAATTAATGGACCTGTCAGCACAGATTAATTATAAAACTGACAGCCACTTCTAGATGTAGTGGATGCTGGTGACCTCTAATCTAGAGAGGAAGATGCTGGCTTCCACTTTGTGTGTGTGATAATGTGGTTGGTATAAATGCTGCTCTGTGGAAACTGTCCTTTTAAAATGACAAAATCCCCATGTACCATTTTTGATTTATTTTTAGTAGATTTTAGTTTCTTAATACACTGGAAGTCTGTAATGCCAAATTAAGTCTCTGAAATATGCTTCTAGTCCTGTATTTTGCTCTGCTTCAAAAGAATGTATCAGTGTAATCATCGCTATATTATCTGTCATTAGCTTCATTAGTGAATGTTTTCCTGCTCTAAGTTACCCTCTGCAAAACTCTTTTAAGCTGAGTAACTCAACTTTCCAGGCTGTAGCTTCTTATAAAGAAGGGAAGTTGGCCCTTCTTCCTATTCCCACCAAATATCTGTCATGGATATAACACTTGCGGAAGCGTTAAATAGTTGGCTGAGTAAGGTGCTTGATACATGCTTCCCTTCAGCAATTGCTAGACAAAGTTCTTGGGCTATTAGGCTCTCTTACACCAGATGCCATATAAACATGCCATAACAGAGTTTCTAACCTGAGAGAAGAAAATATGTACCGGGAAGTGGGGAGACAGAAAGGCAAAGTGAGGTCCTGCTGTATGGACAGTTTGTCTGAGTAGCAAACATGCCTTCTGACTGTCCCTTGACCAGTGCCTCCCTATGACCTTATGCTTCCTGACCCTCCCATGTAGGCTTTGCTGCTTGAAACTGAACTACTTTTTTTTTGTTGTTGTTCCTGTGCTCTGTGGTATAATGCACCTCTAATACATCATCTGTATCCCTTTCCAACCTTCTGCTTGTGCCCTGGTTGGGGAAACACTAAGTTATAGCTAGTTGTGTGGTGCTTTTTTATTTTTTTTTTTCTTTTCAAAAAACAGTTGTTCAAGAAATGTTTTGCTGTCTGCTACCTCAGCAAGCTCGTTAGCCCTGCCTACAGTAACAAGAATGGCTGTGGTGCTAAAAGGGAGCAGTGCTTGTGCTAACAACCTGTGTGGCTGTTTATCATGAACACCTCACTGGAAGTAAAGGATATTGTTTGAGCCCCTGTATGTGCACTTGTGTGATGGCATAGAGCACAGACTGCTCTAAACAGACAAAAATAGTAGTACTAGTGCCCGAATAGTCTGTTCTTGATTGCATGCATCTTCAGAGATCTGCTTTCAATTGTCTTGGTTTCTTCCCTATGTTTCCAGAGGGAAGATTGAGCTATGTATTTCGGATGACAGTTTGATTTAGAAGTCTTCTATCAGTTTGTTGATAGCTTCGCTCTTTCTTGGCAAAGCTTAGAAACTGTCTGTTTTAGTAACTCTGCTGTGTGGGAAGAGGGCAGGCAAATTTACAGGGTGACTCCTCTGCCTTTATTCCTCTAAGAGGCCTCCATATTTGCAACTCATCAGCAACATGAGAAGTTAAGATTATTTTGCCAGTGTATGTTAGTTTAAATTCAGGCAAATTAAATTTCATCTGCCAGTGTATTTCTTGGTCCCCCAACATGTTTCAGGACCACTGGAGTGCCTCAGATTTCATAGCTCTCATCAGTTGAAACAATTCTCTCTTGCTGGAAAAGTTGACCTACTCTGCGTCCACCTCTCTTCCGGGTTACGCCAAGGTCCAGGAAACAGTGGCCCCTCAAAACCAGGCTGTGATTTCTCCAAAGGCGCAGGCAGCCATGGGAAAGGAATAGGGTAAGAATGTGACATTAATGTGATGTCACTTAACTGTGGGATGTTTCTGTACGGGAGAGGAATGTTTGTACTGACATATTCCCTTTTGACGGCTGGTCTTTAATATTTCATAAAACCAAACTAGTTCAGAAACATAAAGAAGCCTTTTACTAAAGTGATTTTTCTAGAACAGACTTGGCATAATACACATAGGTTAGGTCCAGCCAGAAAACTGTCAAGTGTCTTCCTCCATTTTCACTTCTTTAATAAGCTCAGACACATTGCTCTTATGCTTCAAGGCATCCCAGGAAGCTGGAGATCCCATGCTTCTGAACTGGTACAACTACAGACAATTTCCCTAGGATTTATCTACAGAGTCTTTTAAGTGGTCTAGAAAAAAATTTCCCGTGCTTCAGTGCACAGAAGGGAAATTGTCCAAAGCTGTTTAGAAATATCTGTGTATTTAAACATTTTATTTAAATATTTGGATAAGACTGAAATTGCACAATGATCTAGTAGGGAACATGAGCACACTGCAGGCAACTTTCATTCCCGCAGTAGGTAACATAAACCATTTTCTGAGAAATATGTCTGTTACACCTTCCTTTTAAGAAAATTTTCTTAAGTTTTTGTAGCTGCTGGGCACAATCTACATTTATTCATTCTGAGTAATGAGGAAGAAATTTTTTAGGTGCATGATAAGAGCTCTGCCTTTTGTGCACTTTTTCTTTGACACTCACTGGTTTTTCAGCTTCCCTGTAACCCAGGTGTTGCCATCTTCCTCATGCTTGAACCTAGGGACTGCTGAGATGATCCTTAATAATTTGAAAAGTTTTTGTCTCATTCTTTACTGACTAACTAAAGCTAAACGTGTCCACACCTCAAAAATGGGGGATGAAAATCTGATGATCTTGTATATGGGTTGCAGAATGGCAGTGTTCAAAAAACACACGAAGCTCTGTGGGTCCAGATGAAGTAGAAAGCCTGGATTAGTTGGTCTGTCCATCTGTACCTTACCCTGTTACCCAAAGGAGTCCAGATATCTCATTTTTCATATTGTGCCCTGACACTTGTATGTCAGCATGCATCACAAAATTTTTACACTGTACGCAGTATAACATCCCCTCCAGCAAGTGACTCTAACTGCAGCTTTCGGCTGTGGGTAGGAGTAATCATAAATGATAATTGCAACACTATTAATATAACCTGAAAAAATTTGCTAAATAGAAGTGGTGATGGAGAGAAAGAGCAAAATTAGGAGGAGGAGGGCATAGGCATAAAATGTTCTTAAATTTACTGCTGCCTCCCCCAACCTCCTTTATCCAGGAATGAGTATGGTACATGGAGCTGAAGGGTAAATTAACATCCATGGTGACTATGGTAATGTGAAGAAAGCTGGTTAACTTTGCAAGGGGCAGTTCATTCTATTTCTTCTATTCCATCAGGATTTTTGATTGATTACCTATAGGTTTTCTGTTGCATCCCGTAAAAATGGCGTTAGATTCTTTGCCTTTTTAACAGTACAACAGCAAATGGTTGAAAAGAGTTGAATGCTTCCCAGTTGCAACCAGTCTTATTGGTTTGGATGTGTATGTTTGGTGCTCTCTTTCTTTTGGGAGAAATCTGTCTTTTTCAGTTCCATGTCTGTCCTTGGAGCTGTTAAGATGCCATTTTCACTCTATTTTTATGATGTACTGCTTGACTACTCAGCACCCCGTCTGGTAGGGAGATTCTACTTTCTCCAGACCCAGACAGATTTGACTCCTTTGATAGTTTCTGGAAAGGATTCCACAATCCAGGCTTTCAAAAGGCATTGGCAGAAACAGCTTGCTGAAAACACATGGATTTATTTATCACAGATAAACACTACAAACAGAGAGAAGTAGATTGATAATAGCAAAACCTTAAGTGCCTATGAACTTACCTCACTTCTGGATTTCCTTGTCAGCTAAACAAGTTCTTAACTCAGGCACTCTCAGCACTGCTGACTGTTGACACAAACTGAGCCCTGCAATTACTTTCACTCCTGCACTTCTACCCCTTCTAGTTATTGTGTCCCCACAGCTCACAGACTGCTTCTTTTTAAAAATCGTTTCCAGATCTTCCAAAGTTGGTTTGAGTCTCTGTCCTGTATTGGATCTGATGGCTTGTGTGTTTCTACAGGTACCAGCAGAAAACGTCTGGCGGTGATCTCAGGCTTTGTTCCTTCAAGGACCAGGCTGTTGAAGGAAAGATGTTGTCTGCATTCCTCAAACTCTGAAGAGCTCAAACTGGATTTAACCTTAGGGTTTCCTAGAACCAAGCACTAGATAATCCCTAAATCCCCAAATATGTATGCTGTTGATAACAGCTACATTCTTCACTCCATCTCTCAAAGTAATTGCTTCTTTCTAGGAGTATAAAACTGCTTCTGATCCTCCAGGCTTTTTGCAGCAATTACATAGTTGATGTTATTGCTATCATCCGTGACTAGCTCTGCAACTCCTAAAAACAACCCTGCAGGTTTTTTCCCTCCTCCTCTTTAAACTAGCAGTGAGCCAGAGTCTATGCTCTAGATGTGAACATGTATGCCCTTTTGATGTGGTTAGTTTATTGTGTTATACAGAAAGCTTTGTGAAGTGGCTGCAGTAGTATCTGCTGCTGATGTGTTGCAGGTGGCAATGGAAGATGGTTACCCAAGAACTCCTTTCAGCTGCAGGAATCCCCACACAATTTTAACCAGCTCTGGGAGAGAGAACTCAGGAACAGTAACTGATGGATGGTCTTCTACTTAATCTTTAACATCTCTGTATGCTCAGGAACCATCCTTTACTAATTGGCTGTCTGTAACTGGGGCAAGTCCACCGAGCTCTTGCTGACAATGTGCTTAATGAGGAAGCCAGCAGTGGAAGAGCGAGTGATGTTCAGTTCCTCTGCCTCCAGCAGCAGCAGAGTTCTGCACAGGAAGGTGGAAAACTTCAGGAGTGTTAGGAAAGACAAGTTGCTTCTGCAACTGGAGAGGAAGTGGTCCCTTGCTACCACCTCCCTGGGGACTTGTGGGAAAGTGTTTACCTTGCAAGCACTACTGCAGCCTTAAAGATAGCAGAGTTCTGTATTGGGGCATGCTGCAGATTGCATATGCCAGATGCAATCTACTGTATAAAGATCTGACGTGTTCTTTTAAAACAGGTTGTTTCAAGTAAAACTACTTGATTGAAGAGTCAAAGCAGAGCATATATTTCTACTCTGCAGCTCGGGGCAGGATGCATTTGGTGATACGTTTTTTTTGTATTTCTGGGCGAATAGAGGTCAACAAATCCAAATTTAGCTGCAGCCAAATTCTCTCCTTAGTTCCAGCTTAAAAATGGAAGTAATGGTCACTCAGGGCGTTTTAGTGCAGAGTTTAACATAAAGGGCTCTAAAGCTTCTTATTCTATCAAAGCATAGAATCATAGAATGGTTAGGGATGAAAGGGACCTCAAAGATCATCTAGCTCCAACCCCTTTCTGGAACAAGCATGTCTTGGGTCTTCGTATAATTTTAGCTTAATAGGACTAGGTCAAAATCTATCATAAAGGATGAATGGAAGGGGACCCCCTGCTCCTATTTTGCCTTTGTAAGTATTTCTTGTCTTTCATAATGCCTGATCCTGTTGAATTTTTCTGTGATTTCAGATTTTTTTCTTAGCAGCAGGTAGCAAACCCTAAATAGTCATGCCAGTGTTTGCTAACTGAGTTGCATCTATAACTCATAAAGTTAATCAAAGTGCTATCAGTGTCAGTGATCTTTAAAGCAGATGCTGTGAAAGGATGTCTCCTCTTCATTAGGCCTGAGAGTAAGGGAGTGAATAATTCCTCCAAACAGAGAATGACTCTTATTCTTTTACACTGCGATAGATACAAGTCTTCTGACTTACTACGTGCATGTTCTGCTCCTCTTGTCTGTGCCTTTCTCCTCTGCAGGAAGCATTATGTCTTAGTCTGTAGCCCTGTCAGTCTGTCAGGAGATGGGAAGTCCTGATGGAGACAGTTCTTGGCAGAAAGGAGCAATAGAGTGTGAGGAGAACAAGAGACCACAGGGACAGCTTTTATGTTGAGCAACTTCATTTAGAGCTCTGTTGGCAGACAATGGAGAGCTGCATTTCCTGAACAGAACCATGTTAAGGAATTGCTTAGTACCCTTACCTGTGGACTATTGCAGTTAAAAAGTCAATTACATTTGAACATTTCAGAAAGATATTTGGTCTGGCCAAAACGTTCATACCTTTTATGAAACCCTTCCCCTCCGCCCCCCCCCCCCACCCACAACAACACA
>VWZZ01000304.1:10790-23649 GCA_013399095.1 Psophia crepitans | reverse complement strand
CGTGCCTCAGTTTCCCCACAGGGAACAGCACCAAAAGCGTGTGGGGCCCCATCCCTCCTGCCCCCCCCCCTCCCTTGAACAACCCCCTCCGCTGTCAGCAGCCCTCCACAGGGGAGGGCAAGGAACTCCCGGCTGTGCCCCAGCATGCCGCCCCACCCCGTCCCCCAGGTCTGCCTTCAAGGGCTCTGAGCTGGGCTGGGGGCCGAGCTGCTGCCCGGGCTGGGCTTGGAGAGCTGCCGCAGGTCCCGCGCGGACCTGACAGCCCACTGGGCCAGCTCCCGCAGCACGCCCAGGCCCCGCAACTTCTTCTCGAAGAGGGTGAGGTGGGAGAGTGGGGGGGGTCCGGCCCCCTCTTCGCTGGGGGGCCCGCGGCTCTCCAGCCGCAGCAGCTCCTCGAGGTGGTAGGCGAAGGCCGAGACCTGGAGCAGGACGGCTGCCAGCGCCCGGCCCAGGGCCGTGTCGGCGTCACCCAGCTGCTCCCGCTGCTCCTCCAGCATCTGGGCCAGCAGGGTCCGGAAGGCCCGGTACGCCGCCAGGTTCTCCAGCAGCCGCTGGGTCCCCGTCTGCTCATCCCAGCGCTCCGCTGCCGCCGCCGGCACCCCTTCCACCGCCGCCACGCTGGCCGAGGCATCCAAGCCCTGCCGCTCCACCTGCGGGGGCGAGAGCAGCCGGGGATCAGCGGTGGCAGGAGAAACGGGGGGACCACCCCCCCCAGCACCAGCCCCGGAGGGCCCCAGTTGAGCTTTGATGCCGGCCAGGAAGCGTTCGGGGCAGCGCGAGGCCCGGTGCTTCGGATTCACCCAGGCGTTGACCGGCAGCGTTTCATCCTGCCGTGGGCCGGAGCGCTCGCAGCCCCGCCAGCAGCCCCCCGGCGCTGGGTGGCAGCGGACACCCCGCCAGCGCTCCCGGCCCTGCGGGCAGCCAGAGGGAGTAGGGCAAACTCACGTAGGTGTCCAGGAGGTCGACAACGTCCGAGCGCATCTTCCCGGCCAGGCGGATGCCTCGGCTGCACAGGTCGCGGCGGCGGAGGGCGGCCGAGGGGCTGTCTGCTGCCGCCATGGCCCAGGCGGCTGCTACGGGCACCGGGCTCCCGGCACGGCGCCTGCCCAGCCCCGGCAGGACAATCCCTTGCTGAGCTGGTGCATTCCACCGGGAGCTCCGCTCACACGTCCGCTGGCCCAGCTCTCCCCCTCTTCCGTCCCCGGGCCTGGGGCCTGGCACGACGCTGCAAATTCCCGCCTCTGGGATCAACAGCAACAGATTATTTCCCTAATTCCCCCCACGCTTTGCTACTCTAAACACCTTGCCCAGAACGGTCTCGCTCGGCAGCAACAGGCTCCCAGCCCTCGCTCTGACCCTTTCCTCCCTCCCAGCCGCGCGCGGGGAGATTACCAGCACGCTAATCCCCCCCGAGCTCATGCCAGAGCGCGGGAAAACGCTGCCGGGAAGAGGCGAGCAAAGCCCGGACGTTGCTCAACCTCCAAGCCTGGGGCCTGAGCGGGGCAGAGCGCTGCGGGTTCAGCCGGCGAGGGACCGAGGGGAGCTCCCACGCTGGAGCTGCGGCACCGGCTGCAGCCCAAACCCTGGCAGAAGGCTGCAGGGGCCCGTCCCAGCTGCCTCCAGCCCTCTCACTCCCCCGTGGCTGCATGGGATTGGGTCACCACCCCCCCANAGGTCTAACCACTGCCCCCCCTTTCCCAGAAACATCCTGCCCCAAAGGGGGGCTGCAGCCAGAGGAGGTCCCAGCCACCCCAGGGCACCGCTGGCCACCCACCACAGGTGAGCTGCACGCACCAAGACAAAAACAGCCCTTTCGGTTGGTTTGGTTTTTCCTCAGTACGTTTATTTTGGTTACGTATCACCCAGATTAAGAGAACAAAAAAAAAACAAAAAACCCCACAAAAAAATCAAAACCAGGAGTTGAAAAGCAGTTTCCCTTTCACATCACAGTACACCCAGCCTTGACCCAGCCTGGCTGGGGGACTGCCCCAGCCCCCCAGCCCAAGCTCCCAGGGCTGGTGGCCAACCCAACAGCGTCGTTGCCACCTGGTGGCTACTGTAGAAAGTGCTGCTGAGCTCCGGGAGCCCCCCAGCTGGCACAGCCCCCGGCCCAAACCCCACACCCCCGGAGGGGGACCCCTGCTCACACACCGCTGCCTGCGCCGGGCACAGCACCCGCAAGCTTGCCGGGGCGCCGAGGGCAGGTGAAGGGCCCTGCCGCCCCTCCGTTCCCTCCCCGGGAGGAGAAAAAAAAAAAATAAATACAGGGAAAAAAAAATACAAAAAAGTTTATTGCAAACTACTACAATAATTTATTGAAGCAAACTGCATGCGAGTGAAGGAGAGACATGGAGGGGCGGAGGAGCTGCAGGGGGGCTGTGTCAGTTTTCGGGTTCCAAATGGGAGTGGGGAGGGAGCGACACCAGTCTCTCCTGCGTGGGGGGTTAGCAGGCTGCGGTTAGAGGACAGACAGGCACCTGGCCGAGACCAGAAAAAGAAAAAGGAGAGCTACAAGAGGTGTGCGTGGAAGGACGAGGCAGGGAGCGGCAGGGATCAGAGGTGTTCAGGCCGGGAACAAACAAGCTGCTGACTCTGCATCCCAGCATTGCAAACTCTGCTCCGCTCGGGGCGGACGCAGGAGGAGGCAGCCTTGCTCGCCTCCCAGCCAGGTGCCGAGCAAGCCCTTGGCCCAAGAGCATTTCAGTGCCATCCCTCAGAAACCAAACCCCCAAGCTCTCCAAGTTTAGTGTTCTGCGCGAGGCTCCGCTCGCTCCGCACCTCCCGTGGGGCACCGGGGCAGGGCACGGAAAGCAGCTCCGGCAACACGGTCTGCGGCAAGCACGGGGGTGACGCAGCCCAGCCAAGCCGCACGACGGGAGCCCATCTGCTGCCGGTGGCTGGGATGGATCCACCACCGCACAGCGCGGCTCGGCCAGCCCCAAGTCTCCCCGGACAAAAGGCCTGTGCCGTTGGGGAGGGTGAAACCGTCAGAGTTGGGTTTGAACACGTCTCGTTGTGCCGCTGCTCTTTAGTTTGCCAGGGGAGAGGACCAGCTGGCCGCCCAGAAGCTTCGTGCTGGAAATCACAGTAACTGGACCCAGGCAAGAAACGCATCATCCCAACTGAAGAACCTGGTTTAGCTTAATGCCCTACCACCGCGCATCTGACACGCACCGTCCCAGGAGACCTGCGCTGAGGTACGCTGGGCCCTCACCTCCAGGAGCGGCTCGTGGCCGGACCCATCTCCTGCAGGCAGCGGAGCCACACCGCTGCCACGGCGTGAGAACGCAGGACGCCCACACCCAGGGCACAAGATAACAGGGTTGCAAACTATTCAGTTGCGAACCGCCCCAACACCGTGTTTTGACTTGCTCTGACAAGGTATCAGTGTACGGGGGGGCAAATCAGGACAAACAGCCCAACAAAAGCTGTCAGCTTGGGCTGCAGCTGGATTTCCAGGCAGCACAGGGGACAGTGGGCGTTCAGAGTCAGTTTCCAATTAAATTCCGTGTTTTATTGCCATTCTCCCGCCCCCAAGCGCCTGATTCTTGCCTAGTGGCTGTGTGCTACAGACCAATCTAGCTGGTCTTGTGCTCGGACAAGATACTTCAGCTCTGCTCCCAACCACCTAAACCCAACCTAAACACAACAACAAACCACCAAGCGAAACCAAAAAGCCCAGGTTATTCTTCACCTCTCCCAAAAACACCACGAATTCAAGGCCACCGAATCTCCACACAAAAGTTTTGGCTAAGAGTGAAAAGATCCAAGTCTCCACGGCAGACACACCATACCCTCCATAAACCTTTCCGAGGGCTCAGAGCTGTCCCAACGACACCGGCAGGCAACACCTGAACCGCACCACGTTCCATGGAAAGCAGGGGTGTTTGCGCAGAAGCTCTGAGAACGCGGCTGCACGACACCCTGCCCCCCCCAAAAGGAGGGCAGGGAGAGAAGCTGACAGCCCCTTAGTCCCGTGTCAGTCTATTGCCTTGGAGAAACAAACCTGAGACAACCACATCCAGGCCCTGCTTCTGACTCTGGCTAGACCTGGAAAGGAGAGGCGGAGCCGGATGAGGAGCACAACATCCCTCAGCAGCAAGCAGCCCTCGACTGTCCTAAGACACAAGTTCCTGCCTAATAATGTTCTTCCCCGAAAGGCGAGGGAGGAAGGGGGAGACAAAAAGAGCGCTTAATGCCAGGAGCTCACCCAGACCTGGGAGGGAGACGACAGCCATCACTCACCTCATCCTCCTGCTAAGACGCTGCTGCAGAGAATCCCACTGCAAACAGGCTCTTCTCCAGGGCCTCTCCCTCTACTCTGGAAAAGCTGTGGGAAACATCTGACTCCAGAACGCTGCCTTCGCCTCGGCTCTCCCAGCTGCCGTTAAGATGGCACGACGCGCTCCCCGCAGCTCGGCAGTGCAAAGGAGCCTACTGGGAAAAGAGCCTGAACCCCATCCGCCCCCACCCCCTAAGAACAGAACTAAAAAATACCGACCCTTGTTTTTTTTAATCAATAAATAAGGAATCTTGTTACCACAACACAAAAACGAAACATGTTCAAAGTGCAAATTACTGTCGTCAAACTGGGATGCTCCTCCTTGCCTCTCCCACGCAGGGCTCCCGTAGCCCCCGGGCCTCTCCAAGCAAACAAGATCTATGAGCCAGGGCGTTCCCCCCACCTCCTGCCAGAGCCGGAGCAGAGGAGCGCGGTGGGGAGAGGGACGTGCGCTGTTTCCCAGCTCGCCCTGCTGAGGGGGCCCTAAAGTGCCAAGCCAAACTCCCAGCCCCGGGAGGAAGAATGAGACTGCAAGGACCAGAGTGCAGCGATGCATAGAAGTTGGGACCGGGGGCGAGAGGGAGTCCTAAGAAACTCATCCAGAGCACGTCAGATGCTTTCTAGTTTGCGAGTGGGGCCACGTCAAGGAGCCAGAAAGGCATCTGCTTGGGGGGAGAGCAAAAGGTTTCAGCAGCCCCCCTCCCTTGGAGAAATCCGTCGCTCAATCCAACTCGCTCTGACGGTGGCAGCACGCGCCCCTTTCTACAAAGGAGCGGTGGGAGAGAGAGAGAAGTGGTTGGGAGAAAGAGGATGTGCTGTGATCCGCGCTGGAGGGGAGCAGGCCCTTCCATTATTTACTAGTATTGTAAGTTTTGTTTAACTTTTCTCTCTTTCAGTAAGTGTCTCTTTTTTTTTTTTCTCTTTTTTTTTTTCTTCTTTTTAAATACAGAGTCCAAACTGTCCCAGCACCCACGTGCTCCCCGCCCACTAGGGTCCAGTGGAGTCTGAATCTTCGATGAGCACCTCCGTGGTGGCTCCCAGGATCTCTGTGTTCATGACCAGCCCCTCCGGGTTCGCACTGCTGCCGCTGCCCACGAAGAGCTTGCCGTCAGCCACCAGGCTCACGCGCTCCGCCCCGCCGCAGTACGTCTTCGGCATCCCATCAGGGTTCAGCAGCAGGCAATCTGCAGGGGCGGCGCTTCCCAGGGGGTCGGGAAGAAGGGGGAGGCCCTGGCCATCGGTGGGCGGCGCAATGGCCTCAGGATTAGTGCCCAGGATGTCGGTGCTGGTGATCAGGGCACCCGCGTTGGCAGCCAGCGCTTCAGCAATAAGCACTTCGGGGTGGCTCTTGGCTTTGTGGGCCACGACACTGTCCTTCTTCTCAAATTTCTTGCCGCAAATGTTGCAGGAGAACTGGTAGAAGGAGTCCGCATCGTGCTTCTTCATGTGCCAGTTGAGGGAAGCCTTCTGCCGGCAGGTGAATCCACAGATCTCACACCTGGGAGGGGAGAAGGGGGAGGTCACAACAAGGGGACATCCCCACACGCTTGGTGGGACAACAGTAGTGCAGAGGTAAAACAGCAGGGGCTCGCTAAAACAGGATGGCACCACAGCTCCAGCTCTTGCGGTTTTACTTGCAGAGCGCTCACGTTCAGATCTCCACCGAGACACTGCCTCGAGGAGCAGGTGGGACATGCGGCAGCTCAAACACTCCTGCAAGCGTGCGCTTAAAGATAGCCGGGACACCAAGAACAGGTTCCAGCCCTGACTTCAGAGCTGCCCCGGCTCCCAGTGCAGCTCACGAACGGGTGTATCCGACGGTCCCTCAAGGCAGGGGAGCAAGAGACCGGCAGAGGTACTCACTGCAAGGGCTTCTCGCCCGTATGGATCATTCGGTGCACCGCCAAGTTATGAGAACTCTTGAACGCCCGGGCACAGTACTCACAGATGTAATCCCTTTGATCTGAAAAGCAAGACCAGTCGGAGTTTTACTCTCCCACAGACCCACTCCCTTTCCCAGCTCTCACATGTTGCACGTAAAGCTGCTCAAGAAGCAGCAGAACTGGAAGTGCTGGGAGGCCAGCAGGCATAGCAAAGGAGGAGGTGTCCCGTAATACACCAGAGCAGCTGACCTAGAGAGTTAGGGCGCGATTAAGACCCTCCTAAGAGCTAATTATCCATTCTGAACAATACTGAAGGACTGCAAATTAGGATAAAGCTTGGCTTGGCTTATTCCTCTACAGAACCCCTGAGTGAGACTTGCCAGGGGAGCGAATTTAAAAACTCTACAGCCTATTTCTTTCATTTCCTTAAAAGATGTTAATCCAGAAGGAAATAATACCCTGCTGCTGCAAGCCCCTGCTACCTGCCCTTGGCTTCGCTCTCCCCAGAGGGCCTACAGGCTTTCTGATTTTTGCCCCTCTCTCTGTCCACTGATCCAAGGATGAGTTTGTATTCAGGGAGACCTAACTGTGGCCCCTCCCAGTGCCTGCAGGGGCTGCAGGAAACCTGGAGAGGGGCTGGTTATCAGGGGGGGCAGGGACAGGCCAAGGGGGTGGGTTTGAACTGGAAGAGGGGAGCTGGAGCTGAGCTGGGAGGCAGCAATCCTTCCCTGGGAGGGTGCTGAGGCCCTGGCACAGGGTGCCCCAAGAAGCTGTGGCTGCCCCTGGCTCCCTGGCAGTGTCCAAGGCCAGGCTGGATGGGGCTTTGGGCACCCTGGGCTGGTGGGGGGGGTCCCTGCCCATGGCAGGAGGTGGCACGGGATGGGCTTTGAGGTCCCTTCCAACCCAAACCAGCCTGCGATTCTATGATTTCCCACCTCCCTGTACCTGTGTGGTGTTTGGCATGCCGCAGGAGCTGCTTCTGGAGTCGGAAGAGCCGACCACAGGAGGGATGAGGACACACATATTTTTTCTTCAGCAAGTGTTGGTACTTTATGTGATGCTATAAAGGAAGAGTGAAAGGATGTAGACTCTCTCTTCGCATGGCTAAGAGAGCAGCTGAGACACATCAATGCCAGACAACTCCTCAGCAGGCCACCAGACCCAAATCACTGACAAGACTTATATGACCAACCCAAAAGATTTGATCTCCGTTGAGAGAAGAAAGCCAAACAAATGCAGACATCCAGCGAAAGGACAGATACAGAGAGACACGTAGCCACAACTGATTAAGTCTAATGAAGAGACAGTTTTGGAGAGGAGCGCTTCACTGCCAGCAGAGGATGAGCTGTCTGTTCTGAATGGCCCTCCCCTGCCTTCACATGTGCCAGTCAGGAAGTGAAAGATCTCAACCAACCTGCAGGTAACGCGGGTGAGCCAAGACTGTGCCGCAGCCTTCCATCTCGCAGCGGACGTACTGTATTGGAGGCTTCTTCCTAAGCAGTCAGTAAGGAAACAGGTAGAGTCGTTAGCTGACACACCCGAAGCTAGGGCAGCAGCAAGATCAACGTGTGCCAGTGCAGCCCGGTGACGGGGGAGCAAGGGATCACTGCTCCAATAGCCCTGTTTCAGCTACGCCGACACTCTGCCCAAGAGTTCCCTCCGCTCCTAGTGCTACAGGAGGGCTCTCCCCAGAGCTGAGAAAACCCCAGGAGCCACAGAGTTCCCAGAATGTTATTGCTGGGCACTATCAGGGTATGGATCAGTTCAGAAGGGGGCGGGGAGGGGAAGGGAGGTGCTTCAATTGGAAGAAATCAAATGCTACACCTTGAGAGGGGAGGGAAGGGAAAGGGTCATGCTGCTATTCTCCCCCATTCCCTTTAAGGCAGATTTCTGCACTGCACAAGAGAGATGGCTTTGAGACAATCAACGTCTCTGTGGAGGACACAAGGGAAGCAAGCCTTCAGAACAGGACTGAGTAGAGGGGATCACTTACCGTCTCTTGGGCAGCCTTGGGCTTTTGTCATCCTTTCTCCTCCTTCCCCTCCTGTAACAGGGTTACAGAAACAGAATTGAAAGGAGTTTCTTTACATTGGTAGCAGGCAGGATTTTTGCAGTGCATGCTATAAGACAGGAGCATGATATATGAAATACCACAGAACTCTTCCATGCTTTCAAGCTGAAAACTAACACCGCACCCAGCAAGTCAGGTGCTCTGGCAAGTCAGCCACGTGCTCTGGATCAAAACACCTGAAGTTTCTAAGGAAACACTCTTGTAATAGCTGGGTAGCTTCCCTAAAGAAGTTAAGCAACCAGGCCTCCATGCAAACTGTCCCTGCACGTCGCAGAACCACCACATCACACTGAAGACTGCTCCCCATGGAGCCGCCGTCCCCGCGTTTCTGATACCTGTGTGATGCCTTTTTCTGCGTGACATCTGGTGGCACGTGGCAAACCTCAAATTGCCTCGGCCGACACAGTCGTGCAGCCACAGCCCGATTATCTGCCAGGTCTAACACCCAACAGAGTTTTGAACGTGGTTGCCTAGCTCAAGCTGTATCTCAGCCCACCACTCACAGCTGCCCGGATACCAGCACACAGGTATCGGGCAGCCACAGCCCAGCGGGCTGTGGTGAGAAGTTACCAACTCTTCCGCCACAGCGAAGCGAGTAAGGGCTGTTTGAAGAACCCTCAACCAGGCACTACACGCTTCACACTTCTTTTTTTTTTTCCTTTTAAACCTGTCCAAACCACTCATGACCTTATAATTAAATTCATCCCTTTCCAGGCTGCACATCAGCACAGGAGATTCTGCTCTCATGAGCTTCTGTTGCAGACAGCAAGCTATTGCGTCACGAACTGCGAGCTCTAGAAAAATCCATCGAGTGCAAGCTGGAGGCAGACTGGGAGGAAGGCAATGTTCCTGAGAAATAAATGCTTCATGTGGCTCACTCTCACAACTCCTCCCATTTCCTAATGCAGTTTTTATAAACATGTAATTTACCCAACACAGTCCAGAACTGATGGTACGCCCTATTTCCTCTGCTCTGTTGGGTAATGCTTCGTACCACGTGAAAAACATCACTCTGCATGACTAGGTAGAACGGGATTAACGATCTGACAGCTATTTTACAGTCCTCTGAATTAACTACAGCAGCTTATACACCTGTCCAGACAAAAATCTATGCTCCGTCTGAGCAGACCTGTGCTTACACACAGAACGCCCCCTCCCAGGGAACAGCTCTGCCCAGTACACTGTGCCTGCTTGGCGGTATTACTGCAGGGACACTTACAGTAGATTGATGGAAGTCTTTTCTAGACTGTATCGAGACACCTTTATTGATAGCAAGACCATGCCAGTGACTTGCTGAACAGGCACCCGGTGTTCAAGTCAAGCCTTCAGAAGAGGCACAAAAGTCCTGTCCGATCCAAAGAACGCTACAAACCTCAGAAAGCCACCTCTAACAGGAAAATGAAAGTATAAAAGTTCTCAAACTAGCAGCATCCTCACTCCTCTCCGGTGTAAATCAGCTCTGCAGCAGCTTAGAAACAGCAAGAGAAATGAAAACGAAGGTGCGCAGAGCCCCGTGCCGCGGACCGCCAGAGGGAGCCCCATTTGTTCCAACTGCTCATACAAACCCTGCTTCCCCCCCCATCCCAAAGGATGCCCTGGGCACACGCAGAAATCCAATCTGCCCCCATCGCCAGAAGGAAAGCTTCGGTGTTGAGTTCCAGCGACAGCATACCTAAAGGTCGTAAGTCTCCACTCAAAGCACTAGTGACCGACTAGGCAGCAAAAGTTTGCTCTTTTCTCACTCCAAAGTGAGGAAGAACACAGCTGTTTCATCCTGAGCTCCAGTACGTTGGTTCCCAATGTACAAAGAGGACGCTCACCACACCACATGTACAAAATACCCTCGTGTCTGCCTCTAGACAGAGATGATGTATTCTCAGACTGGCTTTCTACAATCTGTGTAATTTAATCTACTTCAGACATTGCAACAGAAACCAGTTTTAAGAATGCTCTAAAATATTTCACGCCGTGCGGCCACATCCAGGTAGGCTGACTACACCACAGACAACCTCCTCAGCTTAAACTAAATGAAATTACCAACTCCTTCATTGGTCCTTGCCAAACATGTGCAAGATGCCAGGAAGCAGGACTCCTATCAGCACAAAAAGGGATCTGCCCTATTATCTTCCAGGCCCGGAGGAGGAGGTGGGAAGCCAACACCACCGCCACACTGTTGTACACTGGCAAGAATGCAAAACACGCACACTACTACGCGTCACTGCAGAGTTTTACTCACTTCCTGGGTGGTTCTTCATCTTCCCGAAACTCACTCTCTTCTTTTACTTCTACTTTAATCTCTTTCTGTTTCTCTTTTTCCTCCTTCCCCTTGCTAGCTTTTCTCCTTTGTTTTGGCGCTTCCCTAGAAAGGGACAAACACAGTATGTTACTCCAATCCTCTTCTTGTCGTCTCTTTCTTACAAAGACTTAAGCAAAAACGGGATTGAAGCTCAGGTCTACGTATCAAGTCCCACTTCTAAGCAGAAGTATGAACTAGGATATGGAAGAACCTGGCAGCCAGCAGGGCTCTAAAGGCTTCGGTCTGTTAGGGAACAGTCACGATAGATGTAGGCAATATTCAGAAAACAGTGTCCAGTGGGAGTCATTCCACCCTGGCAACCAGCACAGGTTCTTTGCGTTGTATTAGGCTCGTTCAGCTAAGAGGTCACCATTTTTTGGGGGGTCTAAAAACCACAGTGAGTACGTAATCCAACATACTTTTCTAGGTGGGGCTTGTAGGTTTCATCTCTTGGATCGTCTTTGAAGGGAACTTCTTCCTCACTGATGAGCATCTCCTCATCATCATCGCTGCTGGGAGAAAAGGAGAATAGAGAACTTTAGCAGCAACGGCTTAAGTGCTACTGCAAGAATATTCATGCATCATCCCCCAGGATGGGAAGACACTATTACACAGCACTTTCTTGTCCAGCACGACGGGGGAAAGCTAACAGCTTGCACTGACTGAGAAGTATGACAGCCAAAACAGACAGCCTAGGCCGGGCAGAGTCTCCTCCTGTGAGCCCACCTAACTATAGGATCTGCTCCTGAAGGAGTAAAGGTACCAGGTGAGATGTCCAGATCAAACCTTACTGTCCGTTTCTCCACAATATCTCCCGACATCTGCAGTCCATCTGCAATCCAGACCAAAAATTCAAAGTTCCGGGACTGAATGAAAAGAGCTACTACCCATCCCACAGATCCTGTCAGGGAAGCGTTTATTTTGAAAAGAACTCAGGCCCTTATTTTTCCTGACACTAAGTAGGAAGAAATACCACAAAGTAGTTTCCTACCTGATTCCAGCTGGAGACTGATGCTCTTCTGTGACCTCTGAAAGGAAAAGTCACCATTAAGTTTCAATCTGCGTTCACTGCAGTGAGCTCATCTGTCTCAAGATACCTCCGCCGACATTCAGTGCGAGGAGTGCTGGTGGCAGAGGGTACTCGTGACCAAGGAGCAACACGCCCGTACCAGCCACAGTCCGCGTACAGCTCACAAAGGTACACCCACATCCAGCTCCCTCGAAAAGGTTCCCGAGACCTGACTAGCTCCAGGCGCTTTCACGCCAGGGCTTCCCACGTACCATATTCAAGCTGGTCTGTGTTTGGCTCCGACTTGCAGACGAGCTGCAGGGAACCAGCCTTGGATCTGGAGGCACGCGAATTCTCAGTGTCACGCTGGCGGCCCGCAGCGCCTGACCTGCTGCTGCGCCAGCTTCTGCTGGGCCTGGCCGTGCCGACGGGAGAGCCGCGGCTGAGGGCGCCGGAAACCTCCTCCTCCTCCTTCTCTTCTTTGGGATCTGAAACACACATTGCAGTCTCTTTAATAATAACAACAAGCATAAATCCTATCAGTAATTCACATCCCTCTCTGTTGCGCAACGTTGAACAGCGTAGCTACCCCTGCCGGCTCTGACGGGGAAACCGCCACCTCGCACGGATTCGGAGCGCAGCTCTGCCAAGCCAGGCCCGACACAGCCCTGGGCCCTGCCTCAGCGAGCCTTCATTTAAAACTCTTACTACATTTCCTACTGCCTCCAAGTAAAGACACAAATATTTAAAAACAGCTTACACTACACTAAAGGCTTAAAAGATGATCTTTTTGCTGGCTCTGACCTCCCCTAAGCACCAAAGACAGACACTCTTAAACCTCAGTGACTGCTTTATGAAAGACTAGCTTCAAAATCGGACTACATTAAAAGCTGTGTTTTCAGAACCCCCCAAACACACATTTAATCAGAACTGCACCCCTGGTAATAACCCTGAGGGACCCAAGCTGGATGTTTCTGGTCTTATGGTGGAGCAAAAAGCATCACAAGCACTGTCAGTCTTTGCATTCATCTTCAGCTTCTACAGGTGGTTTCTTTTTGGCTGGTGGCTGATCTCCATATGTTTTGGCAAGATAACAGAACTGGTTGAAATGTCTATGTGAGCAAGTTCATCCTGTAAAAACTAAAATTCCCAAATGCAGTTGTTGTGAGTTTGCCTGGAGAGGTTTTAGTAGCGGGGTGGGGGCCACAGGGGTGTCAGCTCCTGCAGGAACCTGCTGGAAGCTTTCTCTGTGTCTGACAGAGCCAACCCCAGCCGGCTCCAAGACGGACCCGCCGCTGGCCAAGGCCGAGCCCAGCAG
>VWZZ01000304.1:0-10329 GCA_013399095.1 Psophia crepitans | reverse complement strand
GGGGGGACTGTCTGCCATGGGGGGGACCCCAGGCTGGAGTGGGGCAGGGTGTGAGGGGTCCTGCCCTGAGGGGGAAGGGGCGGCAGAGACACTGTGGGATGGACTGACCGTAACCCCCATCCCCATCCCACAGGGATGAGATGGGGAGAGATGGGGGGGTGAAGGGAAGGGAGGGCTGGGGGGAGGAGGTTCAGATTTGGGTTTATTTCTCACTGCCCTGCCCTGTGTTTGCTTGGCCATAAATCAGATGAATTCCTCTCTGCATCTGGTCTGTTTTGCCCAGGACAGTAATTAGTGAACGATCTGTCCCTGCCCGTATCCCGACCCACAGCCGCTCGTTACCCCTCTTCTCCCCTGCCCCGTGAAGGGGGGCAGTGACAGAGCGGCCCTGGGGCACCTGGGCTGCAGCCAGGGTCACCCCCCCACAACAGTCCATTTGATCTCATGTTTTGGTACTTGCTCTAACACTGGACCATAATGAACTTCAATGGCTTTTGAAATTTCACAAATGATGTGCTGAAGAAGTGAATTCCAAGTAGCTGGCTACGCTCAGCACCCCGGGTTTGCCACTGCTTTGGTACCCAGAGCCACCCGCAGCGCTCCGCAGGGCCTGTGCTCCAGCCTCGGCTCTGAGCCGCTCCGGTTTAGCCACACACATACACTGCTGTCCAGTCCCAGGTGAGTTCCTCCTGCCTAAGCACCAGCCAGCACCACCACTGAGGTGCCTGGGAGTTTAGCCAGAGTTTGCTGGCAAAGGCAGCGGACAGTCCTCTAAGGACCGGCTGAGGAGCGGCAGTGAAAAGCAAACTGATGTGATGGAGGGCCAGGGGCGTGCCCTGGCAGCCAGGGAGGTTCACAGCATCCCTGGTGCCACTCACAGCAGCACAGCCAGGAAACAGAGGGACGCTGTTAATCGCCTTTACTCAGCACTCATTAGGCCACATTTGGATTCCACCTCCAGTTTCGGACTGCCACCCCAAGAAGGCTGTCAACGTGTTTGAGCGAGTCCGGAGGAACCACCAAGACAGCTGGAGGCTGAAATACACAACCTGTGGGAAGAAGCTGAGGAAAACGTGCTTGTTCAGCCTGGAGAAGAAAAAACTCGCGGGGGGACACAACAGCAGCCTTACAATGCTTACAGTGACAGGCCAAGGGGGTGGGTTTGAACTGGAAGAGGGGAGCTGGAGCTGAGCTGTGAGGCAGCAATCCTTCCCTGGGAGGGTGCTGAGGCCCTGGCACAGGGTGCCCCGAGAAGCTGTGGCTGCCCCTGGCTCCCTGGCAGTGCCCAAGGCCAGGCTGGATGGGGCTTTGGGCCCCCTGGGCTGGTGGGGGGTGTCCCTGCCCATCGCAGGGGGTGGCACTGGGTGGACTGGGAGGTCCCTTCCAACCCAAACCAGTCTGGGGTTCTAATGCATAGGCGGGTTGTTAAACAGCCTAAACCTTCTTGCTGAGGTGCACAGTAGGGAGATGAGGGGCAGCAGTCACCAACAGGAACAGGGAGGTCTCACTGGATATATTTTTCCCCAAGAGGACCGTCAAGCACTGGAGGAGGGGCCCGGCAAGGCCGTGCAGCCTCCAGAGGCGGACAGGATGGTTTGGGCTGGGCTGCTCTCAATCCCTTCATCCCCCAGCCTGCAGCGATACCAGGGGTTGCCCCGACCCACATGCAGCACCTCACGCCTGGCCGTGCTGAGCCTTAGGAGGGTCATGCTGGCCCACCTCTCACGCCCGTCCAGACCTGACCGGAGCAAGCCCCGAGCAACACGATGGGAACGCTGTGCTGAACCTGTGTTACGCAGCAGGTGAGACCAGAGATACCCCACGGTCCCTCCCAACCTCAAGCCTCTAATTTTGCATCGAGCCTTTTGAACCAAATGATCCTTTTACTTCGAGCATGTAGTTTGCTTTGCATGACTCACTCCCCAGTCCTTGATTAACAGGGTGGGAATAATCAACACCGGACTGAAAAAAGTAAATCTGACCGGAATACAAGATGTGACACGTCACAACTTCGTTGTAAATCAGCAACCACGTCTGACGTTTTGCCTGTATAAAACCCGTTTCATCACCAGACCGTGAGCTATGCCTTCTTTCTGGCTCCTAGTTTAGCAGATCTCAAGGTGAACTACGACTGCTTTACGTTTTTAATCCAGATTTTGAACATCCTCAGGTTGATTGGTTGTTTTTTTTTGAAGGCTAAGTTAAATCCAAACCCACTGAAACCTTCTCTACGAATTTCCCCCTCAAACGCCACCACGCTACCAGTGTTAGCACACACTGCTGCTCGAGAGAGAGGTCTATTTCCTTGGAAAATCAGGCATTCAGCTGATTTCTTAGCAAAGAGCTAGTACTTTATAAAGATTAGACTTCGGGAGTTGAAATGGACCTCCCTCTGGATACATTTCTACGAAGTCCACCACTAGCCTAGCGATTTTGCATCATTTCTCTGAAATGAAGTGTTTAATAAGCCTTTGCCCACAATTTCTCCCTTTTTACTTCTTCCTCTACTTCAGCATGCTTATCTAACACATTCGTCGCATTTTACATGCTGCGAATACCTGTGTACTTCCAAAAAACCCCATAGTTCGGGAGAAGCATCAAATATTTACTTTGCAGCAGACCCCGTAAAGCAACACAGAGCTATCAGTGGGAAATCCTTATAATTCTAGACCTTCCCACGAGGTGACCCACGCGAGGGTGGGACCTGCACCAGGAAACTCATATCTGCGAATGCCTACCTCTCCCAGCTGACTACTCAGGGACATTATTCCCGTTATTTTCACTCCCGCCGCGGGTACCACACTCAGCCTGGTTAAATCCAGGCGCTGTGGATGAACACAGCGTTACCCATCTCCTCTCACAAACGTCTCCTCAGCAGGATTTGGCTAATGGCACGAAGAAATGAGAGAAACAAGATACAGGGAATAAACATTGCTGTGACAGATAGTCAGGCTCCGCTTTCCCAACAACAACAAGACGCTGCTTGAATGCCTTGAGACTGAAACGTAGGGAAATTTTAGATTAGAAAGGGCTGTAGTCAATTCTGCATTTAAAACCATACAAATTTGCCAACATCACTAGCTCTGGCCAGCCACAATTTCTCTGGGAAGTTCCTGTCCTCCCAGGAGACACATGGAAAATGGATCATAGGCCAATATCCTGTTATTTCCTCGCCAGCGTCACCGGCGGGGACGGACGCTAGGTCCTCACAGCTCAGGCTCCAGGAGGACAAAAGAGCACAGCAGGTACCGACGCAGCCCCAGCGCAAAGCGAGAAGCAGCGCAGAGCGTTTGCTTTTCAGATCAGCTGCTGCAAAACAAATTAGGTGCCTTCCTCTTGGCAGAGTCTGCAGCCAGTCGACACAGGCAGCCTCAGGTTAAGGCCCAGCGCTGCTGCCTTCTGCCCAAATCACGTTTCACCGGGGGGTGGGCAACAGAAGCTACAACTTTCTGAAGTCCCCACTTTCTAAAGTCCTACCAAGCCTTTTGATCTTCTGGTTCCTGGGGTTCTTCCTACCTTGAACTCTCTCTCAAGCCAGTCACTTAGTGATAAACAGCTTTCACTCTGAGGTACTTTTATCGTTCCGCCGATTCCTCCAACAGTGGCCAGGGCAGAAATCACGCACAGATTTGCATGATGGTACCCAAGAGACATCAGACTTCTTTAATCTTAAAATCAGTGACGAAAACACCAGTCACTGGGAGAAGGAACAAGAAAAGGAAACCTGGGAAGAAACTAGCTCTGGTATAATCACAGAATCATACAATGGTTTGGGTTGGAAGGGACCTCACAGCCCATCCAGTGCCACCCCCTGCCATGGTCAGGGACACCCCCCACCAGCCCAGGGTGCCCAAAGCCCCATCCAGCCTGGCCTTGGGCACTGCCAGGGATCCAGGGGCAGCCACAGCTTCTCGGGGCACCCTGTGCCAGGGCCTCAGCACCCTCCCAGGGAAGGATTGCTGCCTCCCAGCTCAGCTCCAGCTCCCCTCTTCCAGTTCAAACCCACCCCCTTGGCCTGTCCCTGCACCCCCTGATAACCAGCCCCTCTCCAGCTTTCCTGCAGCCCCTGCAGGCACTGGGAGGCCGCACTGAGGTCTCCCCGCAGCCTTCTCTTCTCCAGGCTGAACAAGCCCAACTCCCTCAGCCTGTCCTCGCAGCAGAGGGGCTCCAGCCCTCGCATCATCTCCGGGGCCCCCTCTGGACTCGCTCCAGCAGCTCCATGTCTGTCCTGTGCTGGGGCCCCCCAAGCTGGACGCAGCACTGCAGGGGGGTCTCAGCAGAGCGGGGCAGAATCCCCTCCCTCGCCCTGCTGCCCACACTGGGTTTGATGCAGCCCAGCACATGGGTGGCTTTCTGGGCTGCCAGCGCACACTGCCGGCTCATGGTGAGCTTCTCCTCACCCAGCACTCCCCAGCCCTTCTCTTCAGGGCTGCTGTCATTTAGACTGCCAAAAACAAGATTCCGAGCACTGCTCTGCTTCTTTACGGAGCTTACCCTGTAACACTCCATCCTTACTCAGCACACTCATCAGCACCGATTCCCATTTCAGACGTGCAGCAGAAGTGTGTTCTTATTCACGCTCTAGTTCTGCCCCTAGAGCACTGCACGCAGGGCCACCAAACCAGCGAAAGCATCTCTAGCTCAGAAACCACAGTAAATTCTTCTACATATACCAGCACTGCCACAAACGAAACAGAAGGGATGAACACCAAAGTTTGTCCACTGTCTCCCAGAGCAGGAGATAAACAGAGCCTTACAATTCCTCCCTGTACCATAAACCCACCTTGCAGGCAAGATACTCCCAGGAAGCCAGGGAGACTGGCAGTCACGCTCTCTCGTGCTTTGTTTCTTGCTTCATCTACGGCTGCATCGCTGCCCGGCGCCACAGCAGTTTCTTTCTAGCAGACCGCTCCGAGAACGGTGTGCTCACTGCTGCTTTTTCACACCGCTGGACGCAGCAAGCGTTAGGAGCGCGCTGGGGTAACTGACAGCAAGCTGACAAGGGCCCGAGCAGCAAGTACACACATCCCCCAGCTGACATCTCCCCAGACTTCCTTCCAGGCACTGAAGGAAAACAAAGTCCCAGACATGTACCAATTACTCATTGCAAAGAGCAGAAAGGGAAAGCCCAAACCACCGGCATTCACTTTCTGAAGAGGCTGTAGCTCCTTCAAGGCAAGACTTGCACCACCACGCTGTCTCTGTCGGCCGCTCTCCTCCCACCCCGTTCCCCCAGTAACCTGGGGCCGCAGTGGCTATGTCGCTCTGCGTTTTGGGACAGGTAAGTGGGTGGTCAGAGAACACAGACCTGACTGACCGCTCCTCACAGGAAGGGCGCACAGAAGTAACGCTAACACAGGCGACGTCTTGCAAAGTTGGCAGCGCCACGGGAGGTACCGCCATCCTCAGCGTTCACTGGGACGAAGGATGGAAACCTTCTTGCTTCTGCTGCTTACAGCACAACTTGTAGGCTTGGCCCAACCCAGCCTCCTGTAACTGCAATGCACCGGTCCTGCTGGACTGGTGGCTCGAAAATCCACTCAGTTACTCTTGGAACTGGGAGGCATTTGGTAGTCCACATCTGCTTTTAACAGCCACGCTTGGCCAGATGGGCAAGCTTTTATTTACCAACCCCTTTCACTTGGTGGCTCAGAGGGAAGCTCGTTGCAACAAACGATTCCTCTCTCTTTTGGACATCAGGACAGTAACGAATACCCATGCCGCTTCACCTATCTTCGACAGATAGAAAAATGAAAACTTTCAACCATTACGAATTAAGAGTTTGTTGATTACTAACAAGAACTCTTCCAAACTTGGATTTACAAGGCGTCTGAAAGCACCTAACTAACGCTGCAACGCAGACGCTTTCAGAAAACACCCACGTACAATTAAGTGAAAGACAAATAAACTATTAATTGTTAAGTTACAAAACAACTAGTATGAAAATCAACACACCACAACATATAAACACCTCAGACAGCGACTTCAGTTTAACATAGTAACCACACAACAGATGTCTTAAAGTTTTCCATGTTTTTTTGATCCGTGGAACCTTACAGTCTTTTCCAGCAGTTACAAGCGGACAGCTACAGAGCAAGCTTGTATTTCCCACTCATTTCCTTTCACAGTCCTAGAAGAAACAGCTCGCTGACCTCCCCTCTCCTCTGAGCCTTCAAATCGCAGCTTGAAAGCCACCGCGGTGGGAGAAGGCTGCAACAGCAGCCACCCACAAAGCGCGTTACAGTCGCTGCACAGGGAAAGGCTGAGGGGAAAAAACCATCACGGAACAGAATCACCAAGGTAGCTCACTACACGCGTGAATAGCTAACAAAAGTATTCCACGTACGACTCCCTAACGCACGGGTTCTATAACTGTACGCTGAAGAAGCATGTAAATACTGCTGGCATCATCCTCTAGCCCACACTGTGCAAAAACACCCCGTTGATTTCAGAACGGGCTTCCGAGGAGGCGACTCCCCACGCACATGGCGCTGCATCTCTTCTGACCGCAACTTTAAGCGTGTACAGGCTTCACACAGCCCTGTCCCACCTCTCCAGCAAACTCCTCTTCCCACCTTGGAACAGCACTACTGCACAGCCGCCTACCTACGTGCACTTAGAAGACTCACGTTCGATCTCGTTCTTATCGTTGCAAGAAAAGCACCGACACCAACATAAGGCTGCAAGACAAAAAAACACGCCAAGAAGAAAAATAACTTGCATAAACAAAGGTCTGCCCAGAGCACACTTCAGCTGTGTGACGCCAGCAGAGCAACGTCAGACACGGAGATTCAGCAATCCGAGCGCTCATTCACGGAGTATCACAGCGGTACGAACCCTTCCAACCCGACCCCTCTTTCTCCTTACTGCGGGAGGAGCAATCTTCCTGCGGCCTGCAGCAATAAAACCTCGAAGAGAAAGCACGTGTGTTTTGGGAAGAAAGTAAGGCTCTACCACCGAGCATCTTCATATTCAGCCACTGCTCCAACACTCCCCCCAGAAGAGCTACGCAGCCCCTTTTTTTCCAGCTGTAATTGCCCAAAAGATGTCATTCAAACCCTTAAAAGCGGTTACCAAACAGCAGAGGTGAAACCTCACCAAAAGGCAGGCAGAGTCAGAAACTGGCTTGGGTGTAAGATTAAATTGGAGAAGCAGGTTTTGTTTGCCTGCTAATGTGACTAAGAGCCGCAGTAAGCGCCAAATTTTCAATTCATTAAATCTATATTCCAATAATTAAAGTTATTCAGGCCTAACTAACATGAAAACTATTTCCACGAGAATACACAGTGTCGTGGGAAGTCAAATGTGAATTGTACCACGCAGTCCGAGTCTAGCTACAGGAATTCATTCCTAAGACGAGACTAAATGTTCTACTTATGTAACTAATATTTCTAGAGAAACGCATTAGGGAAATATTGCGATTGCGTGACTAAGCAGGCAAGACAGGAAATTGGTCCGGCTGACTTCGCAACTGCCTTCGCGCACACTAGTACGGTAACAATCGCACACCAGTCCTGACATGATACACACCTTCGACTTTAACCTTCCCGTAATCTTCCCATCGGACCTGCACGGTCAGACCTTTGTGCCCGCGCTCCCAAGCGAACGAGCGGAAAAGCCCTCCGATCCCACGGCATTCGACAGAAGAACGTAAGACTAGGGAGAGAAACTTCCACCGTCAAAGCACCTCAGCTGTAACCAACAGCACAAACTCAGCCGTGATCGCGCCCATCACAGTTCTCTTCAGCGACAGCAACACCGGGGATTTTACTTCGAAACATAATCCCAAACAGAAGGCACCAAAACTTACTGAACAAACGGCGGCGCAGCAGGTTTTTCACGCGCCCGACAGATACGCAGGACGCGTCTCCGGGTCCACGTCACGTCCACAGGTCGTTCGCCCTGCACATAGAGGCTAACCGTGACGGCTGAACTCATGCAAACTTAATATTCTAAACTGGATTTGAGATTTTATAGTAAAGGATAACAGTGTAACACAAACCACCGTGCAGAATTCAGTTCGACGTCAGAACTCACGCCGGTGAACGCCGGCACTAAATTCAAAGGCTTCACCAGAACCACTCGGCGGTTCTGGTGGATTTCCTCCTCCACCCAGGGGTGGAGCGACAGTGGTTCACCTTCCAGAATTACAGAGGACTCCTAGCTACCAAAACCCTGCTGTGCAAGGAAAGCACTGCTTACACCTGACTGGACTGCTTCAAACATTTTATGCTAAGGGCCAAAAGGGGGCAGTGGGAGGGAAGCTTCTCTCCTGTGCACCGCATGATCTGTTCGAGGAAGACGCTTTATTCAGCCCGTTTCCGTGTCTTCCCCAAAAAGCACAAGCGTGCAGCGAGGATTTCATCCAGCGGGCAGCCGGGACACAGCGGCACAGCTTTCTCGCTTCTGCATTTTCGAGACTAAAAAACCCAACCAAACAAGTCACCGAGGCAGATTTCCTCTGGACTAGAAGTAGTCATCGCTTCTCGGTGCCAGTTTCCATGCAAGCGTTGATGCCATCCGTTTTGGCTGCAAGTCTAATCATAAAAGAGGAGCCCAAGAAATTCAGTGAATACTTGTTCCACTCTCACGTTCAAGCACAGCTGAATCTGTCAGAGCCCAAAGTTAAAGTCTAGAAGAGCCAGAGTGCAGAGCCACCGAGTTTGGGAGATTTCAGACCAACACGTGCCATTTCCAAGCACATCCCAAGAAACTGGGTTTAGAAAAGGAACTATTCCGCACGTTTTCCACCACCACCACGTAAACATTTCTGCCTAAGGGTACCCAAACCACTGAGAATCGCCATTAAAACGCGACGTTAACGCTATACGCGTATTAAGTGACGATGCTGTGCCTTATTCCATGTTTCAGCAACTTTGCTTTGACCTAAAAGGCTGAAGCTCTCCACAACATTCCACTCACCCTCCACCAGTAAGGGGTAAAGGCCCACAAGCGTGGTCTGCTTTAAGCGCACAGCAGTTAATTCTGCTTCGGTCTGTAAAAATACACCTCGCCAGCCTGAACCGTGACAAATTTCAACACCCAAACGAAATAAAGCTACAGACTAGTAGGAATAAACTTAAAGCGTTACAGAACTACAAGAATAAAGGCAGCTTTCAAGACACAAATGCCTGCGAACAAGAACCGAACGACTCCGGCAGAAAAGTGAATTCATTTGCACAGGTGTACGACCTTCTTTCTTCACTATTTCATTCTATGACAGGTCTCCAGCAGCAGATCAAGACCAGCACCGCACAAAGCCTTTCACTTGGAACTGCTCCAGAAGCCATCACTGGGTACGGAGCAAAGCCCTCCAACATGTTTTTTTTTTGTGCGAGAAGATGTTAAATAAATGCAGAGTTCACACAGCTCGCACTGGAAGAACCAAAGTTGTGCTCCTGATAGCCCCACCTGTGAGGAGCTGCGTTCTCCATTGGACCCGCTAAGCTCCTCTTTCCCCTTCAATACTTTTCTGTTTCACCCCTGAAGGCATAAACATAAAAAATTCACCGTCCACTAAGGTGAATTCACCGTCCACTAAGGTGGAGGTGTCCACTAGAAAAGGACAAGCGTAAATACCTGAACACATACCTTTCTACACAGCTTTCACGTGTCTCCTGAGGACCTACGCCTGTATTTGCGACAGCGGCAGAGCGAACGCGAGCCCAGCTTTTGCCAGCTCCCCGGGACCGCCGCGCAACAAGAGCTGTCAAACCGCGGCGCAGCGTGGTCTCAACTTCCGAGCGTGAAGTAATACCCTAGTGGTTATTTGGAAGAAAAAGTTTTTGCAGGTTGGACACGTGAGAACAGCAGCAGCTTATCACAGTTCTGGAATCTCGAGAGAGACCTTGGAAAGAAACCGAGTATCATCCATCAAGCGACAAAATAGCCTTTAAAAGGAAGATCCAGCAGATGTTTGGCTACCTTCGTGGGAAGGCCCTGACTTTCTGGATGGAACACAACGGTTGGAGTGAGTAATTCGGCTCTTACCTTTACCAGCTGCTTTATCTGTGCACCTGAAAAAGACAAATACAAAAGGGAAGTGTGAGAGACGGCAGTTACCGAACGATGGGGAGAGCGCGCCCCAACCCGCCGCCACCTCCTCGGACCGCCGGCTTCAGCGCCCGGACCCCGCCCGGGTTACGGCGCCTGGAGGCGGCTGGGGCGGGCCGTGCCGGGCCAGCCTCACCCTCAACAGCCATCTCCAAAGTGGAGGGTCGCTGCCCTCACCCCGCGGGAGCAAACCCCGCTCCGGGCACACGGGGCCCGAGCACCCGGGAAGGCGGCAGCTCTCCCCGCGCAGCCGGGGCCGGCGGTTTCGCTGCCCCC
>VWZZ01000303.1:57017-74781 GCA_013399095.1 Psophia crepitans | reverse complement strand
ACAAGGTGTTGGGAGGGGACAGAGAGCCCAAGTCTCAGCCCCAATTCTAAACTTAGATCCCAAAGCAGAACAAGTTAATATGATCCTATTTTATTTAATTAGTCTAGCACAATCCTTTAACAATCCCTCTTTTGCTAAGAAATAATGAATTATAAATAAAGATTGAGCCATTGGAGAAGCAAAAACCTTGACTGTAGTGTTACTAATGGATTTACCTTGTTCTCCTCCAAGCACTCAACAGAAAAAGGGAAAAAAGGTTAACTCTGTTCCTAAAATATAGTAAGTTAATTATTTAGTAATAAAATTATATGTATTTGCTATCAGATATTTTTAGCCAACCAGTTCATTAAGGACAGGTAAAGTTCATGACTAGGGAGTAACAAATGCATGCCGTCATATTTAGGAAATGGGAAGAAATGTATGGGAGTCCTGGTCAACAACAAGCTCTCCATGAGTCAGCAGCGTGCCCTCGTGGCCAATGGTGTCCTGGGGCCCACCAAGAAGACTGTGACCAACAGGTCGAGGGAGGTTACCCTCCCCCTCTACTCTGCCCTGGTGAGATCACAGCTGAAGTTCTGTATCCAGTTCTGGGCTCCTGAGCTCAAGAAACACAGGGAGATAGTCCACCGGAGGGCTACCAAGATGATTAGTGGGCTGGAGCATCTCTCATATGAGGAAAGGCTGAGAGAGCTGGATCTGTGTAGCCTGGAGAAGACTGGGGAGAGGTCAATGCTTATAAATATCTAAAGGGTGGATATCTAGAGGAAGGGCTCAGACTCTTTTCAGTGGTGCCCTGTAACAGGACAAGGGGCAATGGGCACAAACTGAAACACAGGAAGTTCCACCTGAATATGAGGAGAAACTTCTTTATGCTGAGGGTGATGGAGCACTGGCACAGGCTGCCCAGAGAGGCTGTGGAGTCTCCTTCTCTGGACATACTCAAAAACTGCCTGGATGCAATCCTGTGCAACCTGCTCTAGGTGATCCTACTCTAGCAGGGGGATTGGCCTAGATGATCTCCAGAGGTCCCTTCCAACCCCTATCAATCTGTGAATCTGTGAATTGTAAACACAGTGGTAAATGGAAAAATGCCATTGAAGTGTACCAAATATACGATGTGCCGGATTTTCTTGATAGATTTCTTTTGATGAGAGCTGCTTTTATAGACAAAGAAAATGCAGCAGACTGAATCTTTTTTGGACTTTAGGAAAACACTTGACATAGTGGCACATGGGAAATTATGAGTTAAGAGGGTGAAGATGAGGGTTACTAGGAGAACTGTAGTGTATTAAATGAACTGGCTAAAACAAGATGAGAGCAAGTTACATTAAAAGAAAAACTGTCAGGTTAGTATGAGACCTCAGTGGAGTAATTCAAAAGTTCTTTGTGGAATTGAGTCTTAAGTTTTTCAGAAATGCCCTCGCCACCAGAAGTGTCAGTGTGCTGATGAAATTTGTTGATGGTGTGAAGTTCAGAGACATCATTCATACAGAGGAGAGAGGTGATATATGAAGAACTCCACGACTCTGAGATATGGTTTAATAGAAATGAAATGATACACAGACATGAAGAGAACAAAGGAGTTTTTTGGATAATGGGATAATAAGAAAGCTTATGCAGTAAACAGAGATTGTGTGAGTTAGAAAGAAAGCTTGGACAAGGTGCAAAGGGAAGCAGTTGATCTTAAGACAACTATGAATTAGTAACATATACCAGTTTGGCACTGTTCTACCTGAGAAACATGTACAAAGAATAAACTCAGACTAGGACAAATACACAGAAGAGCTGTTGGGATGATCAGAGGAGTGGAGAAACCTTTGCTAGGGAGACTGAAAGATCCTGGGTGTTTAAACCACTAAGCAGAGGACATTACTGTTACTATTCAGGATGCAGGCTGTTCAAAACCAGGAATAATGGTTTTAAAAAGAGGTAAGTTGGAAGTGAAAATAAAATAGATATTCTAGCATTCAGAGCAATGACTTTGTGGACTGTCTTCCAGAGGAAGATTGATAATAATAATTTTGAATAATGTTCTTCATTAAACTCAAAGGGCTTTCTTGTTGAGTCCCTGAAGTAGTGTGGACCCCAAATCAGTGGCTGAGAATCCCTCCCAGCACTGTGCTTTTGGATAAATACTCTACTAAAAGGGACCAGAAATTTATAGTTACAATTGTGAAATTGTATTCCTCTTCCTTGAACACTGTATTTTCACAGAAAATGTCAATGCTTTGGGAAAAAAAAAAAACAGCCAACCTCCCACAAACACTCCCTCCCCCAAAGCACCCAAACCAACTCCTACCCCGAAGCAAACAACACAAATGCCAACACCTAAGTCCTGAAAAATTGATTTTCTCTGTGAAGCCCACCACACCATCTCCTGGGAACTAGTGCTGCAGTGGCTCAGGTGCCCAGTCCTCTCATGACCCCGTCAGACTGGACTCTCTGCTCTCTTTCCCAGAGGCACTGCAGTTGATCTGACTGGTGAACTGCATCTTGCCACATGAGAATTGTGGCTGGTGGAGAACTGGGACATGCAGGGATCTCTGAGAGAGCTTTTCTGCTTTTAGAAATTTTTATTTTGTTAAAAGTAATGCTTTTCCATGGAAACAAAGCTATCTGAGGAAATTCAATTACTCAAAAATCCCATTTATAACAACAATATAGTTTTGATGAAAAAGTTTTTTACATAGTAGTAATTAATGATGCAGTAATGTGAATAATTTCTACATACTCAGGCTAGCTATAAGAAAAACAAAGACTTTGGAGAAGGCTGAAATTTCCTATGGCTTTGATAATTTGCATTCTTAGAACTGAGCAAGCATCACACTGGTATCAGGAACCTCATCAAAGCTTGATCTTGCTGTCGTTGGCTTCAGTGGGAACAATACTGGACCCCAGGTGAACTGAGATCACTGTTAGCTAGCTTAAATTAATTAACCATCTTCTACCCTCCAGCAGTAGCTGCTGTTAGCAATCTCATTTCATTTTCTGAATTGAAATTACAGTAATGCTTAAGCATTTAACTTTGTCTCTTTTATGTGACACTATTTTTGACATCTAATAGGAATAGTCTTCTGGCATTTACTATCCTTCCTTTATTACAAGTCTGCCTGCCTTTCATTACATTTTCATTATTCTTATGGTGACTATATTTCATATTTATCACAGTGGTTAAAATTATATCAGTCACAATCAGCAATCATATACAATACTGAAATGTTTATTGATCTGTAAGCAACAGGTACAGTAAATTTAAAAAATGTTGTTTCCCAAGGGACATGAATTAATTCAGGCATTTTGGAACTAGGCAAAGTGCTGTTGCTGTGGTAAGGATGTTAATTTATCTTGCAATAAATCTTTTGCTTAACTGGTCAATATTGATTATGTGCAGTAACTATGACTGCAGTTGTAGGCAGTAGAACAGCAGAAAAAAAATTTGTCTTTTTTAAAGAACTATTTTGATTGTTAGTTGCAAACATCACTCTCAAATGACAGCAATCTTATGAATGAGGTTCAATAATAAAAATTTAAGAGTATAAATCAGTAAACAACCTGATTTAGTAAGAACCAAAAGCTGTTATATGTGTCTTTGTTCAAACGGTTTGTTGTTTCAGATTTTAATGTTCATCTGCTGTGTCTGAGATTAGTAAGAGATGAAATACACTTTCTTACCCATTCTAAAATTTGTGTTGACAAATACTCATAGTCAATGCAAATACAGTTTGGTTTCACTTTGAAACTGCACAGAGAAATCGTTTCCAGCTCTAGCTGAAAAAGTATTAAAAAATAGTCAAGGTCAGTTCTTCTTGGCCAACGTTCCATTAAGAGTCATGCAATTATCCTGCTGTCTTGCTTTCTTAGGAAATCCTAATTATCCAAGGTCCCTAGAGTACACATAACCAGACTATTAAGGCATATTTCAGTTTCCTGTAAACGCTATCCCATTAAACCACTGTTATTGTAACTAGAGAGCTATGTCCGAACCTTGTGTATTTGTGAAGGAAGGGGCTGAAGCCGTGACCGACGTAGCGTGAATTCGTGCATCTTCATTGACTCGGTCCCTCTCGTTTCACCGCCTAGCCTTGCCTGTCTCTGTAGCTGAGAGTCCCAAGAAAGCTGAGGCCTGAGCTTCCTTGTCACTGGCTGCTTGGCAAGGGATGCTCACTGCTCTGGATCCTCAGCCCCCGAGCCCTGAACGGTGCAGGAGTTCATTGCTCTAAAATTGTGTTGAATCAGTGGTAAGGCTGAGGAGAAGGTACACCTCTCAGCGCTTAGAGTGCTATCTCAGGACTTCAGAGACCTAGTGTAAGTCTCTGAGCACCAACATATACAGGCAGGGGACACCCTTGGAAATACCTTTTCTGTCTCCTTGTTTCCCTGGCTGATGACAGAATTGCTTGCAACAGCTCACCGCTGCTCACAAAGCAATACAAAAGCAAGTTTCTATCCTGCAGTGTTCAAGAAGAGCAAACAGCCCATTCCACTTGTGCAGATACAGATGAGGGCAAGGCAGGGCAGAGAAAAAAAAAGGGCAATACTCCAAAGGAGTCCGTAGGACAAGGGGCAACGGGCACAAACTGGAACACAGAAGTTCCATCTCATTATGAGGAAAAACTTCTTCACTGTGAGGGTCATGGAGCACTGGCACAGGCTGCCCAGAGAGGTTGTGGAGTCTCCTTCTCTGGAGAGATTAAAAACCTGCCTGGATGCAATCCTGTGCAACCTGCTCTAGGTGATCCTGCTGTGGCAGGGGGGTTGGACTAGATGATCTCCAGAGGTACCTTCCAACCCCTACTGTTCTGTGATGGGGCGTTGGACTAGATGATCTCCAGAGGTCCCTTCCAACCCCTACCAATCTGTGACAGAGTAGAGGGACAATTTCTGCTTATACTGCATATACATGAAGTGGCTGGAGTAGTGGCACGCAACTCAGGTGTCACCCACTGGTCTTTTCTGCTTAAAGAGGACACAGTCTCCCAGTTCTTCATATGCTACTTGATGCTTTCACTCAAAGGGCAAAGTGAAGCAGTTGGTGGATACGGGTTCACCTATGGTACAAAGCTACGTTATTGCTCTGTACTTTCTGATTTTTGTTACGTAGTGGTGTGCATGGATGTGCTGCAGGAGTGGTAAACGCTCCTACTTGCTATTTAAGCAGACTGTGCAGAGTGTAAAGCACTGCTTGTTTTGAAAGGCAAATTCAAGTTTTCATGGGATCATTTCTTATTTTGGCAAAAATGTCAGCAGAGAGAAGGTGTCTTAGGAGTAAGAGTGGAGTCCACAGAAGCTGTTTGAGACTCCCTTACCTCATCATTCAGTGTCACAAGTTTCACCCTTTTTCTGGTGCTTTGAGACAGTGACTGAGCAAATTCATCCAGCACCCTTTCCTGTGCCCTGAGTGCAAGTGACAAAATCAGCACCATACTGCTAAACACTCTTTCCCTAAAGCAGGGGGATCTCATCCAAACTGTGTACTGGGAACAGTTCAGGGCCAGTAATATCCCTTGTCTGGGAAAGCAGTGGTTTTGGGAAAGTGCTTGTGAAAACTGTGCCAAGAAGTGTCCCTAACAGCAAAATGATACTGGTACTTACAGGGCAATGCTTAAGACTATGTCCTGGCCAGCTGGATCACTAGAATGAATGTGACCAGGATGGGTAACGAGGAATTAGGAAGATAGTGAGGAAGGAGCAGAGTAATAAATAGGTTATGAGATATAAATTACCAGTTGGAGAAGGGAATAGGTTAAGGGTTTGTATTCTACCCTGAGAATAAACTGCATAAGACTTTTAGCTTAGACCATTAACCCTCCCAGACTTTACAAACCACAGCATTTCTGAAAAAAATGTAAATCGTAATGTAGATTTTGAAGTGCTTAGAAAATCGGTTGTGAAACAATCTGACAATATCAGCTGCAGTACTTCAAGTCATGCAATCTGCCTTTATAACATGAAAAGTCCCCTGTCACTTCTTCCTAGAGCCTTTTCCCCATATATTAAGTTTATCCTTCCTACTAGGCTTTTTACTTTTGTTCCTGGATGGGTGTAACTCCAAGAAAAAATTCACAGTCTTTTTACATTTGTGAACTGTTCTGGTTGTTAGACATGTATTCACATCCTAACTCTTGTACTTTTATTTCCTCTTTTCCTACAAGCTGCTGAACTGGGCCTTGGCCAGGCTGGATTCCTGAGAGGATTTTCTCTTACTGCCATGAGAAACAAATACTGCAGGCAAGAAATAGCAACGGGAAGGGTAGGTGGCTGAAAGAAGGATGGAAAAAAAAAGTCTCTGATCAAAAGTAGTTACAATACATAAGATAATCCAGGTGTCATTGTTGTGGTATTATTGCCTTATAAATATACCTGAAATCTCAGTCTTTGATCTTAATGTGCAAATACAATTATTTCAGGTACTGACCTCTATGCAAGAATTTTTCTTCTTGAAGAAAAGTAACTTTTTATCTGAGAGATGAATCATTCTGAAGTGTCATTTTAAATCTGAAACTAGATGGCCAAATATTAGAGTTTTATGATGCCACTGCAAGAACTGGACATGAGTTATTTCTTTGCAGAAGTAAGACAATAGGATCTGAATTATTCCTGTTATAATATTTAATAAAAAAATATTACTTTTTTTCAAAAAGTTTAAATCAGATATGAATGCTTAGCCAGAAAAATCTGTGATTTAATAAAAGGATATACCATGAGAGTAACTATGTTGAGATGCCCAGATCCATGATGGTGGTTTGCCCTACTTTTGTAAAAAAACCCCGTATTTGATGTTTATATCTTGAGTCATGGTTTAATTTCAAAGCCCATATTCACTTGAGACTTGAGGCAGTCAGGACTGCAGTTTGGTTTGTCTGAGACTGAGAGTTTTTACTTTAATTTGCTCATATTACAGGCTCAGAAGGAGGTCCTAGCATTGTTTTGTCTTCAGCAGATGTACCTTCATTTATTTTTGACCATGGAAACCCTTCAATTAATTCCACTTTCTCTTTACTCCCAAAGTCTCTTTGAAGTAGAGCAATGACTTGTGTGTCCTGGAAGGTTATTGATCAAAGGTCTCATAAATTATCTCTTGCTCTATAGGAATGAAATAGGTTTTAGTGAGATTTTATTTCTTTTGCAAAGTGGTGTGAAGGGTTCACTTTTTTCACCGGTTGTGGAAGGAGACACCATTTCAGTCTGAGATGCAAAAAATAACATTATGAAAACATATCCTCTTCATTTTTTGGGAACATGTTAAGTGCTAATTATACCAAAGCAAGCTACTTTCCACTGGGTATTAAAGTAAGACATCTAAAACAAACTGTCAAGTACATGTATATATAATTTAATGAACTTGCTTTGATTTATTTTAACAGAGCAGAAGCGAGCTAACTGGCCCTTTGATGCTGTAAATGATGACAGTGAAGAAATCAGAGACTGAGTATAGCTGTGAACATGGGCCATAAAAGGCTGCAGCCACTGCCAGGAGCTTACTTCACGTACTACTTCTTTTGCCTTTGCAATTTACAGAATCAAAAGAGATTAAAAATGAGATGACAAGATAATATCTCATTTTACACAGCTAATTGAGAGCTGAAACACTCGTATCAAATACTTTGGCAGAATAAAATGCAGATGAAAGGTAAATTATGAAAATATTTAGAATAGATAAAAGAAATTCTATCTATTTTTTGGGGCCATAAATACTCCAAAATCTGTAGTGTCCACTGGATTTCACAGAACTTGCACTTCTCTAGTACTAACTTTCCTCCCTTGTCACCTTTCCAGTTTCCTCTGAAATAAACTTCTAATAAGACACCATCAAGAAAAAGTCACGGAGTTAACCAGTGTGTCCATGGAAACAGTAGGAGCTGATGGAACCATGTGTACAGTGAGACTGTGTTGGCTTTAACCCTCTGACTTGCAAGGCTTTTTCTTTAAAGCTTGAGGCAAACCCAGAACGTTATGAAAAATATACAAAATAGTATTTGAAGAATTTTAAAAAGGTACAGCATAAATGGCCTGGAGACCTGAGAGTGTCTTGGTTCTGCCATAGACCTCTTAACTTCTGTAGAGAGTGGACAAGTCCATTTTCTGTTTTCCCCTTATATTCTTTTTTTTGTTGAGACTACTTAGACTGCTGCTTGAGGAAAGTACTATCTCTTATGGTGTATTTATTACCATGAAAAGCACTTTGGGATTCCAACCTTTAATGTCACCAGGTGCTACTACCATGCTAAATTTAAATAATAAAAGCTATACAAGTACCAATATGTATTCTTAATATCTTTGGAAAGACTGAAAATTGTTTTGCTCTTGCGAACAATCATTAAGGTACCGTCAATGATACTTCTTACTTCTAAGGCTCGACCCAGCAGAGCAGGAGTAATGATTCACTGTTTCCTTAATCTTTTCCTTCATTAGGCATTTTTAAAGCTAAAATACCAAATTGATGAAGGACTGAGGGGTGAACAGCAGTATGAACTATTCCCGTTTCATTTATCTAACAGATTACTGAATTTCAGTAATGTCATTCATCTACCACAAGATGCCCACAGACCTAGCTGTTATTTTCTGCTGAAGCCATAGATCCATGACAGAACACGTTAGTTTGAGCAGAGCACTCTGCTAAAGTGGGAGTTCAGCTTTTGGGGTAGACCTGGCTTATCCTTGCCCAGGTTAGTGCATGTGTAGAGCAAGTTCAGCCGCAGTTGTGCAAATTAAGCAGGCAAACAGATAAAGAACATGCCTTTTCTCAGGAGACTCTCCTTTTTTGTACTGTCTCTATTGCTGGCTGGCTTTAGGTGCAGTACCGAGGAGTAAACTTCTCAAACAGAGTTTTTCAAAGTATAAGACATGAAATGCAATACATCTTGCACTGAAAGGTTTGGTAGTTGGAAGTGGTTTCCATTTAAATGCAAAATCAGCCTTTCTGGGGTAAAAAAAAAAAGTCAAAACATTCCACCTGTTCCAAAACCCAAGCCAACAACAATACCTTCCCTAATCTATACAAAGCAAATTTTGGAAGTAGTGATATGATCCAGACTAGAAGTTCTCATTTATTTCCTTGATGAAATTTAGTTACTTTTTATTATTGTTCCGTGTGCTGCTAGTATAAATTCAATATACAATACAATTTTTAATTAGCAGGAAATGAAATACAAGTGGCATTGAAAAAAAAGCCTCTAAAACCTCCTCTAAAAAAATCTGTGCAGCAGTTTTGTCTGGTATGGTCCTCAGAGGAAACTTGCATCAAGCATGTTTTCTTTTCTGCAAATCTACTGCTTTATTTGGTACCTAAATGGGTGTAACTCTTTCTGAAAAGACTTCTCCTGCCTTTTATGTGCTTATCTCTCAGACAATTTACCCTGTTTAAAAACCAGTGTGCTTTAATTGCTGGCTTACACCTGTTAGCTGCAGAATGACACCTCTCAATCTCTTCATCTTTTATTTCAGTCCAGGAAAGGAATTATGATCTATTAGAAATAGGTTAAAAAAACCCCAAATAAACCCTTCAAGTTTTAAAAACTCTATTAGTCTTGAAAGTGGTGGTTGTAAAAGGAATGCAGGAGGAAAAGGGATGTATAATAAAGGAGAAACAGTTTAGACTAAAAGAATAAACACCAAAAGTTTTCCCCACTGAATTTGTACAGTGTCTGTCTTAAGGAAGGGAGGTTAGCAGCAAAGTCCTTGCAGACTATAGTGTAAAAGCTACTGTCTGAAGAAATTCAACCTGATCATTAGTTGTGTCAAATCCTAATCAGTGATCAAAGTGCTAACGAAAACCACAAACTTCATGTGCTTCTGTTTTGTTGATTGTGTCGATAGCTCACATTTCATTTATTTCACAAATTCAGATGTGCTAGCAAAAAAAATACTGCGTATTAACTGTTAGCACAGTTACCACCAAATACTAGCCAGAGAGATCGCCGCGAGCTAAGAAAACACCATTCACAGCCAGATCCAAGATCCCTATGGATGTTACTCAGCTGAATGCAAATAAGTAATTTGTGCACAGCCTAATAAGATCCTCTCTACTGTTGCACTAAGATCATGTAATCAAATATGAGGTCTTTAGCTTTTTCCAGATTTGGAGTTTGAGGCCTCATCTTGCATGGAGAGAGAGCTGCTCACCCGGCCCTGCTTACTACTGTGCATCCCAAATGGTGCAACGTGGGAGAACCAGTTGAGGGTGACCTAAAACCAACCCATGCTTCAAATGTCCTGCCCAACAAGCCAATACGCGTGCAGCACTGGCATGCCCCCTAGTTTTGGGGATAGTTTGTGAGAGCAACAGGGAATGAGTAACAACCCCAGGTCCCTCTGTGACCCTTTTCATCTGGAGAACCAATCTGTACCATCCCAGGAAGGAAAGCCAAAACAAAATTACAGTGTGTCCATCCACCCTGGATTAGGAGGCTATGGGATTACTCTATAATGGTAAAGTCATGGCTACAATAAGGATTTTTAAAATACTTCTCTGTATTTTTAGCTCTTATTTAATTTTTCCCTTATCCTCTTCATTATTAAAATTCATTCAGCCATTGATTTATTCCAAATTTCCCTTTGACCTGAAATGTCCTATTTCACATCTCATCTGATTAAAGTTTTTATCTTAACATACTATATATTTCTCATTAAAATCTGCACATTTCTCCTGAATCAATGCAGTATTTTTTTGGTTTTTGTTTGTTTGTTTTTCTTCAGACACAAAAGTGAAAAAAGACAGAGTAAAGGAAAAGGAAGGGATATGATTGTCCTCCATGTTTCTCAGCTAATTGTTGTGCTTAGGAAAATTAAAGCTGTGATATGGAAATTTAGCCTTACACTTCCAAATAAAACCATGGCATGAGATTAATCTATAAAAGTCCAGCAATATGATTAACTAATCCAGTCTTTGTGTCTGTGGTGGGTATTTTAGCCTAACCATTTGTAATGTAATCTATCCTGATAATCAGTAAAATGGAGATACTTTGCATAATACTTTAATAAGTGTGTTTGCATACAGCATAAATCTTTAATTGCTGGTTTGAGGAGGCCAATTTTAGCAGTTCCCTGTCAGCCTTATTATGATGAATCAAGTTAATTTATACATGTAGCTTACTCCTGTGCCTGATTTCATCTTGTATTTCCACTGGCCTTTATTGGAGGAAATCACATGGCAGTTCTCTGAGATGGCAGTATCTGCTAGGCAGAAGATGCTGAAGAGCCACAACCATCTTCCAAGTGGGCACGAGGCAAAGAGGGAAGTGGCTGCAGATGGCAAGCTCAGAGCCCGAAGTATACATGGTGGGTCAGAACATCAAAAAAATTACTCTCCATGAGTGTTTTCTTCAGAATTTATGTTTTTTGTGTGTCATGTGGAGGACAACAATGGAAACGTCATCTATTTTCCCTATGTTCTCATTTCCCTATGTAAGTGTCTTTTTTTTTTTTGGTGATCAGGGCTTTTCTAGGTAAAGCGAGGTAGGTCGAACCTGTCTTCTCTGCTTCAGTGAATCAAAATCACCGGTTATAAATGTGGGTCCAATCTGGCAAGCTTTGATACACTCTTGTAAACTCTTCTGCAGAAAAAGTTTATTCCTGGAATGGCTCCATTACAGCTACTTAGCACCATTCCTGTGAGTAAAATTAAGCATATGTGTAAGTATCTGTGTCATCAGGATCTATGTCTAAGATGGCTGGTGAAGCACAATATAGCCATGAGAACTGATTTAAGAATGTAAATTTTCTTTGGTAATGAATAATTCTCCTGGCAAAAGAGAAAAATAAGGGTCATGTAGTATGCATACCTGCACCTTTTTTATGAATTATTCTGCATTCTGTTATACACAATATTAATTTTTCTCTGTACTGCCTGAAAACAGAGTAATTAATTTATGGTGATTTCAATTACCATTTCCCACAATGACTAGACTTAAAACACAGTATCAGGTCAGTATATAGTAAGCAAATTGCAATTTTCTTTGAGCCTCTGTAGTATTCAGACAGCTGGTGTAGGTTCATTAGGAAAATTAGAAAGAAAAAAACCTCCACAAACAGAAAACAAACCGGCAAAATGAAACCACACAATATTTCCCCTTCTCGTTTTGGGTGAGACAGCTGCTCTCCATTTTCTAGTCTACTAATTCGTTCATTTCCATTGCAGTAACTGCAATTTTGAAAATTTTAACAATAGCTATCTGAAATACTGTAGGAGAAAATCACAAGGAGAAACTGGGGCTATATAACCTCTCACAGTTTCTCCGCTATGTAAACACCAGGTCAGAGAGTCGAAGCGTAGATCTCTCAGCAGTGGCTGCTTACCTTAAATGTAATGCAACTCTGAAGAGGTAAAAGAGATCCTCTTGAAAGAAAATAAATTGAATAATTCACTGACTTTGTTACATCTCCCCAAAGAGGTATAAAGCCTTGAAAGAAAGAACAGTTATAAGGATGTTCACAGTCCCCACACCAAGGAAATGTATAGCTTTATGGTGCTGGATCAGGCATAGCTTGTGTTGAGGGCACAGCACAGAGAGCCTGCTTGGCTGCAGAGGCTCCTGACATAACCAGAAGCTTTGAAGATATTTGCTGCATGACAGCACCTTCAACATCTCCAGGAGAGAGAGCACCATTCATTCGAGGCAGGCAATGAGGGGAGGGATGAGCTCATCTTCATCATGGCCCAGGGGAGAGGTCCAGTGTGTGGATGCAGAGATGATGACCTGACAGGTGCCTGCATAGGTACAGCACATAGGAATGCGAACATCTTTTCTTGCCTTTTGACCTTTTCATACAGTCACAGGCCTGGGCTGAAGCTCTGCAGATGGCTGCAAAACATACAGTCACAGCGAGGCCCTCATGGTTATGAGCTTGAAGTCAAAGGAGCTAGGATCCGTGGTGCGCCATAACAAACAGCAGGAACTTTACCTCTGGCTGTATAAACATAGAATTAAGTTATTATGGCAGAGCTAACCCTAAAATTGATAATAATTCTACTGAGGCTCAACTATAGCAAAACCAGAACTGACTACTATTTTTTTTTGTTTGCAAGAATGCCTTTGGCATTAAGATGCTAAAATTCAGTGGAATTAAAAAAGTGATGAGTTTGAAGCAGTGTCCTTTTGAAAAATTACTAAAATCATTCCATAGCATACCCTGCAGTTTCCCTCTTCTTCATAACTGCAACAACACTACCCACCCTTAACCTCCCTGTCATTCACAAAGTTTCATAATGTGTCTATAGGCATTTGCTCCGAGGCTGAATATGTCAGATAAATTCTGAGCCCAGAAACAATCTGGGTTTTGACTGGTGAAATAGAGGTGCCCTGGGATCTTTAACCTTACTGTGAAAAACCTTTCATAAGTTTTCTGAAATGTCATGTAGGAAAGCCATGCATGTAGGGACCAGATGATGACCCAGTTATCACCTGTGCAAATCTGGATTGATTACATTGAGTTCACTGGAGATGCTGAGGATTTAAAATTACGTCAGCTGGGGCCAGAATTTAGCTTGTTGTCTCCTGTGCTAACTTAGATCTAAATATTCCAGTAGAAACATTAATAGTGTAATTGTATGGCCTTTTTTTCCCCCCCTAAACTCAGACATTAGGAAAGTAAATCTTCCTTTTTTTATGCATTGCGATTTCATACAGGTTTTCTTTTTTTTCTTTTCCCGTAAAATAAGCAATAGTGGGGAATACAATTTTCTGTTGGCAATTTGTTCTTTAATAAGCTCTTTAACATTCCAGCTATTCAAAGCTCCATGAAGCAAACTTACTGGTGGTTGCATTTTACTCTAAAAGGTAATGATGATTATCAGCTAGGTAGAGTGCTGTAAGATAATTCAGGTAAACTGAAATGGCTAATGTAAATTAAAGTGAACTAATTATTTAGATATATTCAGCAAAGGATTGTTAAAACTGTACTGTAAACTCTCTGGGGCAAGGACCAGGCTTTTATCCTGTGCACAGATCCCAGAACAACAGGACCTGTGACTGTGTCAAGCTAGGCACACACACTACAAATTACAAAAATAAAATATCACCCAAGCAAATCAACAATGGGTGATTCCGATCTCGGTGTAGTGAAGCTGTGTTGCCTTTAATGGTGTTATTTCCTATTTACTGCAGTGTAACTGTGCCCTACTATACTTATTCCCCTACCCAGCATTCTAATTTTATAACAGCAATAATGAGTATGGCACAGGGCATTTTCAGTGGATCTTTATTCTGCTCTGTCACAGCTTCAGTGCTGCTGTGGGAGATGCAGTAGCTGTTCCTTAAAGTACCAGCCCCAACTCTTTGTTGACTCAGAATGATTTCTCTGGTACAGAGGGAGGCATCTAATAATGTGTCTTACCCCACAGACACCATACGCTCAGCAGCATTCAAGTGGTTAAATGATCAAGTATGTTTAGTAGCCTCCAGCTGCACCTCAGGCCATCAGATTCTTCCCAGCTGGCCATTAATCCCCAGGAAATGCCCTACAGATAGATCGTTATTACTTACATACACAATTAGGGATTTACCGTAAGCTGCTGTCTGCTGAAAAATAACAGGGGAGGAGATAAGAGATCAGAGGCATTTGAGTTAAAATGTAAGTTAGCTGTAGTAGTGACTTGGGATCCCAGGTACAACAGCATGGAACTGTCTGAGCAGTGCTTTGTGAACATGCTGCAGGAGCCCCCTACAAGCTCTCTTCAGTTTCTGCTTTTCCCCCCTTTGTTTCATAGTCTTTCCCATAATTTTCCAGGTGCCATTTGCTGTGGGGATGGCTAGAGAAGCCATAGCTCCTTTCTCCCCAAGACCCTTTAAGTTGCCAGTGCGTTGGACTAGATTTGCCCACAAGTTCCCCATTGCTGATACTGGCACAGACTCATTGTGCTGCTGAAGGTGGAGCTGCATTGACAGCACTTCAGCACAAACTGCGCTGTTTGGTCCTTTGACATCTCTCCCCCAGATTTTTTTCTCTATTGAGAATGATAACTTCCCTCAATGAAACATCTGGCCCCAAGTTTTTCCATCTGCAAGTTACAAATGACGAGCTCTAATGCAGACTGTCTTCTCTCTCTTTTGAGACACTGTCTTTCATGGAAATTTGCTGTGACACTTTCTCCACAGAATGAGGTGAGATGAATGAGTGATAAAGGACAGAAGGTGGCTTTTGGCATAGCAAGCTGTAAGGGTGTGCTGGGGACTGGCTTGGTAGGAGCACCTTCTGATTGTTCTCACCCAAACTTCATAATACAATAAATTCCTAAAAAATGTTCAAAGCCTGGGGTTTTGGCTCTCACCTGGTGAAAAGAAGATGCTGACTCCTAAGGTTGCAGGCAATCACAGTATGCCTAGAGGAATATCTTTTTTGGGGGTGTGCATGGCCCCATTAGATGGCCAGAGGTGAATGATGCCTTTCTGGTCACTCAATGCCTGGCACAGGAAACAGGGCAGAACGCAGTATTTCATTCATGTGTGCCTAAACTTTGGGAGCTGTAATGGCAGAGGGACCGCTGGAGCATGTCTCAGCCATGCTGCCAGTTGCACAGGAGGTGGGAAGTTAGAAGATCCCTGGGGAAATTTTTCAGTGCATGTTCCTTCACTTGATTCTCCGGACCAGAGATGATTCAGGTGTCCTCTTCCCTGTCTGCAGTACACAGGAGGGAATTCAATCCCACGCTGGAAAAGCTTAAAAAAGACCACACAAAAAAGAAGGCTTCTCAGCTCTAGGTAACTTTATTTTGTGTGGTTACCATTCTATTCATCCTTGGGGTTCATTTGACCCCAGTAAGAGCTGTTCATATGGGAGCAGATCCAGGAGCAACATTCCTGGATTTCATGCTACTTGGAGCAGGTACCGTTTCCTTACTCTCTGTGAAATGCTGTGCATATCTAAAGTGTCATAACAAGTGCTTAAATAATACTGCTTTGGCATCAGCCCAGTATTTTTTTGGTTTACTGGGAAGTTCTAAAATACCTCAGCTCTCCGACATTTAATAAGAGATAAAAGGGATAAGATTTTTTTTTCTCATTAAATGTGTTTAGAAGTCTTTAGACAGAAGGGTAGGACCCCTAAATTATTTGTAAATACTGCAGAATCTACTAGTATCATATGAGTTAATACAATTAAGTTGTGGCTTTAATTCTCAATGAAAGGGGTGAATATGGACACAATTATTTATATCACTTGTCTCTCGTGTAGATGTTTTCTCGGAGAGCAAACATACCCAACTCTTTTGAAAAGTATATAGAAGATTTAGATACGTCTAAACCAGTAATCTGAAGTCATCTGCTTGAATGTTGCTTTATCATGAAGACACTTGGATACTTAATTTTTGACCTGAAGGTTCTAATGGACTTTTACCTGTATCTGGCAGGACATCAAGGTGTCCTATGTATATCACATGGAGGACTCAGTTTGTGTTTGTTTTCCAGATATGCCTCCTAGGTTAAGACCTACATGAAATGCAGCTGTTGCTTCCCTTCAAAACAAAGTCTTTTTATACAGAACAGTTGCATTTTGTATAATATTAAGTGGGTTCCCTAATATCAGAAGAGGTTCTGGGAGAGACGGGGTAAGTCCTTCTCCTCCTAAAGGGACATAGCGTTTTCCAGGGAGTGGGCTAATCAGCACTTTTGAATGTCACTGACTGCTTAGAGATGGCCACTTTCTTCTAGTCTCTCTACTTAGCTGGGGGTGGGTGATCTGGGTAAGGTCATTGAACGTGGGTGATCTGGGTAAGGTCATTGAACCAGAGGGTGAAGCTTTTGAAATAGAATAGAGCCCTAAGGAATAGGACTCTCATGTGGGATCTCGGAGACCTAACCTCAGTCCCTAATCCAAGAACAATTTATGCAGTTTGCAACAAATAAACCATAGACAAAATCATCAGAGTAGAGGCACAAGAACTCCCAAAGGAGACTGCTTACCACAGCTTACCCAGTGAATCTCTGAGGTCAGCACAAGGTGAAAGCTGCTGGGCAAATTTCAAGTGAGCAGGGCTCTCCCTTAGGAAGGACTGGCAAGGTGCTGGCACCGTGTTTAAGATGTTCTCCTCAGAGATTTTTAAATTCTTCAGGCAGAGAAGGGAACAACCAGGTGCAGGGCTGTCGTGTTCTGAGTGAGGGCACTGACAACTGCTTAATGCAAAGTGAGCTTTGCTTCCTTCTGCACTGCGTTTTGCACAATATTAAATTTTTGAAAGGAAGAGATTTGTCCTTCAGTCTCAAGTGAGAGGTCAGGACTGTGTATTAGGGAGTTGTACCTGGGTATGGCTGAGTAAAGGACATGTATTTCATGGACAGAAGTGTTTTGTGTTTTATGGGTTAGGTAGCTCTTAAAATGCGGTTCAGCCTGCTGTCTTTGTGGACACAGGTCTGAGATGACTGATTCTTCACATTTACAAAGGTGGGTGGAGGAGGTCTTATTCATTAAGATGGAGTCTGAAATGAGGATCATGTGCGCAAAAATTATGGAATAGCCATAGTCAGGATGATTGCACTCAGTTGTGGATGTGAGGCTGAGAGAAAGAATAGTCTACCCCTTCTGCTATGTGCTTCATTGGATGAAGAGTGCTTTGCATATTGCTAAGTTGATTTGTGTTGTACTAACAAAAATGTTAGCAATAACTAACATTTATGCTTGATCAGGGAGGGAAAATGTTCAAGACCAGAGCAAAACAAATTTGAATTTTCCCATGAAATAAGATTGCAAAAATTTTTGGCTTGGCACAGTAAATTTCAGAAATATTGAAACTGTTTCACTCAGAAACTAATCATACAGTACTTCTGTTTTTTTA
>VWZZ01000303.1:39558-56783 GCA_013399095.1 Psophia crepitans | reverse complement strand
TACTGTTCTTTTATATAAAAACAGTTTAATTTCCCAAAAGTCCTTTTGAAGCAAAAAGTGAAACATTTCATTTAACAAATGTAGACATTATTGAAAGGTTTTACTTTAATTTTTCCTTAAACAAAAAGCTGTCGGAGGTGGCTTTTTTCCAAAACGTGAATTTCAGTAAAATGTGTGTTTCTTTTCCACCAAAAACCCATATTGACAAGGGAATTCAAACAGAACCCAATGCTCAGGGGTTTTGTGTGAAGTACTGAGTCTTTTGGAAAGTGGCATCGAATTTGGATATGTAAGAAATTATTTGTAAAGAACTGGTTTGTGGGCTGCTGCTGAAATTGCTTGACTCCAGTAACATTCACTTGAAGAAAATTCAAACCCAAAAAGTCCTGAAAGCATCAGAAGCAAAAAGACGTAATGCTTCCAATATGTAGAATAATAGTAATTTTCTTAAGTACACTTTCTAGACAAATCTCCTTTTTTAACCTTCTGCACCAAAACCTATACTTTGGGTGAATGGCTTTGCAAGTACTGGCCCAACGAGCCAGATGTGGGGATCAGCAACAGAGGACATGCAACCAGGGAAGTCTACACAGTAGAGTCCATATGGGGTCCTAAAGGGATGAGCCCTACCTAAGCCTCCCTGCTAGGGGAACATGACCGTAGCTCTGAATGCTTGCTGTTACTTCCTGTGTATAGAAAACTGCCACATCATTTCCTACTGTTATTAGGCCTATTGTACATTTTTTTTTATATATCTGTGAGTCAAATCAGTCATTAGTATGGAAAGAAAAAGCTAGTAGTGTGTGATTCCCTGTGATCATTTCTGAGTTATTTTTAGTGTGCTGAGCTTCACCAAACTCTTGTATGTGGCACTGCATCAAAACACTGAGAGAACACAAATCCTGAGTAGACAGGAGTTGTCCTATACTTGAGATTTCTGCTGAAAAATTGAAACATGAGGCCTAAATTACAGTCTCTCAGTGTGCATTCAAGGCAGCTGTTCTGACAGAAGAGACTGAGATCTCCAGAGGTTCTACAGTGATGTATTTAGTTGTCAATAATTAATGTTTTAAAGGTTTCCTAAGAATAATTCACATATACAAAGTGCAGACATACAGGTCAATAGTGTATATTTGAACGAGTTCATAAGCATGCACATTTTATTAGAGTTTAAAGGATCAATAATTTTCTTCTGAGCGCATACATATGCATGCACAAGACAGGGAGGGCTGTTATTATAGTCTATCAAATCAATAGTCCACATTTAAGCACTGTATGAAAGGTAGCTTTAAATGCATACCAGATTAGGCTTTACCATGTTGTTAGAGATCCAGGGATCAATAAGTGGGTTGCAGCCAACTCCGAGGTGATAATAATCCAGGAAAGTACTCACGTCTGAATTTTTGGGGTCTTCCGAACATTTTGGGACCAACCGTCAGATATGACTAGCTTGATGGCAGCAGAACCTCTATTTCAACTGCTCTGATGGTAATTTTTTTTTTGACAGTCCCAAGTGGGTTCTGAGCACTAACGTTTCCTCATTCACATCAGCACTGCATGTTTCGTAAGCTCTCAAATGCCAGGCAATGTTTAACGTGCAATTAATAAACAAATTCAGAACTGTCAACTTTTTCGTGTCAACAAAGTATGTTTTATCTTCAAAACAAACAAACAAACAATGCAAAACAAAACTGCCTTCCAGCAAAGCTCCAGACAAATGAAATATTTTTTTAAATGGATTGATGTAGCTGAGAAACCTGCTGAATTATCCTGATTTCAATGGATTTCAGCTACAGAACTAGTATCTGTGAATGTCAGATAGAGGTCTAGCCCTGATATATTTAATTATCAGTATCTTCCCTTGAGAAATCTGATTATTCTAGGCAATGCTCCCCAAGAAAGTTATTATCTTGATTTGATCTATTTAAGAAAGTATTTAATCTATTTAAAAAAGAGGTTATGATGAGGCAAGTAGAGGAGGATATTGTTCCTATTGTTGAACTCTGATGTGTTTCTAATTCATTTGCAGAATACCAGATACTGTGAAAATGCACATAATGATGCAATTACTGAAAATTCAATCCTAATGATATCAACTGATACTCCCCAGAGAGGCGCCCTAGTGGGAGTGGGAGGAACCCAGGGGAAGGGAAACTCCACGTTCCTTCTGTTCAACTTGACATTAACAGGGTACATCATTAGAAGAGTTGTAATGAGTTCGCTGACCTGTCTCAAAATGTGAGTTAAGCAAGTTGAAGACTGAAGAGTGGATGTTGCCCAAAGAGCAATCAGTAGGGAAATGGGAAAGAGAGAAAGCAAAGAGGAATCTGAAATGGCCACTCACAGACGTAATCCTTTTCCAATTCCTGCTTTGCAGGCAGTGATAAACATTAGTTTACATCTTCCCAACATGATGGTATCTAGCTTGTGTCCTCAGGTGCCAGGCATGCACACTTGTATTTAAAGCAATACATACCACTCCATCATGTCCCCATATAATCAATGTATAAGCTGTACTACCTGTGTTGGCAAGCTCAGTAAACCTGCTTGTCTCTTGAGTACATCGCCTAGAACGGAAGCTGTGAACTCTGTACTGGTCAAGAGGACTTTCCATTTTACCTTTCACTCTCATGGAGAAACTGCTTAGGTTTTTTTTTTTTTAATAATACATATATTTCACATATAAACGGTCAGGTCCATCCTCACCCAGCAAACAAGTCCTAGGATTATTGAAGCCAGAATAATACCACAGTGCTGGCTGATTTCTTCTACATAAGATCTTCAGCCTGACTGTTACCAGAATCAAGTTTTGGATGACTCAGTACTGAGAGTTGTTAGCTGTAACTTCCAGAATACAAAGGAAATCAGAACAGAACCTGACTTCTGAAAACAGCAGTAGGTCCCTAAATGAGGTATAAACACTAAATAAAATGAAACATACTAAAAGGAGATTCCACATCTTAAAATTCAAACATGCTTCAGATGATAAAAATGAATACATTAGGTATAAGGCAATAGGAACTGTTCTAAAATATTTTCCTGTCTTCTCTTTCTGAGTCTCCTTCTGCTGCATGCAGAACCTGTATTTACACAGTATATTCTGGCATCTTGAAATAGGAGTGGAAACAAATATCATTCAATATTGCAGTCTCACATGTTATTTTATTTACATGAAATAAACAGCAATCTTAATTTCTCAGTGGCAATTCACTGGAAAAGGTACATAAAACCTTGTCAGCTGATAAACTGAACAGATCATAAAAGAATATTAGTATCATAAAACTTTAAAAAGCATAAATGAGGACATAATATGAGGGGTGGGATTTACTAGTTGAAAGGTGGGGGCAGAATCTAATAAGAGTGGTCTACTTTGCTTCTTAGTAAGTTACTGGTAAAAATGCAAAGATGATAATTTTAATAAAGGAGATGTTGGCTGCAGTCAACCTTTTTTGTCTCAGAGGTGAAATCTTAAATAGTCAAATGAGCATGAGAATAATATGGCCCCCATTAAAGTGATTTTAAATTTAAGCATAATTTTTGCTAATACCACTGAGCAATGGGAATAATTAGAATGGTTTCAGTAATGCTGAAGATTTGAATAATTAAAGACACAAGATTAATTTGAGAAGAGGCATCATTAACCTAAATCAAATATTAGATTTCCTGTAAAGGAGACGGGGTTTAGCCATAACCACATTTTTCAGATAGGGAATCTCATTAAATACCATGGTTTGTGTTTTACTCTGCACCCACAGGATTTACATGCATGAATATTAAATCTGTGTGTATTGAATATAAGGTTTTAAATCCCATGATATGGCCCAACATTTTTGTACTATGTAAAGTATTAATTGAATAATCTTGTTTTCACTTTGGATAATAATAGTTACCTAAAGGTCACTTTCAATCACATTTTTTTCCAGAAAAAGAATATTAAAAATTTCAAGCCTGATCTAGTCAAAGGCTTTTTCTGACTGAAAATATTTCTCTCTAGGCTCCATTTATTAATGTCACAGCAGCTTTTTTTTTTTTTTTTTTTTTTTTTTTGGNTTTTTTTTTTTTTTTTGGATGAGCTAAGAAGCATTTTCATGAACACCAAAGCAGAGAGTAAATACAGGACAGAATGTATAAGTGCGGTACCAGGACCCGCAGTTACTCAGCAAGGGATTGAATTCCTCAAAGGAATAATGGGTAGAGCACTTTTGTTACTTGGATGTTAACAAACATAGTGCATTTTTGTTGATTAAAATGCAGAAGTGAATAATTAAACAAAGAACTCATGATAAAAAAGCAAGGTTTTTCTCCATTTATTGGAAAACAGTCCTTCATAAATATTGATTTGGGCTATATTTTTTCCGACAATGTGGTGGTTTTCTATAAATATCACTATCTGATAATGAGCATTTCCACTACTCATTATTTCTCTACTTGCAGAATTTAATGAATAGAAATGCATTCATTATATGGAAATCTATCTACCTGTTATGCCTTTGATGAAGCCATCCTCTGATTTGAAGTTTTGTCCACCATTAATGATATGCAAAGAACTCTGTCTTATCTTTAATGATATGCCTGAAGAATTTATCAATGGAATTTATTAGATGCTAATTCATCTTTCATGCATTACTTAGGCAGCTGCATCTCACTTTTGTATCAGTTTTTTGAATATTGTTTATTTTTTCTTTTCCTCTGCTTTTCCTAAAAAGGGTTTATGTGATGGAAACATAACCTATTTCTAAAACAGAATTGAGTTCACTGACTCAGAAAACCCCTTTCCTTCTCTTGGAAGTTCTGCAAAGTGTTGGCTGCTTTTGATGGATTTCCCAAGCCTGTAGGCCACCCAACTTGAAGTTTGAATCAGCACTCCCTGGTTTATTCACTCATCCATAGGAAAGTCAACTTCTTCCACCTGCACTGCCGCAAAGCCAGAGCTTGCATTGAACCAGGTTTGTCTGAGCAGGGCTGACTCTGCATTGAGGCAGCGCTTGCTGCTACATGCAAATTTGGGCGTTTTTGATTCCTGAGAGTCTCTGTCTCCACTGGAACTGTTTTGGTGGCTGCAGTTCTTCCACCTCTGTACTACCTGAACACCAATTGCTCAGTGCATGGAAGGGCAGACGCACATTACATTACTGTATTGTAGCAGTTCCTTGGTAAGGCAGCTAATATCCAGCACCTCTCATCTGGAAATGCCACTTCAGATCTCCTCCTTTTTCATATTGCCTGCCTGCATGGGTACCTCCAGCTAGGAAGAGACCCTGGGGGAACACTGTGCCTTTTCCTTCTCCCCTAAGAAAATGAAACCCCCACCTTCCCAAGAAAGGGAGATGACTATATGGATCTCCCCTGCATGTACAACCTGGCTGGTGAGTCTCTGTCCCCACAGGCCATTCCTGTGGTTTAGCTGGTGAGGAACCATGTTCACAGCTGTCCCTCCACTCCTCCTCCTCTTTCCTCGACTCTTATTTCCACTTCCATCACGATCCTTCCCCCTGACGCAAATCTCTGCTTTACCCCCAAAACAGAAGTTCACCTGTTTTTGCAGGCTCCGGCGGGATGATTGCCTCACTCTGTCCAGCTTTCACTCCATTCACTTTCAGCACGAGTGCTTGGATCAATTAGCACTGATGTTAGCTTCCCTGGAGCGACAGGCAGAGCAAGTGCTTAGTGTGTTCCCCTGGGGAATTCATATTTTTAGCCCCTCCTCAGTCACCTTCACTGTCACCAGCAGCCACAGCCACAGCCACAGCATCTGAAACAGCCGCAGCAGCAGCTGTTCAGAAGAAACTGCATCAGCTAAGGCTGTCTCTTCTCTTCCAGATGCTTTTTGTCCCTGTCAAAGGCTGAAGAGCAGGCTGATTAAGTGGTCCAGTGTTGGTTTTTTTATTTTGCTGAGGAATTTTTTCGTTGTGTGGAAGCTGACGCAGTCCCACAGATTGTTTCTTTAAAAATATTCAGGACAATTCTCAGCTTCAAAACAAATCTGCAGGGTGAAGCCCTGTGTTAAATTCCTTATATGTATGCTAGATTTGGCTTGCTTGGCCTACATGAACATGGCTTGGCCTACTCCTCATCCAACTATCAGTTTTGCAAAAAATCATGGATTCATAGAATCATTTAGGTTGGAAAAAAACTTTAAGATCATTGAGTCAACTGTATACCTAACACTGCCAAGTCCACCACTAAACCATGGCCCTAATGACCTTGCAGCCAATTTTGAAAATGTTACATTTCTAGAATCAGAAATTAAGATGAATCAGCACTGCTCCATTGCAATTAAAACTGAGAGAGGCTCTGGACTATGTTTCTGACTTTAATGCCTCACTTTCCCACAAACTTCATCATGCTTCAAACCTATGGAGAGGTGGTTTCATTTCAGTCTTACTGTTCCTTCTCCAAGGGTCCAATAGCTACATTTCCTCAGGAACTAGATAGCATCCTTTTCCAGTTAATTCCTCAGTCTGCTAATCATCTAGGGCATATACATAATTTATAGTGGGCTGATCCCATACTCTGCAGACTTCAGGGATAAATTAGAGCAGAGCTTCAGCACTGCTTTTACATCTCTCACTCATACATATGCATGGGAAGATTCACCATGTGATGAAGTGCGTGCTGTGGAGATCCCAGCTGGTGGTTGCAGTGCTGGCAGCTAGCCTTAGGGCAGTTGCTCTGGGTCTTTCAGTTGGCTACATCAGCGTGGGTTCACACACAGTCTCCTCATGGATGCCCTGGTGGTCCCCACACCAGATGGGAGAACTTAGCACCATGCTTGTGACTTGGGCTGGATGTGCCCTACGGCCTCACCTGCAAGCTCAGAAAACTGGGAAACTCTATAGTAGAAACTCTCCATCAACACCTTTTACTCTAGATCACATTTTTGGCCAAGACTGTGAGACCAACTGCAAGTAGAGTAGGGAAATTGCTAAAAAATTGCACCAGTGTTGGGTCTTCCTTACAGCAGCACACCAGCAGGAAGCACTTTCACAGGAACAAGATGTTGGTTCAAGACCTAACCAGCTAACCTGTTAAAGGTCCCCTTTTCTCATGTTCATCGTGTATTTTAAAAAGTTCACCTCACAGTAAATAAAGACAAGCTTAAAAAATTAATTTCTTCCCACATAAATATAGTGGGTGAGTAAAGTCAAATGTACACTGCTATTTATTTTTAAAATAATTTTTTTTTTATTTTGGGTTCCTACAAAGTGTAAAAAAAGGGCAGAAATCTAGAGATTAAGAAGCCACTGGCATAAATTACAAAGCATTTCTCAGAATAGAGTTGTGCATTGCCTGGAAATTTCCTTTCTCATCAAAACCCAACCAACTCCACTTGTTCAATGAATGTAGTAGACATTTCAGAAATTGTGACTGTTTCTGGCTGTGGGATGAAGTATGTTTCAGGGCTTAGAGTCACCAAGCCCTCTCATTGAGCTGTCTCATTATATATGTATATATGTCACTTAAGGTCAAGTTTTTAAATATATGTTGGGACCTACACACATATAGACAGGTAGTGTCTGTCCTTCCCTACTGTGTTATCTAGATATGTAACTGTAGCTGTAACTTCAAAAGTATGTTGACAGCTAGCTCAGGAGATAAAATCTAGAACTACAAGTAATTTAGACCTTCAGCTCCTACCAGGCTTAAATTAGTCTTGTAATTACTTCTGTGGGGCTTTCTTTAACATCTTTTGAGTGTGGGATTTGACCAGTTCAGGAAATTCTGCTGCACCTTTATATCTGTTTATGCCTTTACACATCTTTCCATTATGGTTTTATGTATAGTAAAATCTGGAATATGATAGACATTATTTCACTTCATCGAAGAGGCAGCCAGCTTCTTAGATTATGACTATACCAGTGGATTAAACAATGTTTGGGACAGTTTCCAGGCGTTGCAGTGTGACTCTGTATTCTCCGTGCCCAGCCTACTTTTGGCCCATGCTGGTTAACTCATTCCCAAAAACTTCCTGAGAGTTTCTGGAGCCGTTTCTGGTAGGATGTTGTACATTGCCACCTTGATCTAGATGTAAGTGAACCTGCAGACACAGATACAGCTCACTCTATGCATGTTGGCCTCGATGGCAGGGAAAATTTGGTTTACTGGTGAAAAGCTATTGCTCTATTTACCAATGCTCATCATTTCAGAAAAGCCCTACAACATGTTGTACATATGTGGCACACACTTCTGGCAATATTAAAGCATAAACTGCATGCATTCTTCTCCACATATCTTAAAAATGCCATAAAATTTCTCAGTCCCACAGAGGCTTAAGTTTTCATGTCCAATAAAACTTAGTACTATTAAACATGGTGAGAACGTCTAATTTCCCTGTCTTCTGTTGTTCTGGGTCACTAATACAGTAAAGTAAGTATCTCCATGCATTAAGAGCACCCTTTCCCCAGACTGAGAGCTCATTTTTCAGGAAGTTCAGATGGCAGGATATGTTTGCCAGCAAATCAAAGCTCCAGAGATCAGTTCAAAGAAACTGCACCTTCAGGATGCTTTTATTTTTTTCCCAATAGGCAGGCTTGCAAGACGGTTCAAAGAGTTTAACAACAACCCAAACAATAATTATTATTAACAACAACAATAATAATGGTTTTTTTATAATACCCCAAATAAAATTCTGAGAAAGGCATGTGCCTTAATTGCAAAACTGCTGCTAGTACAGAGGGGAAAAAAAACCAGCTCGTAGTAAAGGGCACTTTGGAGATGACATTTTCTCTCTTTTTCAATCTATTTTACAGCATTTTGGTGACTTTGTTGCTATTTTGTTTGCTCATCTTCCCGTTTGCCAGATGCTAAAGGCAAATTTGCTGAGGCTGTGTCTCTCTTAGTAAGTAGTACAGACCCATAGGCTTGATCTTTACAGCAAATCAGTTTGATGCTGAGGACATGATGTCTACGTTATGCAAATTTTGAGGGAGTAGGAAGGAAGGAGTGGGGTAACACTTTGGGCTAACCCTAGTCTGGTCCCATGAAGTGGAAGGCCATTAACTGCTAGGTGCTTCTGAAGTGTATCTTCCAGTTTAGCGACAGCCAGGTTGTATTCTCTGAGGCTGTTCTGCCATGTGAACTAAGCAGGGTAAGGGGAGATACTCAGGAGCTTTGCTTTATGAGTCTCTCCCTGTTCTGAACTAAAGTGCTAAGGTAGGTGCACCCTGTTACCCTGTTGCTGTGAGAATAATATGGAATGGGCACTTCCCAAATGCTACATACAGCATTTGCATGCAGTATGTATGATGTAAGCGAACACTCTGTGTGCAAATCCCATATATACCTCCTTATATCACTGTTGCTTTCAAAGCTGCTTGTGATTGCTGCTGGCACAGAAATAAAATGAGTCAAAACAGTCTAAAATAAAGCAAATAAAATATCCTTATTAGAAATGAAATTGGAAATGTCCAAGCTGAATGACTCTCTTGGTAGTGAGCTGAGTGTTAACATTAGAATTTTAGATTACTTTTGCTGTTTGTTGGCAGCTGAGGGCTAGCAACAAAAGGAGGAATAGTGGTTTTGTGCAAGTCAGCTATTGTGATCTGCACTTCTATTGGACAGCTGGGCTTGTGAATGTACCATGTTTTCAGGGTATGTGTTTGCTATCCAGAATGAGTGAACCTCTGTGAGTTAAGACCGCATGTCCCTGTTCAGCGGACAGATCATTATGTACAATTATAGGAGAGGTGCTGACTGGAGATGTACACAGCAGTGAACAGAGTGCCCACAACATGGCTTATTTTGCTCAGGTAAGATGGTGTGGTGGAAAAACCACCTTGGGGATGCAAGCAGCTTGTCTAGGGCGGGGATTTTGTCCCAGTATTAGTAAATGCGCCCAAATGTTGACCTTTCCTTCATGTAGGCTGGTAGACCCCGGGCTTTGCAGGTGTCATGGCTGTAAGCTCAGTGATGTCTCTGCCTGCTGCACTTCCCTTTCTGGCACATGAGTACTGCCGAGAAGGTGAAAGCAGAGAAAGCTGCTCAGAGAGAAAAAAAAAAAAAAAGGGTTTGACCCAAGTCAAACTAGAATTACTTCTTCCATTTCATCATCTTCTTTAACCCTCATGAGTGGAAGTTCTGAGAATATTCATTTTTGGAAACACTTAAACAAGCATTTCTGGCATGAAATACCTCCCCAGAATCCAAAGCTGCCCAGTGAAATTAAGGTTTGTCAAATTGGAGACTGCTAATAGCTGTCTTCTTTCTATAGTCAACACTCCCAAAGCAGAAATTAGGTCCCTGGGGAAGTTTTATGTCAGAAATACAAGTTCCTGCAAGCCTTTAGGCACCTCTAGGTAGCAGCAGTATGCAGATTTTGAGATTAAAATTTTGACTGTAGGTGCTCAAATCAGATAGATACCTAAGTAACACCTGTCTCCCAGTGAAGAAGAGTCAGCATAAGAGATTTATTTTTAATGAAGAAAATATTCCTGATCTGTGTGAACACAGATCTCAGATCCAGACACTGAGAGATTCATAAAAGGTATGTCCTTGCCTGGATGTGAGCCACATCTTTGTTTCTGCCATAATCTTTCTAGTTAAAATCGTAATCCAGATTATGGCACATAGAGAAAACAGGAAATCATGGTAAATCCTAGTATTTGAAAAAGGCAGAGAGCAAAAATCTTTCCAGACTTCAGATTAAACAGGTTTTGCATCTGACATTGCATCCTCTGGTTGGCAGAAGAAATAGAGACATCAGCTGTTTTCTCAGTGCTGCTGTTTCTGATGCAAGGTTTGACACCAAGAGATGAAGTGGCTGACAAAGCACTGTCAAAGCCAGCACTTCGCATGGGGGATGCATCGTTCCGTTGCCGACTACAAAGGTGCTACCTCAGACAAATGCAGAGAATGTTTTCCAATTTGCAAACAAAATCAAAGATTTTCCTGTTTTAATAGCTTCTAATTCCCAGGTTGGGGACTGCCTTGAACAATTATTTGACTAATGTTTGGCTGCCTGTATAAACCCTGAGAAAGTGGCCAGAACTAAAAATGACATGGCACTACTTCTCTGTCAGCTGTACAGGGTGCCACTTTAACTCATGTTTCCAGAGCAATCTCAGCCAGGGAGAAGTAAAAAGGAACTCACTGGATGTGTAGCAAAGCAGAACAATCTCTTTCCTGCTCAAAATACCTGCTCAGCAGGTGTCAAGGTATCAGAGGATGTGAGCATTACCTACGGTTCACTTTGGTGAGGTGCCCACACCCAGAGAGGATTTGGGGTTTAGCCCCATCTCTTACAGGCTATTAGGGACCGTCTTGGAATTTCTGTTGCTGTCAGATGTGAGGGATCTATCTCCCCATGGAGAACTGAACTATTTTCTGAGTACTTCAATCATCCCAGTTACCTGAAACACTAAAAGAAGGTCTTTAAGCATGTTCAAAAGCCTCTATGACAAGAAGGACGGCAATCTGCTGTAACTGAAAGAACAAAAACACCTTTTTGCTTAAGACTCATTAAGCCTTCTTGGCTGTATCCATCTCATCTTCCAGCTAGTTTCACAAGAAAAATAAGGGTGAGCACAGAAATCTCATCCGTGCTTTCTACATTTGGACACTAGCTTCATGGATCCCCTTTTGTTAGCTGCTGTAGTTGTGCATAACTCGAGTCTCTATGTACTATGATAACATGCAATTCAAAACAAGAGTTAGCTTCAGTTTTAACCATGTGTGTGTATGAGGTGAACACCAGGGAACTGCCTAAAAGTTGCTTTTTAGCGAAGGCTATCATCTTCCTTAGGAAGACTTTAATGACCTGTAAAAATGAATCTTGTCTCAGAAAAATATAGGTAATAAAATCATAGAATTACAGGATAATTCAGGCTGGAAAGGACCTGAGGAGGTCTGTGGTGTGATCTGCTCAAAGTAGGGTCAGCTACGAGGTCAGACCAGGTTCCTCAGGCTTTACCCAGTTAGGACTTGAAAAACATCCGTGGATGAAGACTGCACAGCATTGCTGGGCAACCTGCTCCATTGCTTGGCTGTGCACATTGCCTAAAATGTCTTTATTGTTACTTCTTACTCTCATTAATGATCTTTAACCTCCACTTCTAAGGAGAAGGTATTCCGATGCAAAGAATCTTGTAACAAATAAACAAAGATTTGCTTATTCAGCGTAGAATAGTTTAAGTATAAACTTGTTTTTTCCATTGGATGAGGAGTGTTTTTGGGAGAAACAGTTTATAATTTTCCTTATAGAGTACACATCACGATGTTACATTTTTATATTATCTCTGATTTCATGACAATTCTCCAGTATGCATACATGTGCATGGATTCATCACATAGAATTTAAAGAATCCTACCAGTGTCTGACGCACCTACTGCTCCAATTTAACAAACTTACTCTCACTAAATTGCATTTCTTTATAGAGAAGACGAATGGGGTGTGTAGTAATTTAAAAAAGGTTCTTGCTAGGAAGCCAGGGACTGTTGCCTTGGTGAAATCACATATTTTAAAACTTGAAACATTGGAAAATTGTTTTATCGGGAAAGGTAATTGATTCAGCTGGCAGTGAATAAGGCTGGAACCTGATGGTACTGTAAGGATAATTCAAATAAAATACTGAACTCAAGGTAAGATTAACTTTAAATTTTAAGATTTCTCATGTTCTGGAAAACAACAACTGTGCCTTGTTTTCATTCTGATGGCAAAGCAACAATGATGTTATTGACATTTTCATATATTGGATCAAATCTGGTATCTTTTCAAGTTTAAAATATTCAAGTATTTTCCAAACCAGACCTCTTCCTCTGAAGTCATTCATGACTCAGAACAATTTACAGAAAGTGGTGGGAGGAAACTGTGCTGAAGGCTGCCCTGCAGATGCCAAAGGGTGGGGTAAAACTTCAGCATTGAAAAGGAAGGAAAAAGATCTTCACAAAAAGGTGATTTCTCACCTCCCACTCTTTTCACTTCCCATCCCTCTTGCATTTTCAAAAAGCAATTTGTCTTTTTCCAAAGGTAAACTTCAAAAAAATAAGGCAAACAAGCAAACAAAACTGAGGTTCAAAGCAATGAAACAACTAAACCCATCCTGGAAAACACCCTGAGAAACAAAGAAGTGAACAGAACCAAGTGGTGTGCCACAGTTGGGAAGCCCCTTCATGACTCGCCAGCTTTTCAGCAGCACCCAAGCCATGTTTACGCAGATCGTGCTGGCAGGCTGGAGCAGCCTGAGCTCTTTCTGGGTCGGCTGCACTCCAGTCCCATTGAAACAAGTGGGACTTCAGCCACTTTCAGCTTCTTTCTGCCTTCATATTTGACATGACACAACTTGTATGGTTTTCCCCACCTCCATTCTCTTTTATATGCAAAACAGCTAAATCCCTTTCTTCTTTCCAGTACAAGAAGAGCTGCAAACAACAGGAAACTGTAACTACTAAGGAATAAAACAAAACCAAAGGATATCTGGTCTGTTAAATTTAATCGCCAGCACTTCCACTTTTGGCAGGAGGCTTACGATGTCAGCGTTAATCTCTCACACTCTGAGTAAGCAGGTTAAGTTTTGTTACCTATTTTCGGAAGTTTTGTAGCCCAAGGTGCTGAACCCACATAGACATAGGCCCATGTGATACCACCAGTGAATTTAACAAAGTCTGTATCAGACTTTCTGCTGTGAACTTTCCTACTGATGTCAGGTCTGAAAATGTGGTGAAAAGCATATGCATGCAACACAGCCATGCACATGCACTCTCACATCTACTGTACTGCAATAAATTCCCACTTTTTGAAATCACAGGAAAAGTGTAGAAGAAACCTGAAGTATAGAAGAAACTCTGTCTGAGTGTTAGAGATTGAATGGGGGGTAGAGGAGGAAGCTTTCATCATCCTTCAGTACAAACTTTGCTATAATACTCCAGAAGGCAATGCTGCCAGAGTAAATTAACTGCCAGAGTAAATTAACATAAAGTCTATAAAACTCACTTATTTACTTCCTGACACGTGAATAATGAAGCCTGAAGAAATGTCAGCGAGTCAAATGGCGTTTGAAGATAAGGACACCTCCATTGGTTCCGGTTTGTTCATTGAAAACTAGTATTATTTGTGTCCGACAAGGTAAGTAGATTTTACTAACTCTGTTTTCTGTCCGTCCTTTAGAATATTCATTCTAAATGGCAAACACTCTTGATAAATTGTTCAATTAGCGGAGCTGATATGCCAGTCTTATTGTCTGAGAAATTTAACAATCAGCAGAAGTAACAATACTCATTAAGTAATATTGTGACAGAGCGTGTAGGGAAAAAAAAAAGTATCAGCTTTATTTTCAGTGTATACCAAAATTTATTATCTCCTCTAGTAGATACTGCCCATGGTTTGAGCTATTGATTCTGTCAAGACTTTTTAGGTGAATAAAGCTTTTTTTATTTTTTAAGATCATCTAATAATCTGCTTTTCATAATACATTGTTATCTTAATATCAGAATTTAGAGCAATTTTTCTTCTAAAAGTCTACTATTGTTTTGCAAAATTCCAATATACACTAAATCCCATTTTTCATTTTTAAAATATTTAAATGAGTGGAGCCTAAGCAACCTCAACGTTTATCTCTAGATATACTGAGGGAGAAAAATGGTGGGTTTTGTGTGGTAACAAAACAGGGGCTGTAGAAATATCTAGAATGTATTCCATAGCTCTTAGTGAGAGCACCAAATTGTGCATAGTTATGCAGATCCTGAAATTATGTCATTCATGTTGTTTTGGTTTTTTTCTTTGGGTGGGGGAACATTTGAGAAATGCTTGTTTATGGATACTCTTTCACTAATTAGGCATCTCCTCTCCTTGCCCCCAATTCTTATATAGGAAAGAACTTCCTGAGTTCCAATAAAATAAATGAAAATAACCCTATTTACACTGAAGGTTTGTTTTGTAGTACTCTTGAAAAATAAACCATTTCCTCATGGCAAAATTCTTCATTATTATATTTTATTATATAAAGATTCACTAGAGCCTTGGTTTTCTATCAAAGAAAAAGGAAGAGGAGGAAGGCATGAAACCAAAAAGTGGAATTAACTATGCTTCTTGCAACGTAGGATTTTTTCCAGATTAACTGATGATTCAGGATCCCATGTTATCATCATCTTCAGTCAGAACAGAATAGGAGATGGAGGAAAAATGGGTTGTTGCAGGTGTGGAGGAAATACTTAGAGAAGATTGTATATAAAATTCCCTTAAACTAGTCAAAAATCATTTACTGTAGTCCAGCTGTTCATTTACTTATTTTTCTTTTAAATTTGGCATGAAAATGAGTATATTATTTTTGCAAAGGGTTTTTCTTTTTTCTCTTTCGTTGTTGTTGAGATGAGAATTATCAGATGCAGCTGGGGGATTGCTGTACTTGGGAAGCTGAGAACAGCAAACTGGGGAAAGAAGGAAACAGGATACGGGATGCCAAGAAAAATACATTTCTGTGGCACTAATATGTAGATTTTTCAACACATTTTGTTCACTTAAGGAGAGAAAGAAAAGCAAATCAAAATGCTAAGCAAAGACAGCTGTTACATTTCCTATCACAAAACTATATTTTATTTACCTCAAATTGCCTCTGAGAATTTCATCTGAGTAAGAAGTTGCGCACCTTCAACCATGAACTACTGGATAATGGTGCTGTACATGGCTGGATAACTGTCTCTGCCATTCTAGAGGTGGCTTATTTTCAGTGAAATGCAAATGCCCCTCATAGCCAGCTCTCTTTATAGCTGAAGAAAATTGGACTGAGGTCATCTGCCTGGTTTAAATATCTAGCTTAGGAAAAGGAGAGCCTTGCTAGGCTAAAAGGGAAGGGCAGGTGTTATATGTGCCCAAAATGAATAAGATAAAGAAGACAACCCACATCTTGGCGTATGAACTCAAGATAACAACTAGGCACGATGCAACCATTCTCCTACTACTTGCAAGAGTGTGGCCAGCAGGTCAAGGGAGGGGATTCTCCACCCCTGCTCCGCTCTTGTGAGACACCACCCAGAGTACTGTGTCCAGCTCTGGGGTCCCCAGTACAGGAAAGACATGGAGCTGCTGCAGCGAGTCCAGAGGGGGGCCACAAAGCTGATCAGCGGGCTGGAGCCCCTCTCCTATGAGGACAGGCTGAAGGAGTTGGGCTTGTTCAGCCTGGAGAAGAGAAGGCTCCGGGGAGACCTAATTGCTGCCTTCCAGTCCCTAAAAGGGCCTACAGAAAAGATGGAGAGAAGCTGTTTACAAGGACAGAGAGTGATAGGACAAGGGAGAATGGATTTAAACTAAAAGAGGGGAGATTTAGATTAGATATTAGGAGGAATTCTTCATTGTGAGGGTGGTGAGGCACTGGAACAGGTTGCCCAGAGAAGTTGTGGAGGCCCCATCCCTGGAAGTGTTCAAGGCCAGATTGGATGAGACTTTGGGCAGCTGGGTCTAGTGTAGGGTGTCCCTGCCCATGGCAGGGGGGGTGGAACTAGATGGTCTTTGAGATGCTTTCTAACCAAAACCATTCTACGATTCTATGATAATCAACATGACATTTTGCACATGTTTCATACTTCTATTAATTATAAGCTTAAATATGTCTTAGCGAGATATTTAGGCAATTAACTCCAGCCATAGCAACTGCTGTTCCTTAGCTGCTTTCTGCATCATGAGTCATGTAAACTTAGCTAGAAACAGACTGAAAGAGCATGTTAAACATACCGGACCATGAATTTTCTGTCTCCATAGGTGTCCAGAAGCCAAGCTGTGCCTTGGATACCTGGATGGATTAATCTGACCAAATGTAGTCATCCACAGTGCAGATGCCAACACCAAAGTTAGCAGCTCTTCTAAAGGTTTCCCTCGAAAGCAAATGTAAAGAACAGCATGCTTCCAGCATGCAATTAATTTGATCTTAAATTTCTTTCCAGGAACTAGGGGGCTAGGTTCAGGTGTTGTCTACACTGAACTAGGTGAGATAAAAGTCACATGAAGAATCAGCAAGAATTATACCCAAGCTCTCATTCGGTGAACAGGCCTGGAAGGTGCTTAGCTCCAGCCTTTCTGGTTGGAGAATCTGGGTTTGCAGTTATATGAGCTCTGTTAACTTTTCCATTAAAGCATGCTCTGGATAACCACATAAGTCTGCCTGCAGATGAACAGCATTGATGATAGGTGGGACTGGGCTTGAGACACCAGCAGTATCAGTATGCACATCTTGCTACTAATACCTTCTACCTCTCTCCTCTCCTCTCCTCTCCTCTCCTCTCCTCTCCTCTCCTCTCCT
>VWZZ01000303.1:0-39447 GCA_013399095.1 Psophia crepitans | reverse complement strand
CCTCCCCTCTCATTTCCTTTCTTGACTTGCTCTAATCTGACTTTCTTCCTGTTCTAGGAAATGTTATGAAAACATTCCTAAGTTTCAAGGAAACAAAGTTCCTTTGTCCAGCTATCAGCACACTTTGAAGTGGCTGAGATATTTGAATAGGCTGGAGTGTTCAATCATTTGGGGTGAGACCCTCCACATAGAGAAGGTTTGTTTCTGTGTGTATTTCTGTCGTGGTTTTACCCCAGCCAGCGGCTGGGCACCACACAGACGCTTGCTCAGCCCCCCTCATCGGAAAGGGGGAGAGAATTGGAAGAGTGAAAGTGAGAAAACTCGTGGGTTCAGGTACAAGAGTTTAATCAGTGAAGCAAAAGCCGCGTGCACAAGCAAAGCAAAACAAGGAATTCATTCCCCGCTGCCCACGGCAGGCAGGGGTTCAGCCATCCCCAGGGCAGCAGGGCTCCGTCACGCGTAATGGTGACTTGGGAAGACAAACGCCATCACTCCGAACGCCGCTGCCCCCCCTTCCTCTTCCCCCAGCCCCTTATAAACCGAGCATGACGCCATATGGTATGGAATGTCCCTTTGGTCAGTGGGGTCAGCTGCCCTGTCTGTCCCCTCCCCACTCCCCGCACCCCCCCAGCCATCCCGCCGGCGGGGCAGTGCGAGAAGCAGCAAAGGCCTTGGCTCTGTGTGAGCATCGCTCAGCAACAGCAAAAACATCTCTGCACTATCAGCGCTGCTTCCAGCACAAACCCAACACACAGCCCTGTACTGGCTACTGTGAAGAAAATTAACTCTCTGAAAACACAGGCCTGTGTCCCGGTTTCAGCAGGGATAAAGTTAACTGTCTCCTTAGCATCGCATGTACTGCTGTGTTTTGGATTTAGGATGAGAATAAAGTTGATGCACACTGATGTTTTCAGTTGTTGCCAAGCAGTCAAAGACTTTTCACCTTCTCATATTGGCCTGCTAATGAGAAGGTGGAGGGCCAAAGAAGCTGGGAAGGAACACAGCCAGGACATCTGACCCAAACTGGCCAAAGGCATATTCCATACCACAAGACATCATTCTCTGTATATAACTGGAAGGTTGACTGGGAGGTGGGAAGCTCTGGAATTAGCTGAGCATTGTCTTCAAGTGGTGAGAAACTGTGCTGTTCATAATTTGTTTTGTGTATTTATTATTGTTTATTATTGTTTGTCATCATCATCATCAACAGCAGCAGCAGCAGCAGCATCCTTTCCTGTTCTATTAAACTGCCTTTATCTCAACCCATGAGTTTTAGTATTTTAAATTTTCGATTCTCTCCTCCATCCCACTGGGGGGGACAGGAGAGTAACGACTGTGTGGTTGTTTTAGCTGCTGGCCAGGTTAAACTGCGACAGCCTATTTCTTCTGCATATGAAGGACTTAAATTAGTAGTAAGTAGAAGATCTGTTCCAAGGAGTTTAATGACAGCAGATATGTGGCAAACTCTAAAAAAGAAAACCAGATGTAATAATGATGTCACGTAGGAGCTACAAATTTTATTCCTGCCTTTGTTCAAGGTCTTATGGGACCCATGATTCCTCTGCTTTTCAAAATCATGTCACCATAGCAGAACTTACAGTAACTCTAGTTCATCAGTACATTAGAATAAATAAATATATTTTGAAGTGTTAGATTGCAACCATCTAGCTGGAAGTATCTAAATAACACTTTAAATGTCACTTCTTAGATCAATTATATGACATTATTAAAGTAGATGAGGACACTGTATGGTTTCTTTCTATTATTATTATCAAAGAGCTTTTAAAACTGCTGTGTCACAACAGTCTTCTAACAGAGGTCAAAGTGCATAATCCTCTCACTTTTTATGCTGTGCCCCTTAGGGATGACCTTGTTTTTCTGCCACTGGTTTTTGTCATCGATATAATCCAAGATCAAAGAAGCAGAAGCAAAACAGTTTATTACTTCTTCCCTCTTGAATTGCTGTGCTTTCCAAAACGTTTGAGTTCTTTGGTTTTTTTTGTTGTTTTTTTTTTTGTAGGTGACACCAGAGCCTTGTTTGCCCAGTTTTCACTGTTACATGTCCACATTACATTGCTGAATCAATGTTCCTCTTCTTTTGTTGAGATAAAGGGTGTTTTGCAGCTAAATCTTGTATGAAATAACAAAAGCCTGATGACTATCAGCTGCATGTTGGGCCATAGAGAGAAACTATCTTTTCTCTTATGTATGCATAAATGAATTAAATTCGTACAATAAATATAATTAAAAAAAATCTCAGGAAAACAATACACTACTATGATGAAGTCAAAATTATAAATTGTTGTTGTGGTTTTAAAATGGTTTCACAGATTTTTTTATGTTCCACTAATGAAAAACATGGTCAGGGCTGGTTTTGTGTGGGTATTTTTATACAGGATAGTGCGTGTGTGTGTATACTTTTGCATTTTGTTTAAAAGGGCAGCAGGATGATTCACTTCTGCTATTATCTGTCAAAGGATGCTACAAATAATAAATATTCATAATTTGTTGGTTTTATTACAGGTCATGACAGTTAAAATAGGCATCAAGAAATGTGGCAGCACTGGGTGGTAAACTAATGCAGACAGAGGTAATTTAAAAGAAATTGTAACCTAAATTAAGGCAGAAAAAGTACATATTATTGCCCTTGTTTTGCAGATGAACTGACCTATACAACTTTATCAGGGTATCTGCATTAGACCTTGATCTTATGTCTCTCCTACAAACCTCCCCTTCTTCCCTGGTGTTTGGACAGCCCTGTTATGGGAAGAAGACGTGGGGTGTGGTGTAGAAAGAGGGCTGGTGCTCTCTGAGCTGCTGCTTCTTGGTAATCTCAATGTCATGTGCTGGGAGAAAAAACATCTGACTGCTCAGCCCACTGTGAGAGGTCCCACTGCACCCAGAGCTGAGGTCTGCAAGACTATCCCATAGTGACTTTTTGACCTCGGGCCATATCCCTAAGCACCAAGATATTGCCTAAGATGTGAGGAAGGAAAGAATACTAAATTATTGACAAAGGCAAACATGACTTTCAAAAATCAACCAACCAAGGATGCACAACAACCTCTCCTGTCCGTCTGGGACTTACCTTCAGCTCCATTTGTCCTCTGCTCTTCAAGGTGCAGCAGGAGGAAAGCTAGCTGGCTGGAAACACCTCTTTGAAGTGAGAGTGCTGGAGCAAAAGCAAAAATATGAAGAAGTTGTGTTAATTTCAAGGTCCATTAGGCACAGAGGACCTGCTCCTATTCCCAAAGAAGTTAAACTGTCATTGATTGTAAAATTCTCATTGGCTGCAGAGGTGCAGAATAAGTCCACAGAGAAAGAATAATCAATGCTCTGTATGAAAAAAGAACATTATTGAGCCAGATTTTTTTTTTTTTCAAATTTTAAAGGGATTATTTTCCAAATTCCCAGTGTGGCAGATACAAAACTTCAATAAGGCAGTCTACCTGAATATAGGTGCCCTGTGATTACAAATTTACCAGGTTTGGGGCCTGAAGCTATCCAATATTTTAACGTGGATGTCTGTATAATAACATGGATTCCTCCATGAAGTGCCTAGTCTAATGCATCTGCTTTCATGGTAATGGCCTAAGGCAAGTATAAAAAAATTAGAATTGCATTGAGAAAATCTGACCAAACAAAACCTTGACAGTATTTCAGCCAGGAGCTCCTTATTCACTTCCTCACACATGTAGTACATTTATTGCAGAGCTCATGTGTTGCATAAAGGCAGTAAAGTATCTATCTATCAATACCTTTCTACTTAAGTGACATTTAGAGACTCCTCTGTTCCATTATCTTTGCTTTACTTTGTGCCATTTTTATCAACTTCAGCATTTACAATGCAGATTTTACAACTAATACACTTAAAAGGTACAAAGATGTCAGCAACATCAATTATAAAAAAAAAAATTACAGCTCCTGTTTTATCTCAGAGGTAATTAAATGAGCTGTAATTATTAGCCTGGATTCATTAGATTCATGTTCTCATGACCTCCTCAGATTGGATTACTGTAATTCTTGGTACATCTGTCTGCCAAGGCAACGCATTGGCAGTCTTGAATGCAGTCAAAAAGGCAAAGTTAAAAAACAAATTATTTAGACCCTTTATAATTCATTGCAAATGGATTCTCTATTATCTGTTCATTATACTATTGCCATAATTCCTCAGTGTTTTGTGGATAAGCACCCCTGTACTTCCAGGTTGTTGTCACTTCTGAAGCTGTCGTTTAGCCAGTGTTAGAGTTGTGTTCAGAGCAGAGCAGCTTGGAGTGACAAATCTGATTTGTACGGTGGCATGTAAGATATGCTTATGGGTGATATGTGAGACATGCTTGTATCTTGGCTGCATTAATTTCGCTTATATTATGACCCTAATACTTGGAGACCAGAATTTAGTAACAGAAGTAGTAAATCTGGGGGTTAAGTGTATGGAAAGTGAGAATGTTCCATGCGACAGTAGGGAAAGGGTACCCGAGAGGCAAAACCATGTGATAATTATACAATAGATGTAGGACTAGCAGTATATTAGATGATATTTAAGTGAGTGAAATGTAGCTTCATAGGCATCATCTACTGTGGTTTTATTTAAATTTCTGTATTCCTTCAAGTTTCTTGATTACAGCACTATTGGCTTCCTGCCTTTAGGGGCACATCTCAAACTGAAAGATAGCTTGGCCTCCAAAAATCACATATAAGATTTATCTGTTGGTGGGGTTTTTTTGGCTGAGTATCAGATCTTGGTCTATTATTAGAATTGTCCAGGCAGTGACTGTGGTCGGGTAGCCATTGTCTGTGATATAAAATGTGATGTCACGGAGAACTTTATGGAATCACACCCATTCTAGTCAGGTACCTGTGCTTTAGATCTTAGCAGTTAAAGAACAATGTGAGTAGAACACTGAAATTACATTAGCTTTGATGTGTAGTTTCAAGATATTCCCCCCGGACAACAGCAAAGCTGTTTAATCTTTGGAAACAAAGTCTCATCAGATATCAATGAAAGAACCAAAAAGAACCTCACAATGAATTAATGTTTTCTTTTTATCAGCATATCTGTGTATTCTATATGTACTTTGGAATCCTCCCAGACATGGGGCCAGCTTTCACCGAGACAAGAAGCAACACTGTCATGAATGGCAGTAGGAGCAGAAGCAGGCCAAAGAAGATGAAATTAAAACATTGTGTGCCTCAAATATTGCCTGTTCTATGGCTGTCAGTAAAACCCAAGTGTTATCTCTGTCCTGGTAAGAACTGATGGAAGAGCTGGAAATCCAATTCCTTTGAATCTCCAGAGAAAGTAAAAATATTTCCTCTGATGCTACTGCACATGAAGAGCTTCTAAAATAATAATAACAAACAAACAAAAATAAACCCACCAAACCCCAAACCCAGGTAATACAAGTGAGAAAATCTAATATGGAGTGATACAGTGGAGCAAGCTACAACAATGTATTTGAACTGGATATGGTCACCTTTACACTCATGGAATAGCACCTTATTCAGAAACTAATCTTACTAAAATTAATGAGAGTGCTCCCACAGTATCGCTCCATTTGACTGTATGCAAGCTGAATCTGACCATTTGTATTCAGAGAAAATAGAAAACTACCTATGGGAACTCTGGAGGGTACCCAGTGAAATCCCATGTGTTTTCTCAGCACTTGCAAGGCTACATTTGAACATATCTATTTGTTTGGTCAACTGCTGTGCCTAAAAGCCCATGCACTTGTGTCTGTTGTCTACTGCTCTTAACTCAGGTCCAAAGACACAAGTGTATGTATAGATGGTGCTCCCCAAAACAGACGACTGTTCTTTGAAATATTGGCCCTTTGTGTGTGACGTTTGACTTCTGTCATTAGCAAACAATATCCATAAAAAATGTTTGAGGACATTACGCTGCAGTAAACCAAACACCATTTAGTTAACTTGCGTTGATAAAAAGGTCAGATCATGTTAATTCCTGTAATACCTCACAATAAGTAAATTCGTATTCTTAAATAGCTTCCTACTGGAGAGCTAGTGGCTCATTGATCTTGAACGTAACAACCTGAGAACCCAAGGGATGTCACATGGTAACTAAAATTTGAGAAATGCCACATACAGCCCACTGAAATGATTCAACAGCATAGTTTAGATGTAAATAGAGTACATACCTTTCTCAGCAAGGTGGGTATCTAAGAATGGGAAAGAGTTATTTATTAATGAGTAACATAATGAGAATCAATCATAATTAACTACATTCTACATTTCCTCCCCAAGACAATGAGCCCAAAGTAATTTAAAGGCAAAATCCTCCTTGTTTTTTTAAGCCAGTCTTCATACCTTCAGTAAGAGGACTTCTGGGCTCAGGATGACAGGAACTTGGTCCTCATACATGATTATATACAATACATCCCTACTCATTTAACTTTAAGAATACACAACTGAAATAATATCCAGAAAATAATTTTCCTACTGTGATGCTAATTTTAATTTTTTGCACATTTTCCACTGAACAACCTACATAACTGTATTACTCAGTGTAACAGGAAGAAATCTTAAAAGCTGTCTGTGTAAATTCATGTTTATGCAGATAGAAGTCCTTTGTTCCACTAAGAGAATCCCATTTCTAAGGGTAAAAAGAACCCTATTTTTCTGTCTCAGTCATCAGGAGTCCTGAAAAGTCAGTTTGCGCATTATGGCCACTTTGCAGGGAGGTGCCCTTTGAAACCAAAGGAAGGTTTCCCACTAAATTAGTTGGGGTTTTGGTTCAAGATCAAAATGAGAAAAAGCTTTAGATATTAAGGGCAGAAAGGACCACAGTGGTCAGACATCCTGGCTTCTTGTAATGTAAGACAGAATGTCACCAAGTAATAGATACATCAAGATTGCAACTTCTGATCAAGACACTGTATATGTTTGGGAAAGACAACCAATTTTATTATAAAGAATTTGAATGACAGAGAACACATAGTATACCACACACAGTCATTAGTTAATTAACTTCTAGTAAAAAATAGGCACTTCAATTCTAGCCTTATTTTGTCCACAATTAGCTAATCTCATAATGTTTCATGACACAGAATTTTTCAGAGGGATACCCAGTGCCGTAATCATGCTGCTAGCATGCTGCTTTCCTAGCCAGTGATGGATCTGGCACTATGAACATAAAGAATAGTATGAAAAGAGCAAAATGTTGTTTCACTTCCCAAAAATATTTTACTGGTGTACTTCGTGTAATGCAGTCAGTTTAGTCATTTGAAGAAGATGACTCTTCAAGGGCACAGGTAGAGTTCTGTGAATAAACTGCAAATGAAAAATTGATGCCGAAGACAAGTAATACATAGAAACTCTGCCCTGCATTAATGAGAATGCTGCTAGGTAGCCATAAAGTCACTCCTGTCTAGAAGCAGGAATAAGACCAAATCAGGCTTTACTTTACTGAGTCTCACATTTGAGAAGGTCAAGAAGCAAATGCAGCTTAATTTTGCCTCAGACATTGCCTCTCTGCATGCTTGTATGACCAGGCTTACTTTGGGCCATATCCATACAGAGTGATTGATACCTGTAACTGCTTACTGTGAAATAATGTCAGAGTATGAGCCAACTTCCATTGAAACTGAGGAGGTTTTCCATGGGCAGTACAGCTGGGTAGTGAGGGTTGATTCCTTGCTGGTAGTCAGATGCCTAGCAGAGTATTGGCTACATGGAAGGTAAATTCTAAGTGAATTTTGAGTCACATTAAAGGTATGGGTTCAGGTCGGCTGACTCAGTGTCACTGCTCTAGGTGCCTGTACCTTGCTTGAGATTCATAGAATCATAGAATCACAGAATGGTTTGGATTGGAAGGGACCTCAAAGATCGTCTAGTTCCAACCCCCCTGCCATGGGCAGGGACACCCTCCACTAGACCAGGTTGCCCAAAGCCCCATCCAACCTGGCCTTGAACACTGCCAGGGATGGGGCCTCCACAGCTTCTCTGGGCAACCTGTTCCAGTGCCTCACCACCCTCACAGTACAGAATTTCTTCCTAATATCTAATCTAAATCTCCCTTCTTTTAGTTTAAACCCATTCCCCTTGTCCTGTCACTCCTTGCCCTTGTAAACAGCCCCTCTCCGTCTTTCCTGTAAGCAAACATCTACATCTGATGTAGGAATCGCACTGCAAACTTCAGTGAGTTTGTTGATTATTTTTATCCATTTGCTGTGATCAGAATCTGTATGCCCAGCTCAGCTATAGACACTTACATTGGAGACACCTGAAGTTAGATGAGTTGAATCCTACCCTAGGTACCTAGTTGCTTTTGAAAGTCTTGTTAGATACTGGCAGACTGACCAAGGTGCCTTTGTTAAATTTATTGTAATGGAAGGTAGGGGCTTAAATGCCTGTTAGGTTATGGGCTTAAATGATTAAATATCTGTATAAAACTGCCCAGTGGTGCAAGTTAGTCACCTGCAAAGGGTTACTTAGGCTGCCAAAAGGCATGAATCTTTCATGAGTTGCTTCTCTTTCTACATTTACGGTATAGAATGGTAATAGTGACTGTCTGAAGCTGGGGGGCATGAATCCTGGCTATAACACTTGATCTTTTGTGTTCGTGTGTATGTCCTCACAGCAGTGCTTTCTTTGTACTTTAAATAGAACATTTGCATCACCAAACTCTGTGCAATAAAGGTACTAAGGAGGCAATATATATTGTTTTACACAGTCATAAATGAAAAAACCCAAGAAATATTAATCAATGAAATGTGCTAAACTCAGCATGTAATGGTATTAATTGTAATAATTATTACTTCAGGCATTTTGAACAACATATTCCACAGAGAAGAGACTTTTGAATAAAACTCAGTAATAGCGAACATATAATACAATGAATAAAAATTTGTTTTATTACCAACTTGGATTTGCCTAGCCCTAAAAGGAAAATATCCCTGCCACAGTAATACTGTACTCCATAAAGGGATTGCTAAAAATTAAAAGCTTTCATTCTCCTCTGGAGCCTTGTTGTAGCAAAGAGGTTTCACAGTCTCCTGACTTCCATGGTGCTGATAGAAACACGTTTGTAGTCTAAATATGCCAGGAAAGTGTCCCAGTAGAGATTATGGGGTAGCTGGAGCGCTACTGTGATTTACTTAATTCAAAGTGGTGCTTGAAAGAGACTTTTAATCTGCAGTGGACAGAAGCTGCAATGCTGATACTGAAAATGACATTTAGCGACAATTTCTGATGGCTTTTTCTGAAAGTGGCTTGGGAAAAGCATCTCTCTGATACCAGTGGTGGAGTTAAGCTTCTGAATTTTACATATGAAGATGGTGGAGGGAGAGCTATATTTAGATGAAAAGGATTCACTTCTTTCTAATACCATGCAAACGGGAAATCTGAGGTTCTCCATTTCAGTTCTGACTCAAAATGGTTGATGTTAATTTTTTCATTAATTTCACTGACCTCTCTGGAGGCCAGTAAAAAGACCTCCAAAAGATCAAAGGTCCAGAATTAAATGGTATTTATGTGTGTAACACCCATTCATTTCATGGAGTGATTTAGCTGATTTTAATTGAAAATTAAGATGCTAAATACTTTCAAGGATCTGAACCTAAGTGATTTTTAAAAAATAAATTAATAAACAAAGGTCCTGTGTCAGGAGTGCATGCTTCCTTTCTTCTTAAACATTTGGGTCAATAGTCTTATTATACATGCATTAACACAAACACTCTCATCTCACCATATGTGCATTAAAGGCCAAGGTGGAAGCTCCTAGAATTCAAAACAGGGAAACTTTCTGCTGGCTCACAACCAAAGCAATGGGGCTGAACTGCTGACTTCAGATCCAGCCCCTGGCTCCACCTTCTGCACCCTCATCCTGTTTGTCATGAAATCTAACTCATCAATCACTTCGTAAAATTCAGCAAAATGCATCCCCTGCATAACAACGTCTGCCTTGAAATTCAAATGTGCCGTTAACATAAGTGTGGTTGTGGGTAGTGGTAGAATAGGACGGAAGGATTCAAATAGAACAGGTAGTGGAAAATTCATCTGTAGCTTTAGTGTAAACAGATTTTAGAGAATTCACATAGACTAGAGCAAACCTGAGTTACTGCTGTTGTTAGTAATCCCCTTTGGAGATAAACATGAGATGCTAGGTATGGTATAATGTTTATTGAGGTAACTAGAGAACATTAAAAAAAAAAAGAAAAAAATAGAGAGAGAGAGACAGAAACATATCAGACCTTGAAGCTTTATAAGAAAATTCTGGTGTGGAGAAAATATTACTGGAGTTGGTTTAATATGTCTGGTAAGATTGATGATTACAATAGGAAGTAATCCAGGAGAAAAAAAAAAAGAGGTTAGAAAAGCATTGCAAACAAGTATTTTCAAAAGCTTGTCATTGTTTCAAAGTCTGTACTTTGGAGGTTGAAGCCATTAATGGGATCCACAGAATATCTTGTGAATACTGAAACTGAGAAGGTGAAAATCATGCACTATCCACATCTCCCACAGGGGGCATGCAGAATTTCTAGGGTAAAAAGTTACAGAAGATGGAGGAAAGAGGGCTCAAAGTCACTGTGACACACAGAGGATATGCATTTGGTTTGCTTTTCAACGAGGCTTGCTGATAGAAAGCAAAGATTTCTACATGCACAGAAAGGAGGAAGGGAGAGGATAGGAATAAATTTGAGTGAGTTAGATTTTAAAGAACCAAAGCAATTTCTGTCCAGGCACAAAGAGACAGGAATGAAGATTGATAATGCAGCAATAGAAGCAGGAGCACAGTGCAGAAAGATAGTTATGGATGGTTAAATGTTTCTAACTAGTTACAGATGTCTGTTGCCAGGAGAGCCTATTTTAGGGCCTTAAGCACGTGCTGGATTTTAATGAGATTTATGCTCAGGCTAAATGTTAGGCATGGTGCAAGGACTTTGCTGAACCACAATCAAAGAGAGAGAACTGTCATTTGATTTAAGTATGGTGATTTTGTCATATTCGTTTGAACTTGTGAGAACAAATTTCAAATTTTTGTCAGAGGTAACAGGTTAGTAGGAAGATAAAAATCAGATTGACTACAACCTTTCTGGTCCAGATTTGTACATGTGGACATGAGGTCAGAATCAGGATTTAGTTATTAAAGTTTAGAAATGAAGAAGCAACAAAAGCAAACACTGTCACAAATCGTATGAGAATTGTGAAGAAGTGGGGTTGAAATGATGAAGGGAAAAAGAGGACAGAAGCTGTGTAAGAAGGCACTCTTAATAAAGAGAAGCATTAAAAATGAACATGTTCTAAACAGTCCAGACACAAAGTTAGCTAAAAGTGAAATCTGGGGAAGAGTCAAAGACGACATACAGAGTGAGTCTCACCAAGATTGGAGGGAGGAAAACATAAGCTGGTGGTGAACAATGGATTGACACACTGCAGAGCATTAGCAACAGTTTCGGTACCTCCAGGGAGATGTTTGTTCTTATGTTTTCATGCTGCTGTGCCACCATGTGCTGTTGCTCACCAAACAGTACTTCAGCCATGTGCCCACTTGTTCTTCTTGAGTCTCTGATCCTGACACTCCCTCTCTGTCTCTTCCTTCCTCCTTCCTTCCTCAGCACGTTCCTACTCGCATGCATGCAGGAGTTTTAATAACTCACTCCCACATTTTTCCACCCCTCATACCACATTCTGCTATAGATAATTTGATATGAGAATGAAAACTGGGAGGCAAAAAAGATTGCAAAGACCAAGATGTTTCAGCTACACTCTGTCCTACATAGATAGGGAGCAGTCTGTTGAAATGAGGCAACACTATCTAACCAGTATGAAATATCTCTGCCTAACCTTAACCTTTCCTCCTCTCCGAACATTATGGCCGCACTCAAAGAGTGACCCATTGGTCAATGGGTCAATGTCCAAGTGGACATCAGTGACTAGTGGTGCTCCTCAGGGTGTGGTACTGGGACCAGCACTGTTCAACGTCTTTGTTGGCAACATGGACAGTGGAATCAAGTGCGCCCTCAGCAGGTTTGCTGATGACACCAAGCTGTGTGGCATGGTCAACATGCAGGAGGGAAGGGATGCCATGCAGAGGGACCTTGACAGGCTTGAGAGCTGGGACTGTGCAAATTGCATGAAGTTCAACAAGGCCAAGTGTAAGGTCCTGCACATGGGTTGGCGCAGTCCCAAGCACAACTAGAGGCTGGGCAGAGAATGGATCAAGAGCAGCCCTGAGGAGAAAGGCTTGGGGATACTGGTNAGAGGGCTGGAGAACCTCTCCTACAAGGACAGGCTGAGAGAGTTGGGATTGTTCAGCCGGGAGAAGAGAAGAATCTGGGGAGACCTTAGAGCAGCCTTCTGATACCTAAAGAGGAACTACAGGAAAGACAGAGAGGGACTGTTTATTAGGGAGTGCAGTGATAGGACAAGGGAAAATGGGTTTAAACTAAAAGAGGGAAGATTTATTTTAGATATTAAAAAGAAATTCTTCCCTGTGAGGGTGGTGAGGCAGTGGAACAGGTTGCCCAGAGAAGCTGTGGAGGCCCCATCCCTGGCAGTGTTCAAGGTCAGGTCGTATGGGACTTTGGGCAACCTGTTCTAGTGGAGGGTGTCCCTGCCCATGGCAGGGGGGTTAGAACTAAATGATCTTTGAGGTCGCTTCCAACCCAAACCATTCTATGATTCTGTGATTCTATGATTCTCTCTTGAGGTCATAGGGTTCTTCTGGCAGTAGGTAGTGTATTTCAGCGTGTTTATACAGCAGCTAGGGCTGGGAGGCTTTCGTATCATTATGGTGACTTCAAATGTTGCCAGAACATGGGTAATATTTATAATGCTGATAAACAAAAATGTATGTCAACTTTGATTTTATCTGTCTAAATAAAAGAATAAAGAAAAGAAGCAAAGATGTATGTCAAGTTTTATTTTGTTTATCTAAATAAAGTAATCAATAAAAGGAAACATTCTACCTTCTGAAATGCCAGACATATAAACAAGCACAATATTTAAAGTCTCCTCGTTGTTACTAGGCAAAACATTAGGGCCAGCAGCTGTCATACTTTTTGAAATCCCAGGCAGTTAAGAGCAAATAAAAGAATAGTTAAGAATAATCTAAAATGGATGCTGCCTAAAGAGTAAACAAGTTTGATCTGGTTTTCTGGCACATAAACAGACACAGTGTTCCCAAATTCAGTTAAGTCACAGGTATTTCTACCAGCTTCAGTGGTCCTGTGATACTTTTACCAAGAGCAGAGATGGACAATTTATTGCAAAACAACACTTCAACTGTAAAACAAAGTGAAATACATATGTAAATTATTATATGTTTACCAGCAACTGTGCAGTAAATACAGCATAACCCTTATTAAAAATATACACAAAGTGTAATTACACAGACTGTTTGTCAAAATACACCTTTGAGTCCTGTAAGCATCTGAGTTCTTACCAATGCTAACGTTGATCATACTGCAGAGGTGCCCAGGACTTTCAAAAATGTCCTACAGGTCTTACATCAATGTACTGAGCCAGACCTCGTGGTGCTCCAATTATCACCTGCACCAGTGGTAACATCCTAAAGTCAATGATATCGGTTCCAACTTTTCTCCTGAAGGTGGAGGAGGAGAGATCTTGTAGCAAACTGCCCAGGTGCCCTGTGGAAGGAGGATTTTGGGGACCTGCCTGCGGCCAGGAGTCCTTGTGCACACTTAGAGCCATCAAGGTCAGTGAAGGCTGATCTCTTTGGCAGACCTGCTGGGGCAATTGCAAAAAGGGCTTGGCTGGGGAGAGTTTGATTACTAGGCAAAATAGATGATCCCACTCTTGATTCACTCTGCAGGGCTTCCTACTCTTTAATTTATTTCTGTGGACAATATTCTGAGTGTAGGCACAATAGGCAGGTAATTTAGGTAATCGGAGTCATCTTGCTAGGACCAGGCAAGGGCATTTCAAGTATTGATTGTAGCATCTATGTGAGACAATTAAAGCCAGTAGGCAGGATCCATCCATAAATCCTGGGTGAACTGGAACCATTCTTCTGCCCTTGCTTGAGGATATACACAGTTTCTTAATGTACCACAAGTATCTTACTGTGGCATTTTGCTGTCAATAGATAATTAGCTCCTAGTGTTGTCCATGTAACAGCTTTCCTTTAAAGAAAATATTCTGCTACTGAAATCAAGATAACAAACCCCCCCACCTAATAATACCCACCTTTCTGTGGGTCAGTGGTAAGGTCACTGTATTGTAATGAAATATGCATTTCATTACACTTGATGAGATATATGCATTAATTTCTGAGGTAGCGGTGGACAGTTTGTGATGGCGTCTATTCATTTCCTTGCTTTTAAGTGTTTGTGCTTTGTTAGTAGAGAGATAGCTAACTAAATTGGTTTTTGAAATCAGGTTTTAAATATATTGCAAATGCATTCTTTAATACAATCCCACTCGACACTGGAAGGCTGGGAAGACAAAAGCGCTGTCTAGATTCTTGTCTGAGACACAGCTCCTGCACGGTGCAAACCCAGACAGAAAGCCACAGGGTTCAAGGAGATCGTATGGGGAAAAAAAAAAAATCATCTTTTTTTTAGAGACTTGAAGTGAAGTGTATAGCCTATACTAGTCATGTGGGCTCACTTTGCTGGAACTGTAGAGCAAACTCCAGGGAGTAACGTATCCTACTTGTCTCAGGCAACGGGGTTAGACAGTTAGTTTGGACTAGAGAGAGTGAGGGCCAGCTGGGCCAAAGTGTACCCCTTCGCAGCCCCTGACAGGAACAAACCACTTAACTGACTGCACCTCCTACATGAAAAGTGTGTTACTGTCTGTTAATAGGTTAAAAGAGCTCTTTTCAGAGTAAGTCTGCATTCATTTTGCTTTCTGCTAGGCTCATAACCTTCTTGTACCTTTGCTTTATAAACCTATGAACTTGTGGTTAGGATTTAGCCTTTTTAGTATGAATTATATTTTCCTTGTGTATACTATCCCTGGTCAAGATCACGAGCACTGCATAAATACACTGGCCTGGCTCCAAAATGATGTATTTCTGCAAGAGGAAAGAGTAGAAGAATGAGCTAAGAAGGCCTTTTTGCTTTCATGACCATCATGCTACGTGATACATGTGCAGGGTAAGTTTACAGGACTGTTGGTGCTCATACGCAGCTCTCTGCATTAACGTCAGAGGTGCATTAAGCTTAGTTTCTCATAGGACACTTATCCTTCCACTGATATATGTATGGAGAGTTCATGCCTAAATGGTTTTAAGGATGTGGCCATAAAATGCAGGTGGTGAAAAAATACTGTTTGCCTCTCCTAAATCCATGGGGAATCAAAGAGGAGTGGGAGAAGAGTGGGTCTTCTTTCAAAGCCATGCAAGAACTTTATGTGGGCAAACAGAGAAACTAAACCTGTATCTCCATTTGCATGATAGAGAGGCTTTGGTGGGCTCCTAGTGTGCAGCCAGGGTCAATCCACCACACCATCCCAGGGCACAGAGCAATAAGCGTGAAAGGAAGTGGGCACATTTTGATATACCGTCTGCACTTGAATCTGTTGCCCAAACATACACGCGTAGTACCGTATAAGGTACAGTAGCATCCTGCTCAACTCTCAGCTGGGGCTCCAGAGGGAGGGGGTTTCCTCCTGTAAGTCCTGTGTTATATATGACATTTCCACGTGGAGACTCTGGATATCCTCAGGTGTCTTAGACGGCACTATAGATTTCGGGGCAAACAACTGAATCAAGTTCTGAATGTTTAAAGACTAATCATAAAACAATTAAGTGGTAGAAATGAGCCATAGAATTGAGCCATAGAATTAAATATGTGATTGGATGACTTGAAGCAAATTTGAAGAGTGAAGTAAGCTGAGCAAAACACAACAAACCAGAGTTGTTCCTGACTTAAGCACCTAATGTGATTTTTTTTCAGAGAAATCTGGAAGTGAGGTTTTATATAAAGTAGACAAATAGGCTTGGATAAATGGCACTTTTTAAATGACAGCGGGGACAAATTATGATACCTAACTTATGATACCTAATCTTTAAAACCTTTTAGAATGCTTCATATTCCTCTAAGGTACATTTACTGACAGCTTGAAGACATTTACTTTACCATTAGTTACTTTTCTAGAAGCTATGATCTATATCTTTCTGTTGGATTGTCTTTCCATAATGCTGCTGCCTTTTGCTCAGTTAAGAAATTGCTCTGAAATCTGTTTGCATGCAGTTACTAAACTTGAAAAAAGGAATCCAACTCTGATTACATTTTGACAGTAGAACTTTCTGAACCATTGTCAAAGAAAAAGATTCCTTCTTAACTAGGATTATAGCAAGATAGATACTTTGTTATGCAAATGTGTGTTTCTGTGCAGACATTATAATCCACGTTGGAGGTTTCCTTGAACTCTAAAGCCACTTTATTTTGGATTCAGAGAGATATAGTTGCAAAACAAAATAAGCTCTGAGATAGAATTTTTGAGACTGAATAGAGAGAATTAAGAGGATAGTCAGCTATGTCAATATTTCCTAGTATGATTTTGTTTTGCCTGAGATCAGTCCTTCTCAAAGGTGGTGGATTATTTTTTTTCTCCTGGATGAGTCAAAAAATAAGTGTACGTGAACTTTGTTTCCTATTGTATATAAAAATGTCTTCTGTCATGGAAAGTTTTAAGAATCCTGTTTGGAAAATCTAGTTTTAAAAATAATCTTGATGTCTTCAGTTTCCAGAATATCAGTTTTATGATGTGGTTGTTGCCCAGAATCTGCAGTAACATTTTTGGTTATGCAGCTGACCACATGTTAAATGGTCACGCTGTTCTTTATCTGACCCTGAGGTATTGGTGGCTTATTTGGGAGCTATGACTCAGTTTGGGCATGTGGGTAAGAGTTCTCTTCAGTAGTTTATTTCTTTCATAGAGTATTTTAAGGGTGGTAATATGTATTTTGTCTATGCTTCCACAGGCTCTTCCCCTGGAGATCTATAGGACTCCATCTGTTCATAACAGCTGCCAAATACTTTTGTGAGAGTGTGTGTGTGCGCGCCTATGTATAAATAAAAAATACACTAGTAAGAAAGCTTGAGACTTTTCTGTGGTTGTGATATCACCTGCATCGTTATAATGCACAGTTTTGTGTATTCCTGTCTCTAAAGCAGAGATATTACCCTTTATTTCTCAGCTGAGATAGTATGCTGAATGTCAGCTATCTGTCTTTGCCTCCCTGTAAAAATGCAGAGATTTATTTATTTTTTATTATAGGGAGCGCTTGATTTAACTGGAGGGATGGATGGTGTCTGTGATTGATATTACAATTATTATAGGGAGATTGTAGGGAGATGCATTTGCTTTGGGTGTCTTGACAGCTCAAAGTTGTTCTGGATCCGTCAGCTCTGATCTTCAGGTGGCTGTGGTAAGTTGGTTTGCATGGTGATGTTTTCCTTTCTGAAGCACACTGTTGCAGTCAGCCACACCATCTCTATCTTCAGGTTAATCTGCGTAACATGGCCTGTACTGGTCTTTCCTGCACAGGAAGGCAGTTCAGAGTCTTTCGATGATGTACAACACAAAGTTCTGCTTGTTCAACAGGCAAAAAAGCAGACAACCTCTGTGCTTCAATGTCTTTAACAGCTTCCTGTTCCTTTAGAGACATCATTCAATGTAGAGATGACTTTCTGTAAAGCCCTAAGTAGGCTGCCACTAGCCTCCTTTAGAGGCACACATTATTCATGGCATATATTTTGTTTTTCTTCAACATTAAAAAGCATGTTACAGGAGATTATTAACAGAGAGAACTATAAGAAGCTAATTCTATTAATTTTGGATATGCTAGAGCATAAATTATTATACAAAAAAGAAAGCTATCACACGGCAATATGATAGAACAACTTTTTCAAGTGTGCTTCGTGTTATTCATTAATTTTCCCTCTGTTGAAGTTATTGTGAGCTTTACAATGGATGCAATTGGAAGAGTTTTGACATTGCTGAATGGTTTGAGAAACTCACTCCAGAAAAAGTCTATTTTAATACACAGATTTTTGGCTTAATGCTGAAATCAGTTTCAGCTGACTTCTCCAAAATGAAACACATCTTCCTGAACTAGAGAACAAGTCTCAAACCACAGATTCAAGTTAGTGAGCTTGTACAATCATCTCTTCTTGTCAAGGATAATATGTATAGATAAAATAAGTCAAAGCTAATTATATTCCATTTAGCATACTCATTTACTTCTGCCATAATTTATGGCACTTGTTTTCTTGTTGGTTTTCACTTTGGTTGCAAAATTATGTTGTACATGTTTCCCATACACAATGCTTTTCTGCTTATTTAAGGAAGTGGAAGACAATACATAAATATAAACTTTTTGCTGGTTTTTAAAAATATTAATGCTACTCGTCAGTTACCTAAAATTGGACATAATCAAAGTACTGTATAAATATTAACTATTGAATCCTTATACTATCCCCACTAAGGAAAACAATTAAATATTGCTATCCTAATTTTACTAATAAAAATGTGAGTTATAGAGATTAAACTGTGTGTCCAAGGCATCAGAAACATTTGATTTCTGTGGCACGATTATTTCAGGATTCAACAGCTACTTTAAAACCACTATAACAGTCATTTCTCCTTTACTGAACTAACGATATTTAAGAAAAGAAACTGGACATTTTCTTTGTGTTAATATACACTAGCTATTTAATATATTTTTTTTATTTTTTTTTACAGCAAAGTCTGCAAAGAGACCTTCCAGTAAGCCAGAGGCTATAATAGATGCATGTGTTTTTCCACCTTGTGCCTCGCTACCTAAAGGATAAAACCAGCCCAGACTTAGATTTGAGGAGAGTACTTTATCCTCTTTAGGCATACTTTCTTGAAAGCTGTGCACTCATTTGTGATGAGCCAACTGGATTCCAGCAATATTGCTGTTTAGAAGTAACCCAAGGAAGTGCTGTTATACACAATTTCATTGTGTTCAGAACACGAAATTTGCAGAATTTGGTGTTGCATGTGATTGCATTTTTAACATATAGAACAATTACAGTGGTGTTATACACACTTTGCCAAATCAAACGGGAAGCCATCTCAGTAGCTGGTCTTACTAATGCCAGGGTAGCACCGTGCAAACCGTGGCTAGGGGTTCCCTTTGGTATTCCTTACCTACTCGAACTCTGGACACAAGTGTTTATTGGCATGGCAAAGCAACACAGAAATACCCCCAGAGGACTCCAGGAGGTCTGGTTTTGCTTTACATCAAATGTTTACAACTGTGTACACATCATTACACCAGTTTGAATTTTCTTGAATTGCCCAGTGCTACAGTACAGCCCTCCTTCTGTAAGCTCTGAAAGAAGTCTGTAGTAAACAATTCTCCCAGGACTAAGAGCAGTTGAACTCAGACTGGGGACCAAATTTTCTATTGCTGTGCACCACTATATAGCGATTAGAGCAGGATAAAGGCAAATAGCAGGTCTGGCTGAAATTGTGATGCCACAAGCATTGTACAGTGATGTTTTCTTTCCTATACTATATTCCCATATCTCATTAGACACTGCCAGAAGGTCAAGCATATCCCTTGTCTCGCTGGTAAATCTGTTTTTGGTATAATAAAATGTACTGATTTGCTATCATTTTATGTACATTTTAGAATTGTAGAATCATTTAGGTTGGAAAAGACCTTTAAGATCATCCAGTCCAACCATAAACCTAACACTGACAAGTCCACCATTACACCATGTCCCTAAACACCACATTTACACGTCTTTGAAATACCTCCAGGGATGGTGACTCAACCACTTCCCTGGGAAGCCTGTTCCAGTGCTTGACAACCCTTTCAGTTAAGAATTTTTTTCCTAATATCCAATCTAAATCTCCCCTGGCACAACTTGAGACCACTTTCTCTCATCCTATCACTAGAACTTTCCCCTATTGGGAAAAGAGACCAATACCTAAGTGGCTACAACCTCCTTTCAGGTAGTTGTAGAGGGCAATAAGGTCTCCCCTCAGCCTCCTCTTCTCCAGACTAAACAATCCCAGTTCCCTCAGCCACTCCTCATCAGACTTGTGCTCGAGACACTTCACCAACTTCATTCCCCTTCTCTGGACATGCTCCAGGGCCTCAATGTCCTTCTTGTAGTGAGACACTCAGAACTGAACACAGTACTTGAGGTGTGGCCTCACCAGAGCTGAGTACAGGGGGACAATCACTTCCCCACTCCTGCTGACCACGCTGTTCCTGATACAAGCCAGGATGCTGTTGGCCTTCTTGGCCACCTGGACACACTGATGGCTCATGTTCAGCCAGTTGTCGACCAACACCCCCACGTCCTTTTCTGCCAGGCAGCTTTCCAGCCACTTTGCCCCCAGCCTGTAGCGTTGCATGGGGTTGTTGTGACACAAATGCAGGACCCGACACTGAGCCTTGCGGAACCTCATAGAATTGCCATCAGCCCCTCGATCCAGCCTGTCCAGATCTCTCTGTAGAGCATTCCTGCCTTCAAGCAGATCAACGCTCCCTCTCAACCTGCTGTTGTCTGCAAACTGACTGAGGGTGCACTTGATCCCCTCATCCAGATCCTTGATGGAAACATTAAAGAGAACTGGTCTCAATACTGAGCCTCGGAGAACACCACTTGTGAGTGGCCACCAACAGAATGCAAATCCATTCACCACAACTCTTTGGGCCTGACCATCCAAACATTTTTTTAACCAGCAAAGAGTACACCTGTCCAAGCCACAAGCAGACAGTTTCTCCAGGAAAATGCCATGGGAAATGGAGTCAAAGGCTTTACTGAAGTCTAGGTAGAGAACATGCACAGCCTTTCCCTCATCCACTAAGGGGGTCACCTTACCATAAAAGGAGGTCAGGTTAATCAAGCAGGACATGCCTTTCATAAAGGTGAAGAGAGGCTTGTTAATAAAGAAATATACCAACAGCAAAATGTTTTATAAAAGTAGGTATATGCCATTAAGGCTCTACAAACAGTCTAGTAGATTCTTTTCCATAATAACCTAATATTACTTAAGGATTATGGTGATGAAGAAATTTCAACTTTTGATGTGAATATTTCTTTTTAAAGTTTTTCTAAGCTTTATTATTATAGCGTGATAAGCATGATCTATTTGTGACAGAAACTGTGGTGTGTTTGACTCAGGAAAACTTTACACATTGGAGCTTGGTGTTTCTTTCATCACAGGGTGACTAATTGCTGTTTATTAATGGCAGAGTCAGAAATCCTGGAGTGTGAATGTGTCATCCTCAGAGTTACTGTACAATGATCTCAGGTATTTGTATAAACCTGCAGAATTATCAATACGTACTTTAATATGGGCAAGTTTGTGCCATTATTTTAGATCCTCCATAATTTCATTTAATGAAATACTCCACGATTTCATTGTAGACTTTTAGTGACATAATCACAAAAGACAATAACACTGCTTGCTGTAGTAATTTAGGTGTATATTCTACAGGCTGACTTAAAACTCACATTTAAAGACTAACCAAGGACTCCTTTGATTACTGTCAGGGTTAACCATACTTTAACATAACTTGCTAATGATGAATTTTTCATTTTCATCTGGAGAGACTGAATCTTCCTTCTTGGTCACAAACACTCTTAGGTACATGTGATACAGATTTGTCATGGTTTTGCCCCACCTGGCAGCTAAGCACCACACAGCTACTTGCTCACCTCCTCCACAACGGGGCAGGGCGGGGGAGCGGCAGAATCAGAAGAGTGAAAGTGAGAGAACTCATGGATTGAGATAAAGACAGTTTAATGGGTAAACAAAAGCCGCACGCACAAGCAAAGCAAAACAAGGGATTCATTCACCACTTCCCATGGCAGGCAGGTGCTCAGTCATTTTCAGGAAAGGAGGGCTCTGTCATGCGTAATGGTCACTTGAGAAGACAAAAACTGTCATTCTGAATGTTCCCCTCTTCCTTCTTCTTTCCCTAGCTTTCTATACTGAGCATGATGTCGTATGGTGTGGGATATCCTTCTGGTCAGTTAGGTTCAGCTCTCCCGACTGTGTCCCCTCCCAATAACTTGTGCACCTCCAGCCTACTCACTGGTGGGGTGAGGTGAGAGGCAGAAAAGGCCTTGGCTCTGTGTGAGCACTGCTCAGCAGTAACGAAAAGATCCCTGCGTTATCAAGACTGTTTTCAGCACAAATCCAAAACACAGCCCCATAATAGTTACTATGAAGAAAACTAACTCTATCCCAGCCAAAATCAGCACAAGATTTCATTCATTACAGTATAATGTTGCAGTTATTCTAGCAGATACATTCATAATTTGATCTGTTGATTTTTTTAGCTGGAATAATGATTAGATATCATTGTTTTTCATCAATAGGAGCTACGGAAGCATTTATATAGTGAGTTAATTTTCCAGCAAATCTTGTATTTTATTGATTTCATTAATCAATCAGTTATCCTGGATGAGCAGGACTGTCATCTGTTTCTTGCATTAAGGTTAAGAATAAAGACTATACATTGGAGTGGATGCTTAGTAAACCCATTGTAGAATTTATCTACATTATTTTTATTCTTCTGGAAAATCACAGCTGATAGTTCAGCTAATTTGAATTTATAAAATTAGAGAAGACACTAAGATGAAATCTTTCCTCTTGAACCTGATAACATTATGTCTATTCCCATATCTATTTACAGAGTTAACAGGACATGGTTACATTAATTCTGCCTATCAATCTTAGTCAGCAACTGTGAAAAGAATTAACCAATTTTCAAAGTTATTTCTGCCAGTGAATTTTGATGATCATTCAAAGTTCCTAGTATGAATTTCATTCACCTCAGATGAGGACAAGAGCCAAGACAGATCCATCATAACTTTGTGAACTGACATATTAGCCCCATAGTAGTTGATACATGGTTTACATAGTTAAGAGGTAAAAGATTATGTGAAGATAAAATAACTCTCATCTGAAGATAGTAGGTTATTCTTTTCTATGAGACAACCTCTGAGGTCTGGATCCTTGATTCAGTTCATGTAATGTTAGGCATACGATTGAAATGCTTACATTTGTAGGGTACTTGCCCTAGGCAACCTTTATTTACAATGGAGATAGGCACTTCCAAGGAGTGATTCAGATCTTAGGTGGTGAGGTAATGGAAGCACAACATTAAAGTACTCTATTGCTAACCCCTTGAGATAATCAATTTTTATGTATTCATTTACAATTAAAATCTCTGCTTTGAAGTTGCTATCTCTATTTATTGCCCAAGTATTCATACACCAGGGAATTTAGCTGAAAAATTATTTATGAAAAATCAACAATGCAGGATATCCAGGCACAATATTAAGAAAATGTAAATAAATCCCAAAGCAGGCAGCAAACAAAATCAACACTAAAATGCAAGGAAAACAAAAAGCTAGCCCAAGAAACACAGTGTCAGATGAGCTGCAGCTGAATGTCAGCATTCACAGGCAAGTTACACATGACATGTTCATGGGCACACTCTTATGGGCATACATTGTCATCTACCCCAAACTGTGCAGTAGCTATAAAAGGTAATACTTGAAGGACAGTCTACAGGTGATGATGTACTGAGAGAGAGATAGGCCTACTTTCTGAGCTTGGTTTGTTGTTTTGTTTGTTTTGTTGTTGGTTTTGTTTTTTTTCTTCCTCTGAGTAGCAGCTATTGTGCCAAGTATTAACTAGAACATCTCCCTTTATTCGTGTTCTGTGATTTACAGTTAGCTTTTAGTAACACAAATACATTATTTGCTATTGAAAACCTACAGTGCCTGCCTAACTCGTGTACTAGCTTTTGCAGGTTTGTAGATGGGAGGGTCATGAAAATTTCAGAGAAAGGTGTTAATGATGACTTTGGGGTTCATCCATTCTATAGTGCCATCAAAATATTATCATCTCCCCAGAGATCTTTTACAGAAAATAAAAAAGCCATGCTTGTTCCATGCTTTTTAGTATTCTGGTATCATCAATCTCATTCTCTCTCTGGTAACTGGGGGCAAACTAATGACTAAAGTGAAATAGTGAGCTTGAAGAGGGACAAGTATGTTTGTCCTGCAAATGACTGACTGAGAAATAGGACATCCACCTGAAAGAAAGGTTTTGTGTCTTTATTGAGGGTAGCTCAAGCTTCTATCTCAATATTTGCTGGAGCAGACGCTTACAACATACAGACAGACCAGATGTATACCTTTAAAGTACATTAGCCATGGAGGGACACTGCCTACCAGACTGATTGCCTAGACAGTCTGTGCAAGATGTTCTAGTAATTCGAAGAACTGGGATGCCTCTGAAGTACTCAGTGATGGTGTCAGTGTGTTAAGACTGAACTTGTTGTCTCTCTTAAATTAATCATGTATAAGTGTGTATGAATAACAGCGAGTAACAGAATGAAGTCTTCATATTTATTGGGAAAGATGGTTTTCCACCTTTTTTGAAATCGAGTTTGTTTTGCATGTGGTGGTGCAGAAGAAGTAGAAAGTGATAGAAGAAAAAATACATTGAATGAAAAGCTGACACAGAATGGTCCCTTTTCTAGAAATAGAATTAATCAGAAACAAACATGTATGTTCTGTAATGGGTGTGTCATGAATGACAAAGACCAACTTCATTTACTATTCAGCTATTCCTCCTCTGCCTCTTCTCAGTGAAAGACCCCATCTTTCACTGGTCCTTTGGTTCAAGCTTCTTGTGTTCCACCCTATAATTGCTTGAATGTCCATTCATGTATGGACCATCTTTTTAGCTCAAAAATAACAAAGTCAAAAAGATCGTTGTCCAGAGACAAGCCTTAAACAATATAGTATATAAATTATGAACCAGCATAGGAGGGCGATTTTAAATGCAGAAGAACAGAGGAGGTTGGTGGAGAGACTCCCTGTTGCTGCATGGTTCAGTCAGAGTAACATGTTTCTTCTTCTGAGATTCCTGACATGTTTAGGCTTTAGCTTATCTAAAGCTGTATTTAGCTTGTCACAGATGTTAAACGTGTCTGTGCTCAAGTAAGAGGGAATGTGTAGACGGAACCAGTCTAAAATTAAATACAGCTGTCTTTACTCACTTTGCAAACCTGAATATCAATTAATTGTCACCTACAAGTTCTCTTTCCACTTTCTAAAACTAATTTGCATATATTTATGATTAAGTAAGAACTGTATAACACAAGTTCACTGTTTTGAACATAGCTTGGTATTTTCGACATTTATAAAATACAGACTACATTTAAGATTTCCACAAGGAAACACTCAGGATCCAGAATAATTTGCAAAAGGATCTATCTAGGTTCTCAGATGAATGCATTTTGACTTCAAGAATTCTTAGAATTAGAATTCTTGCCCAAATCCTTGGTAAAAAAGAAGTCAGGAAGAAAGGAGGCATGAGTGTCAGAAGTTTGAGAGACTTTGCAAAGTTCAAATGCTGCAGTTGCAAGAAAAGCAATGAGTTTGAAATAAATACTTCTCTTTCTGCTTGAATGATTCTTATTTTGATACAAACTCACTTTCATTATCCCTAGAACTTGAGCCTTGTGTTAATAGAGAAATATTCAGCTGAATTTCACCTGATTAAATTAAGTACTATTTGACACTATAACCATTACTCAACTCCCTCTTTGAAAAACATTTTGTGTCAAGCAAATAACATCATACAAACAGTTAAACCTAAACTACTGGAATCTGCTTGTGAGGTCTCTTCCAACCTTAATGATTCTACGATTCTATGAATGGTAGAGCTCAGCTTTATTATTTGGCATCATACTGGCTTATTTTGTTGTGCAGGCAGTTGGCATGTTCTTCTTTGTGGGCACTGTCATTTTCTGTCCTGAAAGTCTGCGTAGTAGTCAATATGCAGATACTCCTGATTCATGCTTAGTAGTTTATAGAAGTTCTACAGATTAGGAAGTTTAGAGTTTGGTAGAGGTAGCAGAGAGGTGAGTGTGACTCCTTTCTTCCACTAACAGAAGAAAAGTAGGAGACGTGGTTCCAGGAAAAGTATTAAGTGTTTCTAAATAAGTAGTTATAATGGCAGAGCTTGCCACAAAAGATTGGAAGTTTGTCTAAGAATAAAAAGGAAGCAAAATTCTGTGCCACTCATACCTTTATTCGAAATTTGCTGAAAAATAGAGTTTATCATTCGAAGTTCATTTACATAAAAAAGCAAATTCACATAATGGTAGTATTTAAGAGACCTTGTAAAAAGGCCTCCTTTTTTGTTTCAGATAATCTGCAAATCTTCAGCTAAAGAGATGCGCAGTTATTCCTAGGTTAGTTTTAATGGGGCTGACTCAGACACATATCTACTGGGAACATCCAGACATCCTAAAATGAATGTCATTGGAAAGGTGCAAGAGAAAACTTTCAGAAGTCACATATTACATTCAAAGGAGGAGGTGAGCTCTCTCATTTATCTGTGAAGGAAAATGCTAGACACCTACTTCTTTTCAGCACACAGGCCTCACACATTTCTGCTTTTAAGGGACTATGCATAGTTTTTAATCTTAAGCAAAAACCAGACAAAACCCAAACCTTGTGGCAGCCCCTTGCTTTTATCCTTTTTAAATGAACCTTGTAGTCTGACTGATTGCCCAGGACTGAGCAGAGGGTTCTCTATCTCTTTGTCTTGAGTGGTCTTTTTCATACAGTACTAGCACAACTCTCTGACAATTTTGGAAGAGATGATAGTACAGAAAGTCCTGGGAGCAGAGCCCAAAAGAGTGGGACATTAATCATTATACTGGAGTTGGGTTGTTTATTGCCACCTCTGTCTGGTGCCATGAACTTTACTTTCTTGGCAGCAGAGTGGCTCTATGTTAGTAGAAAATGTCACATGTTCTCATTCTGAATAACTCTGATACAGGGCTTTGCACCAGCAATTTGACTTGAAACACACGTAAGATGGCTATGACCAGAATACAGAGAAGCTACTTCCTTCAGATGTGCTCTGATTACAAGTATATCGTGATAGCGGCAACCTCCATCACTACTGACATTGGTTGTGCTCAGGATCTTTGGTAGCTCTGAGGATTCGTGCAGAGCTCTGGTAGTTGTCCAGGTACAGTAAAATCAGAACAGAGCTCTAAATGAGGATAATAACACAGTACATAGCGCAGAACAGATATTTCACACCATTCATAGTGGCTCAGAAAATGTTCATGGAAGCTGAAAGTAAGAAATCTCTGTTAGGAGATAAGGTGGATCTCCATGTATACAGCCTTAGGTGCCAAAAAGGACAGTCTGGATTTTTAAAAGGTTTTATTTATCTACCTCCAACTGTAAGAGCAGTTAAACCCTAAACATGCTCTTTCAGTCAATCTCTACCTGATATGGGCAGCTTCCACACAGCAAAGTAGCTTTACTCAAGCATTTACAACAATTTTCTATAGTTTGAGTATTATTCTGTAGTTAGTTGGCATGAGAATACTCCTGGGTAGGTTTCAGCTCACTGTTATTACTATAACGCCAGCAGTCAGCAAGACCTTCACTCTCCACAGAATGCTGAGTGTATTCACGCTTTTCTGCATATCAGCTGATGCAGTCACAGAAGTCAGCACATACAAGGTAAAGAGCAAACAAATTAAGCAGAATAATTGCTTCATTTTTGTCTAGGTTTCAGTGCAGGAAAGATCACATTTTAGAACAAAACCATTCTTCACACACTTTACTAAATCAGTTGGGTCTCCCATCACTTTTCGTAACTTCATATATTAGCAGAGTCAGTCAAAACCTCATTTGATAACAATATTTGGGTTCAGAAACCGTCATAATTTGGATGTATTTTGATATGTATATAGAAAAAGATTGATTTATATCAGCTTTCTTATTTCTGCCATTTAGGCTTCCTTCAGCCCATCTCCTGACTACAACATGAACGATGACCTGCGTCGTTGGGAGGAATAAGGATGTCGTGAGAGCTGTTGCGACTGCCTCGGATGGAAACTGGAAATCTCCCTGTCTCACAAAAAGAAAGTCAGTTGTGATCTGACACTGAAACCATTTCCAGATTCCAAGCCTGACTCGAAGGAAATGCTACACAGTCCAGAGGCTATAGAAAAGCACAGTAAATTCCTATGGCTGCCTCCACTGATCAGCTGGCAATGAAGGAAAACCTCTCAAAATATTCCCTAGACAGAATACAGTGCTTTTCAGGAAAAGGCCAAGAGGGTTTAATTAATTTAGATCTATTCAAACTAACAAATAAAATAGCTAAAAAATGGCTTGTACACCATGGATCCATTTACAGACACAAGTTACACTCCATAAAGAAATTCCCAAAGAATTAGATTTAGAAACTGTCTTTTTTTCTTTTTTTTTTCTTTTTTCTTTTTTAAAAAGATTATCTAATCAACAAGGTAGTTGGATAAATATAAAAGGAGTATTTTAAATACAGGCAATAGCTCACAAAATTACCCACAATTAAGGGATGACTGCATTTCAATCAAGAGATCAAAAAGATATGAGGACAAAGACTTCTTTAAAACAAATGTTAATTTCAACAGCAATTCCCGACTGAATATTTAATCACAATATTTTAAAGCAATTAGTGCTTTGTCACAGCAGTGTTAGGTCACCACAAATAAAGTGATGTGAATTCATTGCGGTATTGTGTGAATAATGCGAGCAGCCGGGAAACAGAACAATCCATTGATTTAGATCTCATTCTGCTCTAATGTGGTTTTCATATTGAAACCCCAGGCCTCGGTGGATAGCCATTAACACGGGCTTCATTTCTGGGTCTTGTTTAAAGCACAGGGAGGGAAAAAAGAGGGGTTTTTTTTTAACAGATGGTGCCTGACATATGTATTAAATGTAACAGGTGTAGGAAAGCCCTGCTAGTCAGAACAAGTTTTTCTCTCCATTTAAGCACGGGCTGCATATGCATGTGTTTGTTTATCCCCTTATGGAGGACAAAAAAGCCATCAAGATGTCAATTGCCTGTTGTTAGATTCATACGGAGACGTGTGTGTTCTGAACACAGGACATTATCACAGTTGGACACAAAAGCTTCTTGTCAATGATGCGAGAAAGAGAAACAAAGAGAATATGTTTAGTTCATCAAAAAGATGAAAGTTTCCATGTGGTTAATGTGTGTTCTGTGTGTTTCTGCTAAAGCCAAACAAACTCAGAGAGCATAACGAAGCTGTAATAAAAGTGAAACCTTTGGTGAAACCAGGTCAAAGATTATGATCTTTATTGAATTTTCTTTCTCATTTAAACTCTGTATCAAAAGATCTCTGGAGTAGAGCATTACGAGCGCTTTTCCATTTGCAATTTTTTTTTTTTTAATTAAACACTCACTCTGGTTGTAATTTATATTATAGAAGACTAATAATTCCTCTGCTATATAAGAAAACTGAACTCAGCATATCTTTATTTTCCATAAATTTTCTGCTGCCCTTTTCTAAAGGAAGAACTTTAAAGGTAGAGTACTATAAAAATTATTAAATTGATCAAAAAGTGAGATTTAATATAGGTAGCTGAGAAAATTAGAAGTTTGCACAGTGGATCACTTCTGATTTTTTCTGTGGGGCTTCTAAATGACATAAAACATTTGTGAGTGTGTGGTGTGCCTTTATGGCAACTTCCTGCCCAAATTATTTGTCAGTATCTTGACTGATTCCAAATACATCTGATGGTGAAATACAGAGTAATTTCCAAGACGTTTCTGAAAACAAGTATCTGAAGAGAAAGGAGTGAGGCTCACATTAGTGACCTCCCTGAGTGAAAGCCTTCGGTGTGAGCTAGCTGAATTAGTAGATGCCAGCAACAGCCCCAGGCTGATATAATGCTTATGAAACTACTTGTTTTTATCAAGTGCTTTTTACTTTTTGCATTTATTGGGTAGTGAGGGTTTTTTGTTGTTGCTGTGCTTTTTTCTTTTTTCCCCTCTCTCCAGAATCTGTTAGAGGAGAAGAAAGATACATGGCATTTCTAGCACAACTGTATCTCATGAAAGCAGCACATTAAGTTCTTTGTTTTCAGTGAGTTTACATGAATATGAACATATATACAATCTAACCTACAGTTTTCAGTGGATCTGCTTAAGCTTTTTAATGAAGCGTTGGCTTTTTTTTTTTAAAGGAGTTTTACTTTCATACAGAGACAAGTTTCAATCCACTAAGACACTAGGATTTCTTTGTTACATGACTATTAGTATCGACAGATCTCTTCCTTTAGAATTTAAAGTTTATTTTGAGGTATGAATGTCATGTGAATGAAAAGACAATACATACGTCTTCTACTTTTTTTTCAGCATCAAAACTTGTGTAATGATTTGGAAGAAACTATTACATGTGAAGACGGTGTAGAAAAGCTAAGCAGATGGGTGGGGTTTTGTCATAGATAAATGTATTGGTTAGAATACATGCCCTTTCTTAAAATGTCATTCTTATTTCATGTGCAATATTTTCTCTAATTTCTTATTATTTTCCTTATTCTTAAGAAAACTTTATGTCCAACAGCTGAGCCTTACACACATTTTCCAGTGACAAGATTAGGTAAAGATGTCACCAGAGAAAGAGGTTACTATCACATGGATCTAGTGTCATTATTGTACAAGGCCATGAGAATGACTTAAATAATCTTAACATGCTTGTTTGTGAAAAACAGGAATTTATGGAATTGAATCCAGTTTGTGGGATTGAATCGGGTTTATGGAATAGCTAATCAGGCAGTGATGTTCCTGCGAACTGTGTGTACAGATCACCTTTCTGTTGCTGTAACTTCCCTACATTTCTGTACTTTGTTTCTATGTATATGGAAACACAAGGGATGAAGATGGAGAGAAAAGGGAAATATCACAGAACCTATCAATGTCCAGTAAGATTGAGCATGTCTCTGGATAGCTGTTATTGATAAGTGACCCTCTTTGGCACAGTGATTACCTGAGTAATCAACAGATTTCAACATCAGATGAAACAAATGAAGGAGATACTATGATTTTGTGTCTTAAAAAATGTGTAACACTTGTGGCTGGTTGACCCTAGCTGGAGGCCAGGTGCCCACTGAAGCCGCTCTATCACTCTCCCTCCTTAAGTAGACTGGGGAGAAAAGGTACAATGAAATGCTCGTGGGTCAAGACAAGGACAGGGAGAGATCGTTCACCAATTACTGTCCCGGTCAAAACAAACCAGACTTAGAGAGGAATTAATCTAATTTATTACCAAGCAAAATACAGAGTAGAGGAATGAGAAATAAACCCAAATCTTAAAATACCTCCCCCCATCCCTCCCTTCTTAACTTCACTCCCCATTTCTGCCTGCTCCCCCTCAGCGGCACAAGGGGATGGGTGTTACGGTCAGTTGATCACATGTCGTTTCAGTTGCTCCTTCCTCCTCAGGGAGAGGACTCTTCCCCTGCTCCAGCATGGGGGCCCCCTCATGGGAGACAGAGGGTGCAGACCTTCAGGAGCAAACTGCTCCAGCATGAGTCCCCCACGGGGGTCACAAGTCCTGCCAGCAAACCTGCTCCATCGTGGGCTCCTCTCTCCACAGGGCCACAGATCCTCCCAGAGCTTGTTCCAGAATGGGCTTCCCACAGGGTCACAGACTCCTTCAGGTCTCTCCACCTGCTCCAGCATGGGGTCCTCCATGGGCTGCAGGGGAACAGCCTGCCTCACCATGGTCTTCACCACCAGCAGAGAAGTCTCTGCTCTGGCACCTGGAGCACCTCCTCCCCCTCCTTCTTCACTGACCTTGGTGTCTGCAAAGTTTCTCATATCTTCTCACTCCTCTCTCTGACTGGAAAAGCTCCCATGGTCGGTTGTTTTTCTTTTTTCTTCTTAAATACACTATCCCAGAGGCGCTACCACTGTCACTGATGGGCTCGGCCTTGGCCAGCAGTGGGTCCGTCTTGTAGGCAGCTGGCATTGGCTCTATCAGACACAGGAGAAACTTCCAGCAGCTTCTTGCAGAAGCTGCCACCCCTGTGGTCTCCCTGCTACCAAAACCTTGTCATGCAAACCCAAAATACCTTTTTATATATTCCATGAAAGGTTTTAAGAAGATAAAAAATCCTGATTATGAAATGCAAATAATAAATAGATGATACTTGTTAGGGTAATCACTACTTTATTTTTAGGGTATTGTTATATCAAAATGAAAGCTTGGAAGTATTGGAAACCTGTCTGTTTAAAATCCTCCCATGTCTCAGACAGATGTATCAAAAAAATGCTTAGCCCTGCCTGTATTAAGGAGATACTTCATTTCTTCCTCCGAAAATTTCCTTGTAGCTAACATTATACAACCATTTCTAAAGTACCTGTTCAGGAGAATGACCCAGAGTCTGCCACTGAAGGCCACCTCTTAGGGAGGTTGAGTCAGGTTCCTAGCATTTACAAAGAACATGATTTTCTGATGCTACCTACCTCTGTATAGTGGTCAGGTAGGTGTGAAAGAAATAGGCCTACAGCTTGATTGCACCAAAGGAAGACAGGGTATGCAATTGTCACAGCCCCAGTTTTCCAGGGGATTGATGAGCTGTTCGTCTTGGAGCAGCCTGGATACAATGGGACACTCGCAACCGAAGAGAGCTAGTGCCTGGCGAGGTTAACTCTCACCTTATGGTTTTAGCACTTACCTAGGAATAAGAATCATTGAGCTTTCATATCCAGCTCTCTGCAATGATATATTTCTTACATGAAATTTCTGTTGGATAAGAAGTCCTGAGAGCAAAGTTCAGAACCTTGTTGCTGCCTCTCATTTTCCCTCCACAAGAGATACCTGCTTGAAATGCAAATGTAGCAGACTTAAAGCAACCCATTTGGTCCATTCTAAAGATCGGCAAATTAGCTGTAGTAGCTGAAGTACTTGTCACAAGTTGCCCAGTTTCAGCAGGATCACAGCTTCATTTTCTGTGCAGTTACAGCCAGAAAGATGCGGACACCGATGACTGCATGCATGAAGTTATATTCACAAACACAGCTTTCAGTTTATGCAGTGGTGGATACAATAGAAATAGGGTAACCGGTCATGGTTTTGCTGTGCTTATTGTCACATATTTTATCTTTAACAGGCATTCAAATCCCAGAAATACCATATTTTCATTTAGATCCATTTATTAATGTAATTCTATAATTCATTGGTTTTGGGGTTTGTTTTTTTTTTTTATCTCAGACACTATTGTGTGTCTGTTACAGTTCTGGACGGAATTTAAAATCCATGCTGTTGTATCGACTGTTAGTTTACTTTGGATGCATGATTGAATTCTTTTGTAAAAGAGTTTAAATATGACAAATACAGCAGACCCATGTGTTATCAACATATGCAAGCAATTTCCTTCCCACCGCATTTTCCCAAGTTTTAACTCTGTAATAGTCTTAAATTATATAAGAGGTGCAATGATTTCTATTATCAGAGACAACAGAAAGGTACTGATATGACGTCTTGCTATAAAATGACATACTATATTAGAGAGGTGTCATGTTTTTATATTCAGATTCAGTTAATATCTCAGAGTTCACTTTTTTTCCCTTTCTTTCCAAGTTCTTTTCAAACTAGATACTCTGCAATGCAAAATGTGCCTGGTATTTAAATTTCAGTTGTACCGTATCTTGCAGCTAACTGTGTGAGCTTCACAGTGCGGTAATTTCAAAGAGAAGTGTGGAATGAGGCGAAACAATATTAAAATTTGTAAATTGTTTTGCAAGAACAGAGATCCAAAGTAAAGTATAGTAAGCTGGAAATAATTCCCTTCAAAAAAGGTAAAATAGCCCATCTGCTAAATACAGGTAGCAGCAAGAATAGTCTGATTTGAGCAGATAAGAATCTTTCTTAAAACTAACAATACCAATGCTTTCAGTTTCTAGCTAGAATTTGTAGTGTCTTCATATATTTTTACTGGGAGAATCTAACCCTTCTCTGTTCACTGAAATACATGAAACAATGAAGATTTCAATAGGTAAAAAGATGAAACACCAGCTAGGGTGACCATTTCAAAATTACATGCAAAGTAAATAATATTGTCATTCATTTTCCCACAGAAATGTGAGAATATTCAATAAGAACATTTCACTTTATTCATGTCACTCTTTAAATCTACAGTGCAGAAAACCTGAATGGCAGTCATGAACGTTTGCCTACAGAAGTCCGCTTCTGCAGCCAGCACTGGGAAGCCTTTTACACTGTTTTCTCATCTAGCACTGAGTGTATGTGTAAATAACATTACTAAAGGATCTTGTAACAACTGTCCAAAGATTGGATTTGTGTATAAATGCAAATTTATACAGCTCTCATTCCTTTGGGGGAAGGCAAGATAGGAAAGAAAATGACGGGGTAGGATCCAGGAATAAGTGATTACCTCTCGCATGTCTCTAAAGGAGTGGTCTGATGACGACCCTCCAAACTAGACTTCTGACTCTTCTGTTTTCCAGACTTCTGAATTCGGTGACAAGCACTGCCAGAGCACCCCTTGTGCAGGGTCTTGCAGGCCCAGGATGCCGTGGTGGATGAGGGCACTCATGTCAGCGGCGTGCTCAAGGCTGTCCAGGAGGCAGTCATTGTGACAGAAGGGGAACGAACCGTAGCACATGCCCTGCTTACTGCTGCAGTATAAACAGAGAAAGTACAGCCCCAAGACTGAATTTTTAACCCCAGCTTGTGTGAAGATAGATGGTTTTCTTCCTACCACTGTACATTGCCTTCCCTCTTCTCAGTTAGTGGAAGAGAATGAGGACTCCCAAAACCATACTGCATGCAGATCTGCATGGCCCTTGAAGCTGGTGGGCAGCCCAGGGAGCTCCAGATTGTGCCGCACCTCCATGGTTCCCAATGGGTGAAGCAGGAGGGTGGCCTTCTGCTGCATCCACTCATGCTGTGGGTTTTCAGGCAAAGCCCTCTACATCTATGCCTGAATCTGGAAACTGTAAGTAGGATTCATCCCTTTCTCTTGTCATCTGTTCTTCATTTCTGTCTTGATGACATAGGACTACCTTTTAATTCTAAGTGTTGGGATGGGTTGTGCTTTGCCTTCTCCTCTTTAAACCACTGCTTTTCTCCTTACACAAAGTGTAAAAAAGATGTGATCCATAACTAGTGACATATTTTATAACAACTTATAGTGTTTATTATTTCTATTATTCAACAGAACATATTTTTAAAACCAGAATTTAAATCATACAATGGTTTGCATTATTTACTTAGGAAACCTGCCTTAACTAATAACTCTTTTCTTGCATATTTCTCTATGAAGATTGGTCACACAGGTCTACTGTGTGCTTCTGTTCAGAAGTCATGTCAATCCTAATATTAAAGAGGGTTTTTTCCTCCCTTTTTTTCAGTTGTTCTAGAGATAGGAACATTGAAGTATAAAATGGCACTTATTTTAGCTTTAATTTGTCTCAAGTGAGCAAAGGAAGCTTGTAATGTATTAAGCACTACAATATTTAGGTGACTTCAGTTATGTTCCGTAAAACCAAAACACCTCCGGACTTCAGTAAATAAAAAAAATCATCTCAGGAGACTGCTTCTTATTCAAATGAACAATTATTATTTCTAACCTTTGCTGGATATCTCTTAAGCATGTATTTATATATTTCTAAGACTGTAAGATTAAAAAATATTCTTAGCTGTTTAAATAGTTGTTGAGCATAACTGTGGTCAACTGTCAGCTAGTTTAATCTGCATCTAAGTCAATACATCATTTTTTTGTCATAATGGGAAATATGTTATCCATAGAACCATAGAACCATAGAATCATAAAGGTTCCAATCATAGCTGCAGTGTTTTTTGGTTTTATTTTTTGTTTGTTTGTTTTCCTTCATTTTTTTTTCTTCATTTTAGTCCACTGTTTCGATAAGAACAGAAATTATTTCTAAAAGACCTTCAGAGCTTGTTAGGAAACAGCAATAAGAGAAACAAGTACGCAATCAAGGGCTATCTTGTACACTTAGTAATATCAACTATATGAGACAATAGATGATAGACTTCTTTCCTTCAGTGTCACCATGGTCAGAGGAACAGCATGCATGAAATGGCCTTTCTCACTTTGCTGCTTGTATTCCTTAGCAGCAAGCCAAGATCAACTGAGCCCAGGAGCTGCCCTAGGTTGGGAAGGCTGTTGGTGCTGAACCTCAGTAATCTCCTGTCTTAGCAGGAAAGAGATTGAGACCATGAGGGTGGCTTAACGGAAGGATATGGCTCCCCTCAGTTGCTGGTGTATAGACTCCACTGGTACTTCATCACTGTCTTTATATATTTTGACAAATTTGACTTCAAAATGGAGTTCCAGTCTGGAAAAGCAGTTTTGTAGAAACAGCGTCCTAACGTTCCACATCTATTGTCTTTGAATTGGTTACAAATGGAACACGCTCATTTTAACTGGGAGAAAAACAAGACTTTTTTTCAGCTTTAAGCCCTGTAAACTCAATCCGATCTCAAAAGTCAAGTTAGATAGCATTCACTTTTTTCACATTAAAACAAAAGAGTAGGACTGTATCTTTTGTTCCAACTATTCCTTTATCTTAATAAAATTGTACTTTCATGACCACTTGGTCAGTCAGTGAAAAATGGGCAAATATTTTATGATTGCCCAGGTAATAAGAAGTCACATGTCAGCTATTTCAGAGGGGTTCGTTTTTCAGGGCCAGTAGGAATAAAAGGCGTTAGACACTTATTTTCTTCACTGAAGGGAGCAGAAGTGACATTGTATGCACATGGAGAGGAGACACGTTGTTTTGTACTGTTCTGAATAGAACTGCTCTTTAAAACACACACTGGGCAAAAACAGCTTTTGAGAAGTCCTGTGGTTATTTTGCACATGGAATAAGATTTCTTTAATGGGAGTTTTGAGTCTTGAGCAGTTGGAATCAGAATTAGTCAGGGCTGATAATGCTTGCAATTTGATTGCAAATTCAAGTTTCTTAGAGATCTAGCTGCTGAAACAAACAAACAAACCAAAAAAGCAAGATAGTGATGACTATCTTGAAAAAAAAAAAAGTATGACACTTGCCAACTAACACAGAAAAAACTAAAAATGCAGCATAAGTGCCCCCCCTGGGACCAGAGGCTGGGAGCAGAGAATGAGATATTTTTCCTTTTAAACTTCATGATTCCTGAAGTATTCTGTTAATTTGGCGATCTGCCTCATGACTTTTAATGTTTAGGACTGACACTGTTGCTCCTGAGCACAAGAGAGGTGGACAAGTTTGGCTGAGGCAACAGGGGTCCTCAGAAAAGCCAAGCCGTGGCTGAAACAGCTGTTGGTGCAGAGCCCTGGGCTGGAGCCATGCGTATTTTGTTGATGTGAGTTGCCAAAAGACACAACAAAAAGTCCTAACATTAATTTGCTAGAGTACAATTATTAACCCAGAAAAACAGAGATAAATCAGATCTGTTAGGTGACAAATTAAACAAAACACTTAAAAACCTATGCATTTTGCATAGATGCTGTGATCTCTGTGCTCTGGTCCTTTTCTGATTAGTTCCTATCTAAAAGCTTTCAGTAGTTTTCTGAACTGAAGTAAATATTCACTGTTCTTTCCGGGCCCCAGAAAAAAGTCTTCTCTTTTCCTTTGCCTTGGTTGGTGTTTGCTGCCAATGCCAGAAGGTTCCCCAGGCATCTCCCACACTTGCTGGGGCAGCTTCTCTGCACTCAGGATCTTTACTTCTGTCTAGGAGCTTTTGCACAGCTAGAACAGTGTAAAGATTAGTCCTGCTTCCCAGCTTGCTGGCCATACCCTCTTTAAAAGCATTTTTCTTCCACTGTAGTCCATTAATAGCTTAAATATATCATACAGTACACAGAAGCAATGGGCATAGTTGAGATGTTTTTTTCCCATGGTAAGAAGTTAAAATATCTGAAGGAATGTTCTCTTTCCAAGATGAATATTTTGAATATAGAACTCAGAAGCAGTCCCACGTTAACACTGGCTACCTTTGTACATGTCTACAACTGTCCTTTCTGCTTTTAGACCTCACATCTTAGTATATCCGATCAAGTATTAAGTAAAAGAGAATACATATCAATGTCTATAGCTTTAAGGTGCCTATCATTACTAAAACAAAAAATACACATATTTATGTTTTTTGACATCAATTATTCTAATGTGAATTATTACACTAATTATTATGTAAATTATATGCAATTTGCAATGATTGCTATGAAAATGAAAGGTAAGAGTCCATTAGCATCCTATCAGTAATATGTTATATAAAAATGTATGTTAATCCTGAGAAATCTTTGCATTAAAAAGTATAAAGAAAGAATTCCAAGCTAGAACCTTTAGAAAAATATCTGAATTAATATTTTACTTGTTTCTATTATTGTTGCCCATGTGATTTACTCTCAAATTAATTCCACAACATATGGTCAATGGGAATGTGTACTATCTACTGCAGAATAATCTATATTTTTTATGCAGTTGCTGTCAATATTTGATGAGGCTCAGCTGTGAAGTTCAAATCTTCAGCTGCTTCCAAACTTTCTCAAACTTTAAATTCATGTTTTTGGTGAGGGAACTGACAATGATGTTTCAAACTGAGAGACTGTTCTTTCCCTTAATGCTCAAAGACTTCAAATCTGGTGTTTCAAACTCTACTTGCGAGCTAAAATTAAATGTAGTAAGTGACTTGTGAGATTTTACATTTGTGATAGGCATATTTCCAAAAGCTATAGAAAATGTCTGGGGTTCTGCAATACAGCATTTGTGCCACAGCTAAGAATGCAAAATATTTTCCAACTTGCAAACCATTCTAATCATTATACAATAGTGATCTTTAGTATTAGACTTAGAAAATTTGAGTTTGCTTGCAAAAATAAGCTCTGAAAATGAAAGGAGATCCTTTTCCAGGTTCTGTTTAAAAAACAGGTAAGTGAATAGGTCTTCCAGATCTAGTTTTTTTCATTGCAAAGTGAAGATGACATTGTCTCCCCATTTCTAGTTTAAAAAAACTTTGTGGGGAGAATAGTATTTTAAATGTGGTGTAGAATGAAGTACTTTGAAACTGACTGCATTCTGGATGTCATACTGTAGACACAACACAAAATAGTAAACACAGAATCCTAATTACTATTGCACTGCACCTCCCCATGCTAATCCCTGTTATTGCTTCCAGCTCTGTTCTTCACTAATAATTTATTCAAGGATAGTAATAGGGACATAATTGAGTCATTGTTCATCTGACATAAACAAAATTGCTACTCATGTTTGTTTTCCAATCCATCAGCTGCACTATCATCATTACTTGATCTTGATTTTACCCTACGTTTGTCAAATTTAGGTCTGGTTAGCAACTGTGCCTTTTACTTTGTGAAGTATAAATCATAGAATCATAGAATGGTTTGTATTGGAAGCGACCACAAGGATCATCTAGTTCCAACCCTCCTGCCATGGGCAGGGGCACCCTCCACCAGACCAGGTTGCCCAAAGCCCCATCCAGCCTGGCCTTGAACACTGCCAGGGATGGAGCCTCCACAGCTTCTCTGGGCAACCTGTTCCACTGCCTCACCACCCTCACAGGGAAGAATTTCTTTCTAATGTCCAACCTCAGTTTCCCCTCTTTTAGTTTAAACC
>VWZZ01000302.1:589295-600762 GCA_013399095.1 Psophia crepitans | reverse complement strand
CAGCCACTCCTCATAAGACCTGTGCTCCAGCCCCTTCACCAGTTTTGTTGCCCTTCTCTGGACACGCTCCAGGGCCTCGATGTCTTTCTTGTGGTGAGGGGCCCAAAACTGGACACAGGACTCGAGGTGCGGCCTCACCAGGGCTGAGTACAGGGGGGACAATCACCTCTCTGCTCCTGCTAGCTGATTTTCCTCGGAATATGTATCCTTCCCCTTTCGAATCAGGAGCAAATTCAGGATCCACAGATCGGGTTCAGATATATAAGTAAGGGAAAAATTAGGGCAGATGAGTCCCACCCTCTCTGCTGCCTGGCAAGTAGCCTAATTTATCTGTTCAGATATTTCAGAGGTGCTATACATCTCCATGTTAAAATACCACTTTAATTAAGAGAAATTCAGCCTCCAGTGACTCAGCCAAATAAAAACTTCTTCCATCTCATCTGCAAGACTTGTTGCACATTAAAAAAAAACACCTACTTTTTTGTTGTGTGTGTTATGCAGGCTGAAGGTGTAGCAAATCTAGCCACCGAACTGAAACAGCTGATGAGTGCTTAAGGGCCCAGCGGCTGGTTATCCCAGCTGACAGATATTTCTAATGTACTGGTTGCATGTACTGTTAGAACAGGTGGGAAACGTGGGAAGAATTTTGGGTGGGGAAGAATGGGTTTTTACTAGTTCCCTCCAGCCATCCACTGAAAGCCAGTGCACCTTTCTCCATAGTCTGGTTATCAAAATGTCAAGTTCAGTAGCTTGTGCCCCTCCACGGCACTGTTTTAGCTCCAAGATGCCTGCATAACAGCAGCCTGTTATTCCCCTGTCACCTTTGCCAATGTGAAGCAAAGGGCTTCAGGAACTCCATGTATAAAACACCCACATATAAAATTAGAAAATCAATATTCTTATGTAGGTACTCACCAGGAGAGCATGTTGCCAATAGCAATCAATTCTCACCCTCTCCTCTCTTCTTCTCACTACAGTCACTGAAATTTTACCAGCTCTGCCTGCTAACATGAGTGAACAGAATAATGCTGCATTGTTCTGAAGGTACTTAGGAACCGGCATTTCATCACAAATAGATAAATTATAGGACAGACAATGTTTAAACCCTTCTTTAGAAAAGTAATTTTCGTATTTTTGTGTTTAGGATTAATCATCAGCCAGTTTTGTTGCTGAAGTGTGTGCTTCATGCATTTTAAAAAGAAAGCTTATCCTTTGCCAGGTGCTATTTTAACACTGAACCTCCTCCTCACCCAGTTTCATTACGTTTTTAGAACAGAGCAAAACGTTAGAGCACAATTTTGCAACCACTATTTTTTTCCCACTAAAATAAATGACATTTGCCCACGTCCTAACCACCAGGATGTCAGAATCACAGCTGAGCTTTTTCACAGCCTTTAGTTGTTAGCTCCTTTTTGGGGTGGACAATGCTTGGCACCAGGAAAACATGCAGAGCTTGAGGAGCAGCCAAATGTCTCACAAACTCCCAACACCAATGTGTTGTTGTTAATTAATTTATAATTAGCACATATATATAATGGAACAGGCTGCCCAGAGAGGTTGTGGAGTCTCCTTCTCTGGAGACATTCAAAACCAGACTGGATGTGTTCCTGAGTGATGTGCTCTAGGTGGCCCTGCCTTGGCAGGGAGGGTTGGACTAGATGATCTTTCGAGGTCCCTTCCAACTCTTGTGATTCTGAGAATTAAGTTTCTCAAGCCTGCAGAGTTCACATGTAATTTCAGACTGGATGTCAAAACTTCCATCAATACACCAAAATACAAAATGCAGTGGAACTAAAATGAGCAACAACAATAGATAATAACTGTTTTGAAGGAAACTAGGAAGCTATTCTAATTATTAGCCAAATACTATCTTAAATACTCACTTATCCAGCAAACTCCCAGCAAAGTCATTGGCATCTTCAGAAATGTTTCGAAGGATGATAGTTTTATGCCAACAGACATCAGACTGCTAAAATGATGCTTACTCAGAGTGAAAATCTTCTGAATGAGGGGTAATGAGTGAATCTCCAGGGTCATCACCACCCACCGCTGTTCTAGCTTATTTTTACCAGGATTTCCAAGGTCAGATGTCTTACTGCTTCAACAAAAGGTACACGGTCTCCTGAGTGAGTCGCCAGGAATTATTTTATTTAAATCTTCAAACTCCATTTCCATTGCTGGGTAGTATTTATTCAATAAGCTTTTAATAGCTTTGGGGGGAAAGCAAGTGGATGCAAAAAGTTATAAACAAGACTTCGCCTGTTATCATGTTGATACAACTTCTCCTTGTGATCTGTCTCCTGCTGCCTTCAGCTGCGTCTACAGATTTGATATATCACAACACCATGATTTCTGTGTGGTCCCAACGATGTGCTCCAGAATCCACTGTAGTCCTGAAGTTTCCAGGAGGTGAGATTACCCAAATTACAAAGAATGGAACAAGTTTTGGCAGCTACTCAGCAGATTAGAAACAGGGAGTAAGTCCCTACTGACAAAGGACAGCAAGTCAAGATTAAACTCTGTATTACTGCTAGGTTGCAGTCTAAGATTTCCTGTCTCGTTTCTCATTTCTTCTTGTTTCTGCTGTGCTTCAGACCACAATGTAACTATTACTTTGTACTATGGAGTAGATCAGATAGCTTCTGCATTTTTTATACTATATTCAAGCAAACCACTGCTCAGAATTTATGCCAGCGGAAAGAGCAATGCAGTTCGCAGTGCTGGCCCTGGAAGGATTTGCACATAAACTCAGCCTTACACACCTGGCCAGCTTTACTTTACTGAGAGCAGTTTCACACAGTTCAGAGGGACTGGTGAAAACCAGATAGAGGTAAAGTGTTGGTATCACAGGGACTTCGGAGTAACTGGCAAGTTAGGGAAAAAAAGTGGTCACAATGCTAAGAAGGATGACATCCCTGAAAACAGACAGGACCAAGATTAGTGGCCACAAAACTCTACCTGCATGCTTGGAAGCAGGACCTCAGCTTCAGCCCTGAGCTTTCCTATGAAATTTTAACCCAGAGAGATGACAGCTCTACCCCAGTGGAAGACAAGCTGCTCTTCAGGACGAAGAGTAGTACTGCAAGAATATGACACGTGTTTTTCTATGCCTGCCAGGATATTTTCCACCTTTGCTGTTTGGACCTGCTTATTTTCCTTCTGTTTCTGTGCATCTCCTCTTCAGGCTCAGATCCCAGCCGAAATGAGACATCTCATCAAAGAGAGTAAGCAGCCCTTTTCTGAAAGAGAAAACACAATCACCTTGCTCCTACCTCTCTTTGCAATCACATGATCTCTCTCCTTATCAAACACACCAGAGCCTGGGTAAGCGAGAAACCTTCATTACTGTAATGCCTGCCAGTAGAGTTTTAGGCTATTTTTCTTCTTAAAAGGTAACCACAGGTACGGCAGCACTGTTTAACTGCAGCAGATCAGATGCTATCCTGACTCACAACCTCTGCCAGCCCAAGCGAATGCAGGAGTTGGTAACTGCACATTCCCTCTGAAGGGCAAGATGCCCAGATACAATGCGTTTAAGGATGCATCTTTAGGGTGTGTCTCCAGCCCACCTGCATGGCTCAGGAAGGCAACTCAGCCTATATGTATTTACCTTGCTGCCGGGAAAGAATAAGCAGGCCAGGGCACAACGCAGCCCAGCCATGGCAGGCGCTCAGGGCTGTACTGCCTTAGTCTTGCAAATCCCTCTGATAGTACTAACAGTGGTGTGACCAGAACACAAACTTCGATTTCATATTTTAATCGCAAAGTGCAAAACGTGGAGCCTGTCGGCAGCTGGCAGCCTTGCCTGCCTTTCCACCCACATCCCGCGGGAGCGTGGCTTCCAAGTGCAGCAGCACGCTCAAGTGTCTTCTGTTCACCACGAAGCAGGGTGTAAAACAGCTTTTAAAAAGACGAAACATCTCCAGGTGGTGAAGGGCACGGAGCTATGGAGAATGTCTGTGGTGGGCATAACCGCAGGCCGGCAGGGTTAAAAGGGAGGCTGTCCAAATTCATCCGAGACCTGCAAATCTTGAAACACGTAAACCCTACATGCGTCAGATAAAGAAGGCAGAAAGAAAGGTGCCCCCTAATGAGTTTTTTTTGCGCTTGGGTGAGCGAAAGGGCTGCTTCAGGAGGCTAATAACTGAAAACCTTCCAGGCTTTTGTCCGGAGAAATGGCAGGCACTTTCCATCCCTTTGAAAAAAAGAAGGCCTTTCGGAGTCTTCACGAGAGATGTGGATTTTAAGGGCGACCTTAGGTCATACAGAACTAATCAAGCGAAAACAATAAGAAAATTAGACTGACAGTCAGCAAGTATCTGAGGACTTTATCAAAAAGAATTAGGAATGGACAAATTCACTGGGAGCAAAGGATCAAATCTGCAAGGTGGCATTGTGTGGTGGGATTAAATTATTTATTCATTGTTAATTTATTTATTTATGTATGTGCAAATGACCTAGCTGCTGCAGGTGCTGAGGAGTTTCTGAAAAGGCCCAGTTTTAGAGCCAAGGCTAGAATATTGGTCCATTTAACTCATTCTTTTCCTTAAGGCGATCAAACAGTGACTTTTATCTAGGAGATAGAGAAGGAAAACCATATGTGTACTGGGAATGATGCGGGGTCTGAGCAGCCCTAAGTACCCAAGTATTCCAGTCTCATTCAAGAATGCTGTGCAGTTTAATGTCCAGCAAATTAGCAAATGAATGCTTATGTCAATATGTGAAAAATCCCTAGTTGGTTTAAACAGATAAAAAGCCTCTTGGGAAATGGCAGAAAATGCAGGCTTTCTCTCCCTGTCTTTTTTAAAGAAAGAAAGAGAAACAGTACTTACTAAGTTTTCCCCAAACTTACAAAAAGTTGCAGAAAACAACAACAGTCTACGTGGGTGCCGGCTCTTATATATGCATGAAATATTTCCAATGCTGCTACTGCAAAAATACAAGAAGTTTTTGCCAGGCACTCTTTGAATCACACACTTGCTATTCAGAAGAAAACAGTTAAAATCTGGGACAGCTACAGAGCCTGTTAGATGCCATCCTGCTACCCCTCTCTTAAAGGTACGGAAGGTCAAAAGCCCTGGAGAGGGTCAGTCTTTACATTTTGCCCTGATTTATAAAATGAATCTTGAAGATGAAATCCACAAACACCTCTCGTTTTTTTTCTTCTCCAAATTTAACCATTAATAGGAAAGGGTAAAAATTGTCATCTCATGTTTCCCTTGACCCAGCAGAGCAAAGCCACAGTGGGGACTCTGTGTACAACATGACCCTAGGGAAAAAAGGAACATGAGATCTCAGCATGCGGCATGGAGGTAAGAAGTCACACATACTGAAATGACAGTGTCGCATCAGCTAATGCCATGTGATAAGGGAGTCCTGCTGTGTTTTACGTCCTTCTGCAGAGATATGCTTGAAGGTTGGCCAGTAAAGAAGATTTTTCATTAAATCCAGAAAGGGGTTGGACATATTTGGGTAGGACAGATCATAATGAATTATCTTTCTTCAGGACAAGCATCAGTAGCTATGCTGGGGATAGTAAAACTCCCGACAAGATGAATGGAAACCTACGCGTCTTGAAACCAGACAGGCATATTTATGCAGAATGCCACCCTACCTACTTCTGCTTCGCCCATGATATTTGCCTCCTCTTGGCCATTCTTAGGTCCTCTTCTCAAAACCAGCCTTCTTTATGTCATTTTGGAATAAGGGCTTTTAAAGAGAAAAATAGAAGGTATTTTAAAGAACAAATATATTTAATAATACTAAATTGAAAACATTACTTCAAATTAAAAGATCAAAGAGAAAATTTCCCAGGCTATGCAAAAGCACAGGTCACGCAGAAAGTATGCTTCCTCCTGGAGCCAAAAAGTTCTCCTTTCTCCTTTGAACATTAACATGTGAGGATGAATTTGGTCAATACGAATGCCAGCATGTCACTAATTCACTACCACTTACCTTCTACAGCCCACTGAGAGTTGTGACAAACACTAACCAGGGAGCCTGTTGAGCTACGGTCTTACTCCAGGGGTAGTCAAGGTGCCTTTTAAAAACGGCAGAAGCCAAAAGTAGAGTTACTTAGCACAGAGAGCTCAGTTGCCTCAGGAACAAGCAGCACAGGCCATGTCCCTTCTTGCTTGTGATGTCAAATGGATGGAGTCCCAGCTCATAAGAGAAATACTTGTTATTGGTATGCAAGGGCATGATCTATACCATGTACTACCGAATTTCATGTCCTCAGGATTATTCATTTCACATTCTATGTTGTCTCTGACTTGAGCTATATTGAAAGTGTTTCTTAGTTTTATCTCATGGGCAAATTTCACCACCACCTGCCTACATTTGGGATCAATGTCATTACATAAAATATTAAAGCTAAAGCTTTGAGGAATTTCCATTAGCAGTACAATGTTCTCTCACCGATCTCCTCAGCTATTCATTTGCAGATTTCTCTACTTCCCACTTTTCCCACCTTTAGTGTTCACTTTCCAAATTGTAGGGAACTAAATGCTTTTTCTTGCTGACAGTTAAGCTGTTTTGCTTAATGTCTCACCAATGTTTTGCACAGACAAGTCAAACTGGTTGCAGTCCTTCTGTTGGAGAAATGGGCTGGCTAATGACAAAAGTGAAAAGAGATGCCTCAAGGCAGAATGGAAATACAGGATTGCCTTCTGCAGGCAGGGCTCAGTGCAGGAGCAGGAGAAGGACAAGGGTAAAACCTAGCTTAACTTGTCCTGCCACTCATCAGCTCACTTTGCCAAGGCATGTCCAGGAGACCTTCCCCTTTGCTCTGTGCACATGCAAGTGCCCTCTGAATGCACAACAACCATTCATTAATGTTTTCTGGCATCTGGCAGCCCAGACTGCGTCATGAAGCAGTAGTACAGTAGATGACAAAGACATCAGATTGGTAGGCCTAAGAAATGAAACATGGGCAGACTAGAAGGGGGAGACCCTGCTATATCTGGAGCTCTGCAGCGTTACAGGGGCAAAGAGCTGAATTCACACAAACAAACCCCAACAGAAGATTCTTCAAGGAACTTCAAGAATCTGAAGCTTAGCCTTGAATGAGATCTCATCAACTAATGCCCATGTTGTCATTACCTACCAAGTCCTCCTGGATGCAGCTGCAAACTACAGGATATAAAATTACCAGAGGTTTCCATAGCCTTTCACGTGGAATACAAGACCGAGCTGAAAGTAGAGATCTCATGCTGCTTACTGTTATTAAATTCTGGCTTCTCTAATAATTTTGGGTTTGTTTCTGTGTTCCAATGTTAAAATAACTCTTTCACTTTGGAGACTGTGTGGACAAGTACATGGGATGCTAAAGCTTACATTTAGAAAGGCTGTGCCCTGGTCCCATCTTTGCTGTGGCACTTAAGTATGAGTGCAGGTAGTTACTGCCTCTGTTTTCATGTATGTAAATTAGAGACCAGAGCATCTACTGCTTTTGCACTTATGATGTATCACAGCTTGTTATTATTAAATTCCCTTATTTTTTTTCTTAATTCTCACACTTCTGTTGGTTTAAGATTTGGATCCACAGAACCGTTTTGCCTAGAGCTTCTCAACATCTCCCAGTTCAGGCAGCCAAGCTGTTGAAATCCCTTGCACTTTTACAACACAGAAGGTAAAGGACGGTACCAGAGATTTTCTCAGCTGGAGTTCACACTATCCTTCAAGGAGGAGGCAGCGGAACTCATACATGGGGATACTTGTTTGTAAGCTTGATGTAAAAGTTAATTAAACATCCACAGATGCTAGAAACCTTTCAGAAAAGGAAAATTAGAAATGGAAGTTAGAACTTCAGTGGCCAGGAAGTAGCATGAGAAAATCAGACTTTTCTTTGAGCTGGAGAAAGGCAGTTCAAGTAGGCTGCAGGGAAGTCCTGTCACCAAGTTCAAGGTGCAGCAGCTATAGCCTAGTTGTTCCAGACTTCTGAGATGTTTGTGTTTTACAAATAACAGCCTTCGCTATGAGAATAGGTATGAAGTCACTGTGAAATTAGTGTGCTGCTTCTCTATTCAGCAGGGGTGTTTACACCTCCTGAAAGGTGGGGGAAAAAAAATCAAACAACCAAACCCAAAACCCAACAGCCACTAAATGGCAGACTAAGTGACATGTGAGACAAAACAGAAAGTCATGCCACCTTAAGTATCAAATAAAATTTTTGTCTTTTTGACAAAAGACTTTTCCAAACAGATCTGTAGATTTTACGGAAGCACAAGGATTTCTGTATAATAAGAAGCAGACAAAGTGCATAAATCCATTTAAATGGATGATAACTATTGTTGTAACAGTTTTCAGCAGAAAGGCTAAAGGTAAAGGGGGACAAAACCAGATGTGCAAAAGCAGGACATTGTTAAGAAAGAGGTTATTAAAAAATTTCCATCAAAGATGGACAGATAGTTTGCACTAATAAATACATCACTAAATGAGCCAAAGAATCCTCCTTGGAGCAGAGGAAATTTGGCTTGGCTGATCAGACACTCAGCAAGACAAACACCAAAGCGGCAAGCGCAATGCAAATCTGCCCTTTCAGGTCTGGTCCATGAACGCAGTTACTATCACATAAGTGTTTTCAAGTACACTTTGTATTTTCCCTACCACTACTCACCCGAACACTGAGTTAGTCCCCAACTTCAAAAGTCAGAGGGCCCGAGGCACTAGAGCATTTGGAACTAGCAACATATTCATCCCACGAAACACCTGCTCTGCTTAGTCATAAAAAGTACAACATTTCTGGACTTGTTTCACATTTTACAATATTAAACAAATTTAAATATGTTTTGCAGGAGGAAGGATGAATCTTTAATATACATACTGTGTGGCTGGTCACAATTCCTGTATGCTCTTTTATACGGCATATAGTCTTCTGAACTGCGTCTGAGTTAATAGATTAAAGATATACAGCAGGGAGAAGTTCAGACACTCAGCAGCTCAGTCCTATTTAGGACTATTCAGGAAAGGAAACTGGGAATTGGAAAGCTGTTTGGCTGGCACACATACATACTGCAGCCTTCCTCTCAAAGAATTTCCCAGTGGTCCTACAGAATTTGGTTTATTTTAAATGGAAGACATAGAGGAAAAGAAGTCACAGAAGTAGGAATTATTTTGCTGGATATCACCAGAACAGCGGCCTCTTAAAAAGTCTAAAGAAGTAATATTGTTTTATAGAGACTCTGCCCCTTCCAGAGACAATATACATATTGTTTCTTACACTTTTATACGCAATAAGGGTATGAAAATACAAGTTATACACAATCAAATATATTACTGATTAGAACATTTCATGTTGATTAGGAGCTGCCAAGGGAAAAAAAAAACCAACAAAATTTCTAATTAATTTTTTTAAATCTCACAATAGGCTACTAAGTGAAGGTAAACAGCTTCACAAGGTCTCACTGACTGCTGAGATGCTGTTGTCGCCAACATCCAAGAGTTAATTTAAAGTCCAGTGTAAATACACAGCAAAGTGTTTTGCCCAATTCAGAAAGATGGACTAAATGCTTCAAGATTTTTGCCTAGAACCGTTGTAATTTTTTACTCTTTTTTTTTTTCATGAGATATCCCATCTAGAAAATCTAGAAAAAAACAATATAGTGGGTATGATATTACATATCCCTGGGATGGAGAACTTTTCTTTATCCTTCCTTACAGAAACACAGGAAGTCATAGGGGTAATTTGAAGCCAGGTTAGAAAAGCAGCATGAATTATGAAATAAAAATGAAAAAAAAACTTTATAGACCTCAACTCTCTTGGTCTTGGTCTATTGCCAATACATGTGAAAACATCTGAAAACTAGAAATAGAAACTAACTAGTTTATTTCTGTGTTCATGGCACATTAAATCAAAGGTCACTGGTGAAAATTAATTTTTATTTTTAGAGAACTGTCCAGTTATAATAACCTAATTACCAGCCACAGAGAAATTGGAGCAATTCCTAAATACCTAATTCTCACTGTATGAGCTGGCGAAACTGTCTGAAGGTAGTGGTGGCATGGACTGTCACTGCTAATACTCCTTGGTCTGTAATTGCATCAGCCTTTCAGACTGATTTAGATCTGTATGAGAACAAGACGAAGCAAATTATGAACAGAAGAATTACGAAAAAGGCCCATACCAACATCCCATTTACAATATGACCGCTGCAAACCTTTGGGCAGACTCAAACCAAAACTGTTAGATTTTGCTTGGACCAAAACCAGATCAGAATGCCCTGAGATGTGCACAGGTCAGGTCCAACTGAGACACAGCACTTCGCATGTCTCTACATTTCACTGGCAGTAAAAAGGGTAAGGATTGGTGAAGACACACTGGAAAAATGGAAAGATCTATTGTGTTTCTATTTTTGTAACAAACTTGCTTGGCATGTGCTGCTGGCCACTGCCTGCGCATCCATGTGCTGTTGGCTAATGGCTCAGGAATGCAAGCAGGCCAGGGCAGCTCAAGCAGGACGTCAGCTCCAGTGCCTGTGCCGGACAGCTCGAGCAGAGGCTGTACTGTAACAATTGTGCTATAGGCTGGAATGAAATTGCTTTTGCACACTTATTTCCAGCTTAGCTTGGCTCATGTCACCTGCGCATGTCACGTACCCAAGGATGGAGGCTGGAACATTCTGTTTGACCCTTAATTTCCTGTTAAGATTGGACTTAAATCAGTTCGGGTCTAAAACATTTTACAGCAGCCTTAAGTCTGTCTTAAAGTTTCATCAACAGGAAGAGCTCTCCCTCCTCTTTACCCTTTAGCCTCACCAAGTCATTCTCCAAAACAAGGCTCACCGAAGTCCAGTTCCCCTGGCCACTGGCAGCTGCCATCCCCTCTCCCCCTGCTCCGCAGCATACAGCAAATAGATGCACCAAGCACGAGCACTTTGCCTACCAAAGACTCCTCTGCAGAGAGGGGATATCTAGATGCAAACTAGGGTGGCTTTCCAGATGTTAAGATCTACCCCACTACATGGACAGAACAGTGAAGGTGGGGAAGAAGTTTCGATAGCAGAAAATGTAAATGTAAGCGTGCTGAATGGGCAGCGAAACAGATCCTTGTTGAGGTTACCCTCAGGCATGAGCTGGCTGCAGTCTGAACGCTGGTAATGTCAACGTCAGGGAATTAGGCAGGGGAAAGCGTTTCTGCCCCAAGTGCCAGACTTCTACCGGAGATCCCATACTTCGAGCTGCCTGAACGGCACAGTGTCACCCACAGCCATCCCCCAGGAAACAGCCCCACTGCATCTCACAGCATCTCAAACTTTTTTCCCGCACTTCTCCAGTAATGCAGCTAAGGAAAAAGAAAAAAACAAACCAAACCAAAACCAAGTAACAAGCCAAGAAAAAACCCCACCGAACCCTGCCCCCCAAACCATGCGGAGGAAGAACTTGGTTGTTTCTGACTTCACAAAGAAGGACTTAGCACCAGGAGTAAACCCATTTCCTGCCCCTCTCACGCCCCAGCCCCCGCGATCTG
>VWZZ01000302.1:586511-589285 GCA_013399095.1 Psophia crepitans | reverse complement strand
CTGCGCCCTCTGCAGCTCCGGCGCAACAGCGGCCTCGGTGCGCGGCGCCGCTCCGCCACCGGCGGCAACACAGACCTGCCCGTGTGGCTGTCACCGCTCACGCTACTGCTGCTGCACCGTGGCTCAGAGAGGGGCCATGAGGGAGCGACGGTTTCGTTTGAAACGCTCCTGCTTCTGTGGCGGCCTGCCTCGGGGGTCGGCCCGCCAGCCCCTCTGTAAAAACCAGCCTTTTGCATTTTGCTCCACCACCGGTAAGTAACGTAAGCCGACTGCATAGCACGCCCTTCCGCTGTCAAAAGGAAATGGAAAAGGCGTGTTGCAAAACCTAATTTTGATCTAAAACTCATCACAAACTTTTGAAGGAACAAGAAGGGAGCCGAGCCACGGATTTGAAACCTATTTGCTCGAGAAAGCTCTGCCGAAAGGCGTCCTCTGGTTCTGCGTCAGGCCCTGTATTTCCACCTCGTTTTACAGCTGCCGTGACTGAGGTCAAGTGATATGTCACTCTGTCAGATCGCACAGGGAGTCAGTGGCTCTTCCCGGATTAGAACGATTCCACACGGCCCTCTGAAAAGATCTGTAACAAATGTCAGCGCCGACCGTTCACTGGTTAAAGCATATGTTTAAAGCTCTTAGACATCTCAGTCAAAAGGTATTGTAAATATAGGGACAAAGCGAGCAAATGCTTTGCTGTGGAGTTCTAATAATGGCAAACCAGAACCGAGCAGCGAGAAAAAAAACCACCCTAAAACAGGTCGCCCTCAGCAGGGAGTATGTTTCTGAAGCCATTCCAGGGCCAGCAGAGGATTTTGGTTTTTTCCTCCAGTAGTAATCAAAATGATCAAGATGCTACTAGCTCAGTGCAGGCTGGTAAAGTCACAGGGCCAGAGGGCAAAAAATAACCTGAATATAACTTTCTCTTTCTTGCCAGTTAGCATTCCTGGCCTTTACTTTCGGTATCTTTTTTTTGTAATGAAAAAGGAAGCGTGCTTGAAATGGTCATTCTGTTATGTACAATACAGACTAAAACGCCTAACGCTGGGGTCTTGCCGTAATTCTTTACTAATGTAATCAAAAATACAAGGAATTTCCTTGCAGAAATCTTACATGTATACAGATTAAACATTACTTTCAAGTGAAATCAAAACCTAATACACAACAGGACCCCTTTATAATCTCATCATTTTAGCAAGAAAGAAATATTCCAGCTATTTAGAAAAAAGACCATTGCAAGGCCCAAAAATGACTCAGGTCCCAGTGGAAACTTGTTTGAGGTTTAGAAGGAGCGTAGAAGTTTAGAATGGTGTAGGAGGAGTGTGACTAATGTGCTAGTTCTGTGAGCAGAACCTAAAAAGAAGCAAAGATAAAGCTGGGAAGACTAAAGCGAGCTCCTCTTTCAAAATCTCAAGACAGGTCAAACTAAGATAACATCAACCGATGTACAGAGCACGAAATATTCCATCACACTGTGAAATCTTGCCGTACTGTCATCCCCCTTGTGCTTTCTAACAATCCCCTGGTCTCTCTGAGCTCCTCTCAGAAATATCACAGTGTGCCTCTTGTCCCACTCCTCATGCCTGAAATGGTCTGTAAAAGCCATCACGGCTGTGAGGTTACCTGAGAATCTACTGCTTACTTTAATATAGGGAAAGATCAGGGCAAAAGGAAAAAAAATCTTCAGACTGAACTTTTTGATAAACATTTACTGAAAACATCAAAAGCTGCCAAATCTTGCAGAGATTTGCACCTTATAGAGAGCACCTTGAAAACTCATAGGAATGTTTATTCCTTAGAAATGTCTTTGTTTTAAGGTGACCAATATACCTAAAAAGACAGTGAGCATTTTAGGGTGTAACGCTTAGGGTTTTGGCTGCTGTACCCAGTAACAGACCAATAGATTGCAATACGCACGGTCCTCTAATAAGGGACCTTCTCTTTTTTGGGTAGAGGGTCATTGAATCAGATGAACAAGAGGAGGCAATGAAGGATCCATCTGTATAGCCACACTGGATTTGGTGATGGATCCTGGCTGTAAGACGAGCTGCCCTTCACTGAAGCTGTCTCCCCTCCAAGCTTACCCATACAATTTGCAGAAGTTACTCTACTGCACAGCTTTAGCCTCAGCTTCATGCTCATCCCACTGAAGTGGTGACAGCCCCGGCATCATAAAGAAGCCAATGTCAGCCTCTAAAGTGCTGCCAGAGGTGAAGGGAGAGGCAAGGAGCAGCCCAGGAGAGAAGCCCTGAAACTGCAGCTGGATTTCTTGTGTATCCTCGTGTTCTGGATTTTTTCTCCTTCTGGTCTGTAAAGCCTTTTTCCCATAATCCAGCATTATATAATTTTTTCTGCCTAGGCTTTGCACTGATCCATGAGCTATGTGATGTGGTGATGACATTTTATTTTAGTTCCCTCGTAAACTGCAAAGAGCAACTTTAAATGCTAAAGTGTTTAAACTACAAGTCTTCTCACACATTCCAATTAAGCAAGCAGGACTTGCTGTAAGAAAGAAACCCACAGCTGTACCACTGCTGTTTCCCGATGCTATCTCATCAACATGCTCCTTTGAGGCAAAAATACTCCCGCAGTGCCTTCAGATTTTGCCATCTTCTTATCTTGCATAATGCCTTCCTTCATAAATGGTCCATAACAACATCAAAACTGGCAGAATTAGACCCAAGATACAAATATCATGGCTATAAACATCCCATTGAAGAGCATACAACTTGCAAGGACTGGACCAGTGATGAACATGGCCAGTGCACGTGTGGTTTGGT
>VWZZ01000302.1:549011-581511 GCA_013399095.1 Psophia crepitans | reverse complement strand
TTTAAATCACATCTAAAAAAGTAGTTCTTGAAATATTCATTTTCTTTCTCCAGCTCTTGTTTCCAATTTAACATTGTGACTACAGTGTTTATTTTCCAAGCCCGTAGGCAGCCAATTAGGGAAAAAAAAAGAAGCCCTAAAGTGAGAAAACTAAGAAACAAAATGAGGCTGTATGGAAGCTGGCTGACCTACAGACCCAGCAGAGAGTGCAGGGGAGAAGAGGAACCTACTGACTATTGTGACAGGGGGCTGTGTCTGACAGCTGGTCAGGAATCAGAAATTTGTGTGTGAGAAGACGATTGCAATAAGACCACCAAAACATTCACCTCCTACACGTGATTTGGATTTGGTGAGACAACAGGGAAAATAAGGTTATTTTTAGAGGGTGGGAGATTGAAGGGCACATAGGATTTTGGAAGGGTGGGACAAACTTTTAACCTGTAGCTGGCCTCTTGCCTTAGTTCCTTCTCAGATGCAACATTAAAAGCTGACAGTCATCCTTTGTCTTAATCATTCCTGCCTGTTGTCACAAACTGTCTCCAAAATCTAGTACCAGTTGCAGCTACCAGTGTAACTCTACACATTATACAGCAAACTACAAAGGGCTTAGCTGGAATGTATATGCTCTGTAGTACAGACTATTACACCTCAGTATGTTTGAACCACGCCGAGCTCACCAGGGTCTGCAGGTGATGCTGTAACTTCTCAATCAGCATCATCAAAACCATACAACCTTTAAAAAAAGCTTGTCTGTAAGGCAAAATAACTATTCTGCAGAGTTATATGACTCTCTGCTTTACACCCAAGTGATTTGGTGTCAGTGTGCCCTAATCAAGCTATCAGCTGGGAATAGCTCACACAGTATTTTTGCACTCTAATTTCCCCATTCATAGTATCACAATAAATAAATTTGTCACAGCAAATTATTTAAGATTTCAAAAGTATTTCTTATGTAGGTGTTCAATCTGAAAAGATAAAGGTTGGGAGGGGGTTTAACCAGTTTTCACTGACAACAGGGTCAATGTTGAGCACTTCTCAAACCCAACATACTTGGCATATATAATTGATTCCTGCATGTACTGTACGAGCAATGAACACAGCATTATCTTCCTTCAGATACTGAAGGAGTCAGTTCCAGCTGTGCCACTCCCAAGGCAACAGTGACAACAAAGCACCGCTGTAAGAGGCAAGAAATAAAAAGCACTATTATTAAACATAAATCAAGAAAATCGAACCAGTCTAAACTGTTCCCTCTATGAATACACTGTGAGAGGAAAGAGGTCAGAGGCAGCCAATTGATGCTTTGATTCTGCCGTAACATCTTCCTTCTATTTTGTGCATGCAAACAGCCTGCTACTGCTATAGTCAGCGATCTGCAGATTGGGCAGCAGGAGCCAAGCTACTCATGTATTTGCTTTCTAGGGTAGCTTCCTCCTCTTGGAGTGTATGAGCAGTAAATGCCACCGTAGCATGGCTAATTAAAGGCTGAAGTGCGCATGATTAATACCAGATGCACACATATTAGAGCATTAAGGTAACACTGATATGCTCTGGGGCTATCTTTCATTAAGTCAACCAGTTGAAGATAACAGACCAACTTTGAGCACGTAAACTTCTTCTAACATTTCAAAGGCAATATACAAAATAGATTCATTCCTTAGAAACACTGTCTCACGTTTAATATACCCACAACAGATTCTTAATAACTTTTGTCTTTATTAATCCACTTACCATCCTCACTAGCATGAAATACCATTATAGACAAAGAAGTTAGATTTTACTGTTCTTGTTAAACTGAACGTCTGAATAGTTTATCTATGATTGTGGACAGAAGTTTCCACATGACCCTTACTGATCATATTCCCTCAGGCTCACAAACTATCTTCAGCTTCCAGACAATGCAATTCTTTAATTCTTCTCTCATTAATCTGAGATTTGGAATGAAGATGCTGTTCAGATGCTGAGCGTCCAGGGGCTCACCCTGTACCTTCATGGTTTGTCTCATGCCTACCTGGCAGGATAAGAAGGGAGGGATGAGGAAGATGATGACTGTGTGAAAGGGGAAGCCATCACAAGCGAACACACAGTCATTTTTCAATCAGACTTAGATCTTTTAGAGTGCTCCTTTCCAACTAAAGTAACACCTTATTTGAAGAGAGAGAGTACATTTAATTTCTAGTAAACTGAATTCCCAATTAAAATGTTACTGCACTAAAAGAAACGTCTTTGTTGCCATTTTAATGAGGTATCTTAGATTTTCCTAAATGTTTCATTTAACTTCCTATTTCATAGAAGTTAAATGAAGATGATCAGTTATGAAAAGAACGAAGCAGCAAGCTTTTTCCTGCCCTAAGAGAAAATGAGGAGGAAAGGTCCATGGAAGCAAGAAACACTTGGAAACTAAGTCTAAACTGAGACACCCAGAAGCAGCTCCAGACACCTGGCCTGGCTGTGTACTGAGGGTACATCGTACCTCCATTTAAGGGACATAGGTCTACCAACACGTCTCCTTCCCGCACACCGTGCTGTCAGTGGGAAGACCAGAAAGGAACCACAACATGTTCCAGACTCATCCTTAATATGGAGAAGCTGGAGCTGTCACTCCAGGGCATGTTGAAACTCATGCAAACTATGTGATTTAGATGTGGCCTTAATTTATCCTACTGGCGGCTTCTTAATTTATTCCCTGGCAAACTAAATGCCAAGGGTCCATTGACAAGGAGTCCTCTCTCCATGTGTAGGCAGATACACTCACAAGGATCGCTCTTGGCAGCAGTGCATAGAATTGTAGAACTCCTTTTCTCTTGCTCTGTTAGCTAAGGTTCATGAAATCAACAGCATCCACTACCCAGTAAATTTATTTCTGTCTCTCCTATGATTGTTTCTAACAGCGTTATCACTCTTCCATACCACCAGGTTTAAAAGTTCACAAGCACTTCTGGGTTTTGGCTTTTAGGAATTTCTATAAACTCTTAACAGGACTGTAACTACAATGCAGCAGCACCACAGTCATCATTTGTTGGGGGTTTGTGTGAAATGAAATCTGAAGGACAGGCTGTTTTTTAGGAGCCTGGGAATGACCTCCAAAGTTTAGTGGAAAACAACAAGGCCCCAAAGTTATCTAGCGAAGAGGAAGCTTTAGTCAAAAACAAGGTGCTGCACCTGCACTGTGGCCAGTCACAGGAGCCCCGCACACAGGTGGTGTTTACCAGGGATGGAACAGCAGAGGTGTGGGAACAGAATGCCTTGGCCAATGATTGCTGGGCAAGTACTTGTGTTGTGCTGCATGTAGCCACCTTTAACAATATATAAACTTGGAAAAAAGAGCAATAAATGTCTGCTTCAGCTAACTCATATTGAGTCGTCTGATGCTTTCCGAAGGCCCGTCTCCCTGCAATCATTAAAACCCATGTAATGCATTCAGCTTTGTAAGTATGCTAACATATAAACTAGCTATGCACATTATGCACCTTTTCTCCCTACAAATTTCTATTTTAAATGAGAAGTGGTAAATTGCTGACCTTCACAGCAATGTGATTTGAGCCAGAAAGGCTCACAAACCAGAAAGTAAATGTGAAAAAGCCCTCAGGACAGTGCTCATTTGCATAGAACCATAGAATGGTTTGGGTTGGAACGGACCTTAAAGATCATCTAGTTCCAGCCCCCCTGCCATGGGCAGGGACACCCTCCACTAGACCAGGTTGCCCAAAGCCCCATCCAACCTGGCCTTGAACTCTTCCAGGGAGGAGGCATCCACAGCTTCTGTGGGCAACCTGTTCCATTGCCTCATCACCCTCACAGGGAAGAATTTCTTCCTAATGTCTAATCTAAATCTACCTTCCTTCAGCATGGCTGCTGTCTCTGGTCAGGCCCTCTAAGCCCATTAAGCAGAAGCTGCATAATGTAGGAAGAAGGCACTTGCACCACCGCAGCTCTGAGTTGAGCCACAGGAGATACAAATACAGTCGGCTACTGCAAACACATTGTATCCCTCCTGCCTTTCAGAACAGGTTCCCCTCCACCCTGGAAGAGACAGCAGCCCATGGAAGGCCCATGAAAGCTCAGAAGAAAAGAGCAAGAAAGAAGAAACAGTAGAGAGAAACCATTACACTGTGACCACAAAACCCTCCGCACTCTGTGCTGCTCCACTGACTTCCTTGCTGAAGGTACCGAGTGTAACTACTGGTGGTAACGAGGAGTCACGAGTGAAGCTGATCCTGGGAGAGGAGGGGAGACAGGTATTTTCCCTATGTGTCTTAGTGTTTGTCTTTTTGCTTCCCAAATTAGTAATTACATATGTATAAATTTGCAATAAATTAATTTTCCCCAAGTCAAGTCTATTTTCCCCACAACGGGAACTGGTAAATGATCTCCGTGTCTTTAGCTTGACCCATATGCTTTCTCTTTCCTACGCCTCCTACTTTCTCCCTGCATCCTACTGCATAAGGGAGTATGAGCTGGGCAGGAGTTTGGCTGCTGATGGGGCCAACCCACCACATACAACAGGGGATCTGGGACGAAGCCTGCAAGCAACATTTGGCTTTATAGGAGGAAAGACATTGAGGGGCGGGTGACGAAAGTGAAAATCATGATATCTCAGTTCTGCATTGTGTTCTCAGTTACACTCCAGTTTTGCACTGGAGTAAATTAAATTATTCTGTATTAACATAGAGGCAATCTGAAAGAAGCATCTGGCCTCCTGTTCTCACCATAAAGCAAATAAGGACCTGTTACCTAAGTTATGCTATGGGGCCTATGCACTCTCTCCCACTCGACTTGAGCAACAATAGTCCCAGTGAGCACATCTAATTATCAGTTTGGATCACGTTCAAATACAGAATTATGCCATGGAAGGTATAATGATTTCTCTATAAACACTAATTATTTCTAAACAACAGGTGTAGGCACGATAATAATCTTTGAAATTGCTAGATTCAGTGATTTCTGAAGGTTGACTTAGAAATTAGTCTGATCAGTTAAAAAAAAAAGACCGTGGAGAAAGCATTTCATCACTGAATGATCAGGTTCTTTTCTTTCTACTGTGACAGAAGCCAGGCTGTAACTTCAGTCCCTAAAATCCCTTCTCCCTCATTCTGACTTTCTAATCTGACAGCTCTTTCTCCTGCAGTTAGGACAGATCACTTCTTACAGTATTCATCCTCTTTTTTCATATATATAGTCTGTCTTTGGGTCTGACAATGTTTGTATGTCTGAGGGTTCTCTGGCAAAGAAGCCCAGATGTTGCTGGTGTCTGTGTGTCTGACCTAAGCCTATTCTTGGTAGCATTTGATAGCAAAACAGGTACAGGAATCGTGCAAGACTTGGTCCACAGAAAACACAACTTGTGCAGTCAACCATTCAGACTCCAGAGGTTCTGAGGAGATCTCTTAGTATTTCACTAGCAAGAGATGGTAGTCCAGCTTCTGGGGTTCCATGATCTTTTTGTGGGAAGATATGAGGCTGGGCATGTCCATAGGTCCTTGGCTGACCTGGGGAAAAGAGCCTTCATAACTCCATAAGCTTTTTTTTTTGCACTCCCTGTGGCATTTGCCTGCTACACACCCAAGCTCCCTTTCCACTGCACTCCCATTTATAGCAGATAGCTTTAACTTGCCAATCATTGTAGATTCCTTCCTTCACTGCTTAACGTAGCTGAACCGAGTGTTTTAAATGACTTTTGAAACTCAGCAGCAAAGTCCTGGACGTTGTCTGTGGTTCCCTGGTAGATGTCAGCTTTAAGGGTAGGCTTTTATTTTCCAGTGCATCCCCAACTCACCTTGGACTGCAAAGGGTCTGAAGGTGACAGAGCTAGGTTAGTACAAATTTGGCTTCCTACATGTCCCTACAAGTCATAGTATTTAGTTTTGCTCCTGTTCTGTCAGACGCAAGCCTGCATGGTAACAGCTATCTTGTTGATGTCTTCAAGAATATTACACAGCACAGTTTTTGTACTATTGAAACTAGGGCTCAGTGATAGCTTGCCTAAAGAGCTATGTGTAGTTGTGAACACTCTTAGGGACACACTTCAAGACAAGGTCACAGCCAATGATACACCCTGGGCCAAATGCAGATCCTTTGTGAAGAAAATGCATCACTTGAAGAAAAGGTTGCACCAGATGATCCTTGAGGTCCCTTCCAATGATTCTATGCTGCTGTGATTCACTACGTAAGAAAATCATTATTAGAAATAAATGTGGGGTCCAAACCCATCTTAAGCCTGAATTTATGCACAAAGACAAGACACTGCTGAGAAAATATATCTAGCCTCTTTTAGGCACACCAGCTTCTCTTAATTTCAGAATTTACCTAGACATGGGAGCTGAAGCAACGTGTGTGTGAGAAAGAAAAGCAGGAAGCACAGAGGAGGGATACTGCCTCTGAGTGCACAACAGGAGGAAGGAGGTAGGGTTCAGTGTTGTGCATCTCTCTACATTTTGTTTTGATGCTTTTGATTTCTCAAAAAGTTGGTCAGCTTTGCTAGATGGTCTTTGTCCTCTGTCTCCTCTTTACACCCTTACCACAGAACAACTAGGGAATACTCCTGGAGCTGAGACACTTCACAGAAATTCATGCACAACTGAATCCAGGATAGCAGCAACCCAGTCAGTGGGCTATAAAAGACAGAACTTGAGAAGAGGCCTTGGCAGTAAAAGTGAGCAACAGGAGCCCACTCAGGTACATTCAAAAGTCATTTGAGACACCCCTGGAGATTGCCTAGGGGATACCATTCCAGAAGGTCATATGCATCACATGAATCCTGTGGCATATCCAACAGCTCTACGTACAAACATGTGGACAGCTGAATTCAGCCCCAAAGCTTCCTGAAGCTGGAAGACAAGGACTAAGGAAAAGAAAGAGGAAGAGTAGAAGAGCAATTAATGGAATAGGAAGGAAGAAGCAGTCACACCAGGTTTGCAATACTTAGTTGGTTTGTTACCTTAAGTGCAGGAACGCACTGAATCCCATGTGGTTTCAGTACAGTGAACGCAGACTTGTACCCACCCTTCATGTGTGTATGCAAACTAGATATACCCTTCCTGCTAAATAACTCACAAACACTTGCATTCCTGTTTGAGCAGTCTAACTTTTATGTGTACATGCAAGTACGTGTGAAAGTGGAATTTACTTCTCCAGATTTCATGGATGGAACGGCTTTCTCCAGTTCCAGATTCCACAAGACTTTCACTCACCTCAGCAATGTCACTGGCTCCTGTCCTGCTACCGACTTGATTTGGGGATTATGTCGTAAATTTTGGAAAATAACAAAATATCTCTATCTAGCCCAGTGCTTCTTTATTTTAATCAAACTTGTAATTCACAGATCGGCCTTGGAGGCTGAGTAGAGCTTCTATTGACCAATATCACCATCTCAGAAGTACTTCAGACTACATACAGGGCCTGTAAATGCTTGAAGTTCTGACAGATATTAAGAGCATTTATTACAATTTTTAAAAAAATAATCAGCTTTTATTTAGAAGTCTGTCATATTTCCCAGCCTACAGAAAGAACAAAGGTGAAGTCTTTGAAGTCTTTCTTCTAAAATATATAATTGGCATGTAAAGAGCAACTAAATTATAAGCAGTATACACCAGCTAATTTTACATGCAGTCAGCATACTCCATGCAAGAAATACATCATAAAGGAGCACCTTAAAGAAATGAGAAACAGTCTGGAAATTTTATGTGAGCCTTTTAGATTAAAAATAATTCCACTCACAAATGAGAAATAAAATGCATAGGCTGCATACCAGGAATCAAACCTGGCCATGAACTGAGGGTATCTGACATTTCCATCTTCATCAAGGGGGATTCTGTCAAGTAGCAGCTCAAACTCTTCATCAGTAATCTCCACGCCAAACCTGAAACAAACAGCAGTTAGCAGCACTTGCTCGCGGAGTTCACATTTGGGTCAACAGTACCCACAATACCCTGAGCATATGGCTGCCATTAACTCTTTGTTACTGCTTCGGTCCTCAAGATCAAGAGCACCACGTGAATATCAGAGGTTAATCAGGGTTTTGATCGCTTCAGCTTTCTCAAAGAAAGAAATTCTACCCTAGAATCCCGGCATTGGTGGGGCACAGAAATAGAAATACTAGCATATTGAACTGTGTGCAATTGTCCTCTATAAAAAGTTATTCATTACACTAAAACACTGGTATTGCTTAAACTAGTTAACTCTGAAAGGCTTTTCATTTGGACTGTTTAGCATGAAAGAAAATGTAGAGAAAAACTGTCTTTTTGGGAAACAGCTTCTTAGTGCTTTTGGAAAGCATTTCATAATGGCTTTAAAGACATTTTGCATACAAATATTTAAAAGTGGCAGTGTTTATTCATCAGCAAGAAAGTGTTTTCACCTCTCCGGAACAATCAAAACATAATCCTTGAAATACTGGCATAAACAGGAATGACTTAAGCAATAATAAAGAACAAGGCATTCATTCATCATTTTGCAAAGCTGATAAAACTGAGCTGACTTTTGGGGGATATATTTTCTTTTTGGCAAGGCAATGAAAGGGTATACAAAATATAGCATTTATTTGTTGTTTTGGTTTCATCATCATGCTTTCCTGTTTTACGTAACTCAAGGAACCCTTCTGTTAGAGTGCCATTTGTTCTTAACTTATTTGGGAGATTTCTGGCTCAGAGGTTTGGAATATGGAGAATGGCTCATTCTGTAGAATCCTTTACCCTGCTTTATTTCTGAAGGAAGTCTGCTGAGTAGGGCAGATACAGCTGCTTTTGCATGTGCCCTCAGCTGACAGTATCTTATTTTACTGGCTTTCCACTTCACTTATCTACATCCACTTTTCATTTAGACACGTGCATTTCTGGAAGCTTGAGTTCCATCAGTACATATAAACCCACACAGGAACAACGTAAACCTGCAGCATTTTTTACCTATGAAGAATATAAAACCCCACTTGGCGGGGGAGTGTCATTAAGAACTACTTTTCAGGAATCCGTAATTGTTCTGGGGTTAAACGCCATTGCACAGGTCATTTGAAGACTAGCTATTTGCATACGTAATCAATGGGCAAAATCTATGTAAGCACATGATCCGTTAAACAAAATCTCCTGTTTGTTGCTATCTCCTAATCCTTCTCCCCACCACTTGCATCAAGGGATGTCATCTCAGAAAGCATTTTAGGGTGTATATAAGGCATAAGCAGTGGGGAGTTTATGCTGAGAACCAAAAAATTAGGTTAACTGGCCAACTTCCAGCTCTGCAACTAAAACAGTTAAGACTGTTTAGTCAATATATTGCTTCTCTGTGTGTAACCATAGTTACAAAGAAAGCTAAACAGGTTCCATGTAAAGTAATACATGAGATCCAAGAAAGAAAAACACCACCACTAAGTGCAACATTTATGGGTTTGTATAACAAGCATATATATTTGGGGTAAAGAAAATGGCTTTTCATATTCGTCATAACTTCAAGTAAGCAGGAGAGCAACAAAGCCACAAGCTGTTCAAAAAGCAAAATGAAGCTTTTGGAACATTGTTCTGGAGCTAAAGACAAAGAATTGCTGTGATCTGAAAAACAGGAATAAGGAGAGGAAAACAGACTCATGGGATGGGAAGTTATGTCTCAATGTTTACTATCCATTTTGTCCTCTCTTAGAGTAAGACTAAATAATTACTGAAGGGAGGCCCTACTTCTCTGGCAACTTTGCTTGCCTCAGTACAAGAATTTTTGTAAAGCCTAGAAGGAGACAGAAATCCACTCCAGCACCTTTAGCTGCAAATAAATAGTTTTTCAATCATTAATTAGGCAGACTTCTCTGGGGGCTCTGCCTTATACTATTTTCCCCTCTCCATAGCAAAAGACGGGTACTCTAATTGTGCCAATATAAGTGCTTGCAGGAAAAAAACACATAAACTGACTGTTTTGTTGGTGGTTTAGAAGATTTTTGATGTAAAATGAAGGAGAAAAATGTTTACTACTTCTGGTAACAAAATGAAAAAAAAACAAACCAAAACCCACAAAACCCCTTGAGCGGCAAACAAATTTTCTTGGTACTGAACCCCATCTGATCATGACTTATTACTGAGTATATTTCTGTTTTTATAGGTTCTGTATTGCTCTGAACAATTGCTCATTTAATTTCACTTAGGGAGCTGATAACTCATTACTGGCTGGTAGCCTAAGCTAGATAGGCAGTTTTCTAACATGGAATGAATCACGCCACTGTATCAATCATGATGAGAGCTTCTAATCACACTTCTTTCGTAAGAAGAATGTCTCAAATTGCTCTCCATCAAGCTACATGAAGAGACTACAAAAAGAAAAAAAACCACAAAGGGTAGTCTAAGTTTACTGCTCAAGAAAGCTACTGAACTGTCAACTAGCAGAACGACTTATTTATATCCACATGGAAGAATAAACTATCTCTTTCCTCTGTGTAATTTCCCATTCCCAGCATTAGCCCATAACTGTGATCTGTGACATCTGATCCGAGCAGCTGATCTCTGAAACCACAGACATATACTTGACACTGTACAAATATATTTTATAAGAAAAATACCACCATCATTTAATGAGCTAAATAAATAATGTAATTTCTACAAGGAGGGTGGGGCAGAATCATGCTCACTTCAACACTTTGCTATTCACCTCTGGTAGTACCAAACAGTCTTCGAACCATTTTGACTGAAGCACCGCCCATGACACACAACTTGTCCCTGAATGTGGCTGGCGAAAAACAGCGATCTGGAAAGAACCCAGTGATCTCTGGGTGCCACAGTTCCTCTCAGGAGTTGTCAAAAGTAATTTCAGCGTTGAAGGTCCCCAACTTCCCAAATGCATCCAGGGAGATGGGAGCTGATCCTGAAGGTCTGGTCTAAAAGTAGGCCTGCATACATTTGCTTTGCAGGGTGGTGAATCCTACTGGAACAGGAGGGGAATGAGCACAAGGTTCTGGAGGGATCCCTGTCCCCACCTTATGTCATATCCGCAAGGTCAGAAAATACATAACCTCATCTACAGGAGTAAAACTGGGGAAAGGGAGGAACAAGGCTGCACCAACTTTGCATGCTGACATTTTCTCCATTATTAAAATTCCAAAGACCTATTTTACATTACTGATCTCAGGATTTCTGGAAACATGCTGTGACTACATTACATCCATCGTGCTCACTGGTGTGGAAACAGAAAAAGCATTGAATGAAGAGAGTGTATGGCCCATACCATTTGTTATTCCAAACATTGATATTCTACCTTTCATTCTGAAACTCCCCTCAAGCTTTACAAACACTTCCACCATACACAAAAGCAGTAAACAGGAGGATCAAGTGCTCCAGCATGCAAATGCAGCCACCTGAAACTAAGCAATGATTTAATCAAACAGTAACAGCGCACAACAGATGAATCACTGGGTTCTCCAGGGTACATTTTCAAAGGCAGGTGCAATGGGCAGGGCTTGAGAAAGATATCTGTTAACTGGAGGGCTAAGCCTATTTAGACAGAAGCTGATGCAAAACGCAAGGGACTGGTTAACAGCGAGGTTCAGAGAAAATGCTTTGGCAAGAAGCCCAGAACCCTTGCAAAGGGAGCACCTGCAAAAAGTCACATGTGGTTTATCGTACCAATACCTACATTTGCACATACAAACTGGGAAATTCTTATTTCCATTTTATTATATGTTTAATATCTGCAATATCCCCAAATAAAGGCAGTTCTCACCTCTCAGATCTTAAATCAGAGAGACAGAGGGGAAGATTAAGTACCTTGTGAAATTGAGCAACCGTTTCTTTTAATCATCTGTAAAGACACCACTCTCCGCTACCAAGGTAACCGTGGGTTTTTCAGAGGTCATTAGTGGAAAAGAGAAGATGCAAAAACCCAGACTCTGCAAGAAAGCAATTGGAAAGCACAGAAGGCAAAGGGGAAGAACTTAATAGGGTGTCAAGACTAGCACGCCGCAGGAGCAGAGATGGCAAGGCAAACAAGACAGCAGACCAGGTCAGAGGGATAAGCGAGCCTAAAACTCTGATGGACATCTGAAGGAAGAATGAGATGTTTATAGTGATCTGATTGTAAGCAGAAGTAAGTGGGAGGAATTTTCAAACAGGGCATGATATAGCCAGAAAGATAAGCTAAAGGGATTATTCCAGCAGTGTGACCTCAGATCCAGGGAACAAGGGCAAGGCAGAGGTACTTGCAATGGTTGCAAAATAGCAGGCAGTTGTGAGGTGCACAGCCATACAGTTCCTATGTGTAAACATCTGTGTGGAAATCATGGTTTCTGCTGGCACACAGAGCTTGAATTCACTACACGCTGCATTGCTTTATAAAAACATGGCCCCTCCTCAGCACCTCTTGTGCATTTTATAAGAGATCCCCAGATACCTCGCCTGTGGAAGCAGCATTAATGAATCAAGGAGCCACGAAAGAATCAGAAGCAGTCTCTCTCCTTTGGCATTTTTTAAGGAATCAGCAACAAGAAGTTGGGCAAGTACTTAAAAATTTATGAAAAGATAATTTAACAATGGACTTCAAGGAATCTAAAATGATGTTTTATTGGCATAAATGTCAGGTTCCACTTCCCTCCAGAAAACCTTCCTTTTTTCACATCTCATAGTACAAACACTAGAAGTATCTGCATGTCCTCGTCTGTGGCGATGGTGCCTATTTGGCCCTTCAATCCTCCCATCGCTCTCAAGGAAGACACCAGATGTATCTCACCAGTCTTCACCTGGCAGGCAGCTTTTCTAAAAAAGTGATCTAACATGGACAAACTAGGCTTAGAAAGCTGAACCACTGCCTGGGAAAACTGACTGGCAAAATTTAGAGGCAGAGAAAGGGAAAAAAACCTTCTGATTGTCTCCCACGCATTCTTTCTTTACATGCTGTTGTCCTTCAGCTTTGTAGTGCTTCAAATAATCCAGGTACTGCAGTTCAGCTCTAAGGCATCACTAGTCCATACTATTGCTGTAACATCTTTCTTGTGGGATATTCTTCCAAATCAAATTTTTTCCCCTTTGTTATTCCCCATCATGTCACATTAATCAGGCCCCTTGGTTCTTGGCATTTAGATTTACATACTGGAACGCTGTTTCAGAGCCTGCTTAATTCAAAAGCCAGATCCTTCAGGCGCTTAGGCAAACAGCAATGTAACACAACTATCTTCCCATTTCATCGCAATTTTTCCAGTAAAGCATCAGCCAGAACGATGTGAGCTTCAGCTGCTGCAAAGCAGGGCTTAACCCAGTGCTCTGGGCTGCACGGTACTCCTACAGCCTCAAGACCTTCCAGCTCTTATTTTTATCCTGTCATTCAGATCCTGCTGGTAGGCAACAAACTGCCAGGGATGCTGGATCACACAAGAGGCTCTTCAGAGCCTGATCTCATCCTAATGAGAGTGAGGCATCTAAATGCCTTCTAAAATTTGGCCCAAAAGTCTCTTGTAATTTTTACTATGTAAGTATAAAGGAAGAAAGATCCATTCCCTGGGAACAGCGTGAAAGGGAAAGGTAGCACCAAGAGTGTCTGCTGCCTTTCTGTTTCTCCATTAAAAAAGAGGTCTAACATTTAGGTGAGCGCACAACTGTCCCAGGGTGGTGAGGGGAGGGGACAGTGTTTGAGGACCAGGGTTGCACAGATGACTGTAACTCACCTACCCACGTCCACAGTAACAACTTAAGGAAAAAACTCTGATGTGGCAAATATGAAAAACCAAGAAACAAAGAGCAAGTATTTCACTATTATTGCTCGTATACACTGCGAGAAAACGCAAGCAAGTCCATACTGTGTCAAAAATGTGTTTGTTATGAAGAGCTAACAATACAGCATATGGTATGTGTACAATGTTTTGTTGAACAGGCACCTGTGCCCTTCACAAACCGATGCATTTTGCAGTCATTGGCCTCTGCCTGCCACAGAAGGGATGCATTGTCCACAGTCACACAATCCTAGGAAATAAAACCAGGTCTCATGAACTCTTATGTCAGGCCTCTTAAACTACACCTTTCCACTCTCACCAAAGGAATCTCCCAGATCCCAGTTCTGTGCGTCTTCCCCTCAGGCAAAGCTATTTCAATGCTAGCATATGCTTTCTGTAGTACTGTAAAACTCGTGCTCAGAGGAGGTCTAAGCAAAGCCGTGGTTAAAATGTAGCAAGTTGTCACCACTTGTCTGTACCGAACATGCCACAGCAGCAGCCTCCCTTGCTGCTGGGTAAGTAGTAGAAACAACAGGAATTGGGAGAAAATGAAAATGGAAAAAAGTAATTGTGCTTGACTATTAAATACTGTTCCATGGTAAACCAGACGCGTACAACAGCATTGCAAGGATCTCCTGCTTTGAGCATTCCTCAGCTGCTGGGGTTCTGCCTTGTAGCACTTGCCCCAAGAGGTCAGTCAGCTTATCAAATGACAACAGTTACACTGCCAACTGTACATTAATTACGGGAAGTACAAGGCCTTAGTTCCACCTCCTTACTACTGCTCCAACAGCAGGTAACAAGTCAAAAACCAGCTCTGGCATCACGGGGGGAATACAGGAATTCCCTCAAATGATCAAGAATTATCAGAGTTATCTTCCTCTGGCTGCTGAACTCAGATAGAGGGACACCACGCAGGACCATTACTGTGTTCCCCAATTTTGAGTGCTGTATTGTACACCCTCAGGGCTGCTTTACACTCTGCTCAGGGGTAGCTTTCATGCCACTGAGGCCTGAGAACATCTGTTATCCACGAGTTGCCCAGCAGCCTTCCATCACCTATGTGAGATCCATGAAGGAGGATGATGTAAATCTCAGATTTTCATCCAGACTGTCAACATCACATGCAAGGGAGGGTGTGAAATGCTTTGGCTGATCCTAGGAACACTGCCACACCTATAAAGCATGAGTGAAAAATCCAGGCTGGATTAAAATAAAGGATTAATTCTTGCTGAAAAGGACTTCTTTCAGAACCAGCCTCCTGATTCAAGAACTACAGTGTTTGGTACCTGGAGGTGCTGTTTCCCAACCCTGAAGAACAGGTGGAGATGTTACAGCAGATTTCTGAGGTTAGATGCAAGCACAGCAAAAAGAAGCCATTCAGATAGTGCAGGTAGCAGAAGAGTGTTCATTACAAAACAAAACAAAATATAAAAAAGAAGAGTTTTTCTTCTCTCTGAGGAAAAAAAGCCTTCAAAAATGTCACAATCAATTTAGAGGTATTTTTGCTACAGCAAACCTGAAATTTTACATCACATGGACTTAAGCAGTTGCTGCTCCATTCATTTTCACAAAGGCTGCCAGCGCAATTCCACCAAACGCCTCTCAGCAAGAAGCAGTGTACCAGCCGCAGCTTTGCCAGCACCGCCTGCTCTCCTCACAGCTGGGATCTGCACACTGCAGCTGCTCCCTTGGGCCCACAAGGACGCTAAAAATATAGCATCTCCTGCTGGAGCACAAGAAATACCTCATGCCTAACACCCTGGAAAAATACATGTTCAACTCCAGTCCAGATGGCATTGGAAGTCCACCAGTTAGACCAACCTGGTCTAAAATCTGCCCTTGCACACAGATGAATAAGACAGGAAAGAAGGCTAAGTACAAACCAAGCGGTGTATGAGTCGCACCTGCGCAACGCAGGCAGCATCAAGAGAGCTATCTCCTTGCATACCAGACTAGGAAAGCTGATACCTTTTACCTCTGAAAGCAGATGGAGATCTTTCCCAAACTGAGTGTGGGCAAAACTTGGCAAAAAATTATTCTATTTCATTAAAGCTGAAGGATCCAAGTCATGATCCAACAGGCTTAAGCAGTGTCATTTGTAACAAAACTTAGCCACTGGTAAATACTACAAGTACGTAACTTGTGATAAAAGTACAAGTACGTAAATGTGATAAAAAAAAAAATCGCATGTCACATCATACATCATTTGAAAATATCTTTTGCATCAGCTAACGTGTTGAACAATGCCTTCTGAAACAGCTTTTCATAAAGTATCTTTCATTGAAATTACACTTTTCATTTTGTCAACCACATTCCTTTTATAAATGAAATAATTTTAAATATGTTTAAGTGAATTTTTAAATTTTTGGAATGAAGTATAAAAAACTATTCCAGAAAAAAAGATAAATCAACCCATTTCAAACACTACAACATATAAACTTGAAAACGCTGACATTTTTGTGAAACAGGTTATTTTGTTTTGAGCAACTGTGCTAAGAGTATCATATGCTCTGACAAAGCCAATATTAACTTGTCATTATACTTTTTAAATAAGTCAACTAATTTAAAAATCAGCTTCCATAGAACCATAGAATGGTTTGGGTTGGAAGGGACCTCAAAGATCATCTAGTTCCAACCCCCTGCCATGGACAGGGACACCCTACACTAGACCAGGTTTGCCCAAAGCCCCATCCAACCTGCCCTTGAAGAAATTTTCTATAACTAAAAAGACAGCAGTTCAAAACGTTTAGAATTTCCCTACAAGTTTTCTAGATGTGTTAGTAGAAAAGTGTAATGCTACAAAAACCATGACGAAGCTCCCAGTTTGGTACATATTTCACCTTCAACTCTCCTTAGCTCACAGATTCAGTGATGTGGACCTGATGTCAGCATGGTCATTTCCATTTGACAAGGCGCAATGCTCCATGTGAGAACAGAGGGGTGTTACACCCATTTTGCCCAGATACACTGATATATTTGAGATCAGTAAACGTGCACAACTTCCTCATCTTAATATCCTGATGACTCTAACAACTCCAGCCTAAATGTAAGCATTCTGTTTCTTAGCACCATCACACAAATTTCATTCAGTTCAATTTATTAGGGTTACACTAAGATGAAACTGGTGTGAAAGAGTGAAAATCAGAGCCCTTAACTCTTCTGAATACTAACTGCATCCTTCACCTGCAGCAAACTGCCAGACCAAACTATTTAAATCCAGATTCCAAGGTCACAGCTTGGGCCAGTGTCCTCTTTGCATTTCACTTCAAAGACTGAGTATTTCAGAACTTGGCACAGCAAACTCAGCACATGTACAAGAGGCAGAGATCGCTCCAACAAATTCATCAACACTGAGTTGTGATTTAGTTCTGGTTAAAACACAGCTTTTCTTGACTCCCTTATTACGTCAAGCTCTGTGGAATTCAATTAAGATCTCTATTGTACTGGAGAAAATGTAAACTTGCATGCCAGTGCTGGCAAAGGGTTATCTCTCCAGCACTCCACCCGCTCCTCACTCCAGCCAAACTCTGAAAAGCTCAATGAGAGATTTGCCCGGCTAAGAGCAAATCTGCTAACAGGCTATTTCGTGCCTCCTTTCTCCAAAGGGCGCCCTGCCATCTAGTGGCAAGGACATCCCCAAAATACCAACGGTTTTCAGAATAGAATAGAATAGAATAGAATAGAGTAGAATAGAGTAGAGTAGAATAGAGTAGAGTAGAATAGAGTAGAGTAGAATAGAGTAGAATAGAATAGAATAGAATCATTAAGGTTGGAAGTGAGGAAACCTTTCATATGGTAACCTTCCCACATCATTGTACATGTTTCAGATTTAACTTTTAAAAAAATTTGCAAAATATTGTATACTGTATATCACGTTCTAAAAGTAGATAGCCACTAAGAAAAAACACACAAAGCAAAAAATTAATCTCCTCTATCCATACTGCATCGCAATACATAATATATGAGCAACTTTTGGATCTAGTTCTGTATCATAAGTTTGTTTTTCTAGTTAACTGTTACTGACTCATGCATCATAGCTTCAGAGAACCAAACCACTGCATACTTTTTTTCCATATACAGTTCTCTCTATCTAGTTGCTCTAAAGCTGAAGCAGGAGTTACAGACCACATGGTGACAGGCTGAGGGAGTTGGGGTTGTTGAGCCTGGGGAAGAGAAGGCTCCAGGGAGACCTAATTGCAGCCTTCCAGTACCTAAAGGGGCCTACAGGAAAGCTGGAGAGGGGCTGTGTACAAGGACATGTAATGACAGGACAAGGGGTAATGAGTTTAAACTAAAAGAGGAGGGATTTAGATTAGATGTTAGGAAGAAATTCTTCACTGAGAGAGTGGTGACGCACTGGAACAGGTTGCCCAGAGAAGCTGTGGAGGCCCCATCCCGGGAAGTGTTCAAGGCCAGGTTGGATGGGGCTTTGGGCAACCTGGTCTACTGGAGGGTGTCCCTGGTCATGGCAGGGGGGTTGGAACTAGATGATCTTTGAGGTCCCTTCCAGCCCAGGATATTCTATGTTTCTATGATAGTAGGCATTTGGAAGGAAATAAGCAGAGGTGGGAGAGATTAATTAGGGGTGTATTAGAACGGTGAAGTATAACCACAGTATAAAAACCACCCAGCTATGTCACAAACTGGCAGGTCTATTCCAGAAAGGTCACTTCTGTCATTAGCCCCAGCCCCAGCCAGATGCCTGTGCAAAAGCTTCAACTCACTTTTTGATTTTTTGCAAGGCTGCACCATTGCTAGTGCTGATGCGAGAGGAGAAGGGGAACATGTGATGGCAAGGGAGAAGGAGCTGAGAGCTGCCATTGAGTCATCAGGATCCTTACACCAACTATGACACTGTACCTTCAATTTCTGATCTAGCATGCATTAGTGTCAAGCAGCTTTGTCTAGCTGGAACTGAATTTACTTCCTTCACATCAGCCCATATGCTGCTGTGTTTTGGATTTGCGACTAAACCCCTGTTGATAACACACCAGCCTTTTGGCTATTGTCAGTGCATGCACAGCACCAAGGTTTTCTCTCATGCTGCCCCCCTCCAGCAAGTAGGCTGGGGAAGGTGGGCACAAAGAAGCTGGGTAGGGACACAGCCAGGACAGCTGACCTGAACTGGCCAAAGGGATATTCCATACCATATGATGTCTTGCTCAGCAGTGGTAGGGGTGTCTTTCAAGGTAGCTATTGCATCCATTGCTCAGAGACTGGCTGGGCATCAGTGTGCTTGTGGGAGGTGGCGAGTGATTGCCTTTGCATTACTTTGTGTTTTTCCTCTTCCTTTCACTTATTAAACTGTCTTTATCAAGCCAAGGGTTTTCTTGCTTTTGCTCTGTTCTCTTTTGCCCAGTTCTGTTTTGTTTTCTTGTCCTCTCCCCAGTCCTGAGCAAGCAGCTGGGTGGGTGCTTAGCTCTTGGCCAGTGCCAATGCACCACATCTATCCAATTAGCTTGTCACAGCAGATATCCAGAGAGAGAGATTTCAGAGCTAATGGTCCAACTCTGGTCTTTTAATTTGTTGATAATGCAACAATGTACTGAAATAGCACCTCTAGGACAAGGTTATTCTTTAGCTCTGAGTGTTGTTACTGTGTTGCTTTACCTTGCGCTGCTGTTTCTGGCTAGGGACTTAAGAGGCTGGTGATGCCCAGACTGTTGGACTGATACATGCAGCACCCCATCACATCTTTTCATTTCTGGAACTGAGTATTGTGTTCAGTGCCAGTGGCTTCAAAGATGGTGAAAACTTTTTTCCCCCCTCAGAAGATGCTTTTAGATCATACAGACAAGATGTGAATCAGTGAGCACTCATCTGTCTCTAAGCTCTTTCTCTCTCTGAAGGAACTGACTGCCAAGAAAGAAGTCCAGAACCCAGAAGTGGTTTTGGATGGTAACTCATGAAGTCATCAGCTTCTTCATGCAGATCATGTATCTTAAAACCATTTATACAAATACGTGGATCTGCTGTCAGCAGAGCATGGGTCCCTTTAAATGTATGTAAAGAAAAAGCAAGGTAGAAAGAAGCAGGGAAGAACTATAGCTACTGGTGAAAACCAAGACAGCTGTTATTTCCTTGCGGAAAGGAGACTGTAGGAGGTGCAGCAGGGCCTGGAATAAGCAATGCAAAAAGAAATCTGTTCCCAGAGGCGAACACAGAACCAAGCTCTCTGTGAATACCAGTTTCTAAGCTGTTTGACAGGACAGCTTCATATCCCCCACAATCTTGGAAAGATTTAGGTCATATCTGTGGAACAGGAAGTGGGGTCTCCTCCAACCATCACCTGTTATTTTCCAGCTCAGAGTGATTCCTCTCTATCCAGGACAACACCCTAGTGAAATGGTTAAAGAATCCACAGGTCATCCACAGGTATACCATGGCCAGAAAAAAACAGGAGCTGGGTGCTGCTGGGCTTCCATTCAAAAGAGGGCCCCTGTGTATCTGTTGCTGTGAAGACGCTGACAGCAGTAAAAACTCCATGTTGTGGCCTAAGGATCTGAAATAAATCTGATCTACAGGAAAGTGCCGAGGATGAAGAAAATTTGTGCTGAATATAAGTAATCAGGAGCTGGCAAACTCATTCCTGAACAGTGGTGAGATCTCCCTGTTAGAGACGGATGGCAGGAAATGCGTGCCCAGGGAGACACCTCCTGAAGCTTCAGAGGTGTCACTGTCTTGCTTACCAAGTAGCAGGCATGAAGTGCTCTCTGTAACTATTCAGAACGTTGTGGGAATAAAACCAAATAATTATGCAATATTCCCCTTAAAGATACAGGACATTTACTGACCTGTACAATCATTTGGAGCTACAGATACCACACTGCTCTGGAAAAAAGACAGGAATCCCTCATGTGACTGACTGGGCATGCAAGAATAATCATTCTAAGAATAATGAAAAGCTTGTCAGATTTTTAGTCTTCAGAACACCAGCATGTTGGGCACACAGAGGATGGGGAGGTGACAGAGAATTGTCCAGCTGCAGTTTAAAAATGAAAAATCAACTCAAAAATCCATTATTTCTCTGCCCCTTCAACAATCTGGTAACTTCACATAGTTTCCCTTATACAGAAATACATGAATGCACTTAGCGGCAGGCACTGTGAAAAAGAGTACTTAAGGAAACACTCCTAGGAAGTTAAAATTCTATCTCCCCACAGCTAGATAGTTCTGAATAAAGAAAATAATTCTTACCTGCACTCAACTGCTGCCTGAAGCTCCTGCTGACTAATCACCTTTCTCTTAAATTTGTCCATTTTTCTGAGAAAATGTAAAAAAAGACAAAACAATACTAAGGAAACACAATTTCATACACATTGAAAACAAATGAGCCCTAGGTTAGTGAAAGGATTGACCTATTTTAACTGGAGATTCCATCACTTGGAGAATTTCATTTCAAATATGTTGTCTACCCTATATGGTAAGTGGAAAATTGTCTCCCTTCCCCCTCCTAGCACACACCTCCAGCCCACACTGTACAGGAATGGCATACAAAAATACTGCCTTATATAAACAACATATCGGAGATCTCAACCAACCGAGCACAGTAGGGAATCATTTAGGACACTTTGCTGGCATGTTCCAAACTTAACATTTACTTCTAAATTGGTCCTCTGTGACTAGAAGTCCTCCAGAATAAAGGCTACTGCACTGAGAAAGTCTCCAGCCTCCAGTTAAGAAGCATTAGCAATAAATACATAGCATGAAATCCACGCTCAGTTTTTGCTAACATTGCCAAACTCCAACCGCAGGGCAGACACAGCATTCTTGCAAAGAAGAGAACAGGAATCATTCTAGGGTCCAGGGGCTAGCGTTTCTGTTGACCCAGGAGCAGAAGCAGGCAGTGAATGGAGCATGCAAGACACCCACCAGCTGACAGTCAGCCAGATGCCAAGGTTTCTAAGCTACCAGGGATTCTCTTCCACAAGGGATATTTCCACCTGTCTCCTTAAACCATTTCTCTGTCAGCTTCATATTGCAGGAGGAGTGCAAAGGTGACAGGGACTGCAAATTTCTCCAGTGATCACTGCCTGTGGTTTGACTGCCTCTGTTAGGGATGGACAGCACACTGATGCATGAGGCTTTGCAGAGCAACTCTCAGTAATCAAACAAAAATCAGGAAGATCCACCCTAGTATCCAAACACCTGTAAAAGCCATCTCACAAAAGAAGGCTGATTCTCTTTGCAAATATGTGCAAATGTCCCTTCCTGAAATCAACTTGGTGATGCCGCCACTTTCTGCAGAATGGAGCCATGAGTGCTCAGCAACTCTCCCACAGCAGGATTGGTACAGGCAGCAAATCGGTGTGCAATTCGCCCATCCCAGTGCAGGTATTCAGAGTCCCTAGCTACACATGAATGAGCTAATTATAATGGCAAGAGACAGACATTTTTAATGCCATCTCAGAAGGTGCCTGTATGGTAGCATCAAATTGTGGGATCCTGTCCAAAGACTATTATCTTAGGAAACAGATCCTTCTCTTCTATCACAGGTGATTTTTCTGTTGTTTCAAATTTCACAGACTCCAGTAGTTTACACTCACAAAGGGCTCACAAATTAAACAAAATAAATGTGATTGGACAGACGCTTACTAGAATGTGGCCGAGAGTGAAACGAAATCAGGCTGAGACAAGTTTGCCAATTTGGCTTCAATCACAGCAGATGCTGGACTGAGTCTTCCATCTCCCATTTCTCTGTGAAATGTATGAAAGAAAAGACACAATCAGATTTTACCTGTTACTACTTTTTTCAGCTAACGCCCTCCAATTCTGAGACTGCAAGTAAAATTGATCAATTTTCTATCTTACTTTAAAATGGAAATGCTGCAAATGCTAGCCAACCAAAAAAATGGGCCATGTAGAAAGCAATATGATCACTGTCCTAGTCAACCAGGTCCTCCTGCCACCCTGGCTGAGGTGCGAATATTACTTGAGCAAATCATCATCCCAGCCAGGCAGTGGTATAGTCTTTCTCCTCTCTCTTCTGCTTTGGGAGGCTGGGAAATGAAGCCAAACGATGCCAAAGCTGAAGAGCAAACCAAGTGGAAAGGAAAGTTAAACAGGTGTTTTTACTGGTTCCCTGTCTTCCTCCAACCGGTCCAGAGTTACAGCCTGATTATTGTTTATAACACAAGCGCAAAAGGCCTTACCTTTAAAGCTTGGCTTGAGGTTGCAGGCCTGAATATTAGAAAAGGGTTTCTCTAATAGGAATCAAAATACTCACTCCTGAAAGCAGGGGGAGACAACAAACAGCCTCACAGCTCCGCTGTTACAGCTATGTCCCAAAGTGAAATGACACTTCTAAAAATCATTAATTAACTTACATATTTTGATGGAAGTTTCGATTCATTTTATCACTCATGAACTGCCTGCATAAAAAGTCACCGCAAATCTCTGCACATCCTACAACAATTTTTTGAGTTGCTGACAGGATTAATGACTGCAGTTACTTATGTCTGAGACAAAGAAACTGAAGGCAAGGATTTTAAAATCAGTACCAAAAAGCAAAACATGAATACCACTTTTAAAGACACAAGCATTAAGATGAGAATCAAGGTTTAACATTACAACACGTTTTAGGAAGTGAAGCAGTGGTTTTCCTGAATCATATAGCAGAAACCCATTTACTTCAGTTGGGCTTTGAAATCAGCCTCGATGTGGCTGTTGTCTTCCAGAACAGAACGCCAAGCACAGCTCTTAACAGCTATCAAAGGTATCTGCAGAGGGGCAAGGGCTACCCATGCCCCAAGTCTCGCAGGGGTGTACCGTATTAGGGCTAGGAAATGTCCCTTGATGGCACTTGCCTCTAGTTCTGATGGAAATATCAGATTACTTCTGTTTTGCTTCCACACTGGCTCACAGATCACCTATGGAAAAAAAGTCCTAGACACCTGTGTGCACCCTGTACTTAAACAAGAGTAATTTCGGATGGCTGTAGCTTTCTACCTAACTTTATGTCAAGTACTTGTAAGTAAGGAATTTAGTATTTCTATGTAATAAGGATAAAAATAACAAAGTTATAAAAAACTGACTTGATGGAAATTCATTCCTCTGCATCTCCCATGAACACTGAAATACAAGCAAGCATGCCAGAAAATATGATTTCTGCATAACAAGATGCTTTGCACAGGCAGGAGGACACTACCAGTGCTAAAATCCAGTAGAACTATTAACTATATTCTGGTGCTACAAACTGAACTGCTGGTGAAGATACGAGGGCACATTTCAATTGGCTGAAGCATTGTATGAAATGAGAGGATGAAATCAGTTATGTATTCACATACTGCTGCTTTCCTGGTTACATTTCGTTAACATTTTGCTGGACTTCATCACTGCCTTTTACATTTTTCCCAAATCCTAACAGCAGAGGGTAGCACTATAGCCTGGTCCAGCCTGAAACAAGCCCCTGAAACAAGACCCCATACGGATCTTTCTGCTGTTTATCAGAAAGGTTATTCCAGGATACTTCTCTTGCACTGGGCACAGGCCCAGCAGTTAGAGGCTCTGTCTACTTAGTAGGTATCTCCGGCTTCCCGAGTCACCCACCCCAGCTATGGAAGGCCACGGATCCTGGCCCTGTCCCAGGCTGACCTATTCAGGGGAAAATTAATCCTGTTTCAGAAGGCCAATGCTAAAATAAACCCACGCTTGCTGGAGAGCGGAGAGGTGGCAGGGAAAGGGAGCCTACATAAATGCATGCTTCTCATCCCCAGCTATAACCAGCCTCCTTCCTCCTCCTTACTACTGCTCGAAACTGAGAGCAACCTCCCCTGCTGAGCAGTGCCCAGTAGGAGAAAGTGCACAGCTTTAGGGTAGTTTTCCCAAAAGCCTTGTCAATGGGATCTCTTCCTCTCCAGAAGTCAGGGTGTTTTACAAGCGGAGGAAAAAGGGGAAGCGAAGAAAAGAAGAATGCTCTGCTTAAGGGTTTTTTTAATCTTACTTTGCAGAAGTGAGGGGTAGAGCAGGAGACACAAGTGTATAACAATAAGCTGCTGGGTACCAGGGACACTGCTATCCTACAGCTTTTCATTCTTTTAGCTCTTCCTGCCTGTGGATTATTACTAGTGAAAGTCTGCAACTTCAAACATGCCTCATCAAAAAAATGAAGCATGGCATTGATGGAAATGCATGGAAGCCACAGAGACCATTTTCAATCACATAAAGATCTATCTATCGTATTTGAACTGTTATTTCTGACCTGAGTCACTGGTCTAGTCCTGCATACAGACAATGGGTGTCAGCCTACAACACTGAAACATCTAAAAGGCAAGCAAGTAATATACAAGCAGCAGACTCACAGAGCTCGTGGGTGACCCCTCTGTCACTATGATCCAGAAAGTAACTTAGGAGGTCCAGATAGTTTATGCCAGTCTAACTATTTCAAGACTGTTTCATGTCTGGATGATTGTACTCACAATGTCCAATTTCCCCACGATATATACTCAGAAAATCTCCCCTCTTTTTTTCCCCATTATGTACAGGAAGACAGAGAATAGCTCAGTTTCTTCCATTACTGCATCCTACTACAAATGAGAAGACATGAAATGGAGTGAAAGGACAATTCTTTCTATGGTGTTGACCTGTAAGGCACTTTTACAGCATATATTAATTCATACCTTCCTATAATACAACTGTACGTATTTATTATAATTTCAAGTAACATAACAACATTTAAGAATGCATGTTAATAGAGTTTCTTTCTTATGACTTCTAAGAGAGTATGAAAAGGTGTCTCATCCTATGGAATCAGAACAAGGTAGTCATTCTCTAGGAATGAATGAAATACAGATTAGGTTTTTGTCAAGCTGTGATAACTCACCACATAATCTAATTATTTCCTGACTTCTGCTTCCGCTCCCATAATTTCTTCCCTTTCATACTGTGTATATCAGCTCAGCTGGGCAACTTCCAATCCAAAGGAATTTTTGGAACTGTGACTTGAACTGGATCTTTTCCAGAGTGAGTTCTGAAGCCATAAAATACCCCATCAAGGGACAGAACAGATTTGACACCAGTTGCTATTTTAAATCGGTCTCGGATCTCTCCTTCAAAGATACCTCTTGCCTAGTTTAAACATAAAACTTATAAGCCTTTGGCAGATGCTATACCCTATATCAAACAGGTTAGACTACACAGAGCAGCAGTTTCTCTCAGATCCATGGAGAGAAGCAGAAGCTACCTACACCTTTGCCTTGCTGTTTCTTTCAGCAGACCATCAGCCGGTGAGGCAGTCATCATGACTGTCCACAGGTCTGCAGGTGACTGCATCAAGTCACACAAGAAGTAGCAGGGTCACAAACTACTGCATATAATTCTTCAGCTTGACAATGGTTTTGTCTTGCAGTTTCAGCTTGTCACAGTGTGGAAGTGGAAACATCTGTTCTTACCTGCATTCTCCTTCGTGATACAGACTCTGAGGGCATGAAAATGACTTGCTGACAGTCAGCTACAAAGAACTAATGTTCTAAAATAACAGGCGTTCCAGTTTACTACACAAAATTTTTGATTAAGTTAGCAAAAGTCAGAAAGACCAGATCACTGCAAACAAAAAGGCTCAGCAATACCACCCACAGACAGCATGAAGACCACACCTGCTAAATAAATATTAGACTAATTAAACTAAATATGAGATTAACTATGAAGCTAAATATCACAGACAAGATAACAAATCAGAACTGATCCACCACAAACTGTGCCTGACCAGTAAGCAAAGCAGACAAAAGATGCTCCAGTTATTAAAACTTTTTAAGATCCTTAGACTAAGATAATTTAAGATAGAGGCCACAGTGGAGAGACAGGAACAAATCTCTGTCACATTGGTCTCAAGACAAACAATGCTGAAAGTAATCTAAGAAAGGTACCCATTAGGACACGCGCACCCTTGTTGTCTTTAGCTCTGCCGCAGGCATCACCAGGTGTTCCTCTGTCATCTGCAACCTCAAGCACCCTCCTCCCAGCCTCCACCCCTTTAGCCCTCTTTCTCTTTTGTCTAGTTTCTACTGGCTTTTTTTTCCATTTTTCCCCTCTAGATTTTGTTCACAAGGCAGAAAGAATAAACTCTGACATCTAAAGACTGTTTCAATCATTTTTCTCTCCCCTCAGAGGAATGGTTATCATCTTCAACATGGGCCTCCCAGTTGCTGAGGTTTTGGCTGTACTGCAGACCTTTCTTTCCTTCATGTGTATATGCTGGGCTTGAGGATTTTTTTGCTGAAATGAATTCATTTCCCTGCTTATGCTTTAATGATTTGGATAACTTCAGATGAAAAAAAATGCCATTCTTGGCAAAGTCCTGATTAGCTGTGCTCCAGGTAGTTTTAAAGGAAAATGGTTCAGGAGAAAAGTTCACTGGCATAACAAAGGACCCCAGCTGGGAAAAAAATGAAAGTTGCTATTAGCATGCCCATAATTTCAAGGGAGTCCAGGTCTTTGATCTCACTGTCCCATTTCACCAACCTCAGCTGATTAGTTAAATCAGAATATCATATTCTCTAGAGTAATTGTTCCACTCCTTCGTCTCCAACATGATCTGAAATTAGACTGCAGACATTATACACACCTATTGTTTCCATGGGGGGGTATCCTGTATACAGGGATACAGCAAGTACATGAGCAAATATGGAAAACTGTTACATGCCCCTTAGCAGAATGGCAGCTTACCTGGGGGAAAAAAAAGATACTTTTGCTAGCATAATCAAAGCACCTCAAATGAAGTAAGCTGTATCACAAAAAAGAACTCCTTTGCCAATACAAAGTGCATCTCCATAATGGATGGAGAGGTGCATGTGTAGGTCTCTGAGCCAGGGGTGTGACTTTTTCCCCACAGTCTTTATCAATACAGCTACACTTTTAATAATGTGTGGTGCACAGCAGGCCTTAATTTGCCATTTTCTTGCAAAATATAGAAAAAGTAATACTTCAATTTATTACAAAAACATGTCTGGCATTATAATCAATGCTATTTGACTTATAATAACGATGTACTTCCAAACTATTGAACCAGGACATAAGGTGTTAAGAAATTGATCATTCAGTGACTCCGCAATATAATCTGTTCATTTCTCACTTACTTGAAAATAAACTTGAATCTCTATTAAAATTGCTATTGCAAGTATGTGTAACAGTGACATCTACACTTAATGCCTGCAATGGTTTCTGTAATATAAAAATATGATTACCTTGTTTTGCTATTGCAGTGCAGGTTAACTGACAGAGCACAAAGCTGTGATTCAGTTAAACATATATCATTGTCAGAAATCATTTCAGTTTGTCCCTCAATATATGAAAATAATATTACTCTCAGCAAGAAAATTATGAACTAGGTTACAGAAGAAAGACTACTCTAAAGAAAAATCACAGGATGAGAAACTCTACAAATTACCTGAAGACAGGAAGAGGTAACAACTTGAGCAGAAGCTAGTAATACTGACACTGTTATTAAAAAGAAAATTATTATAATCAGCTATATTCTCAGAAGTAGCAGACGAAAACCAAATCAATCACTTAAATTATTTCACTTATTTCAAATCTCTCAGCCTGAAACAATGGATTTTTAAAAGATAAAATATCCAGAATGGTAAAATTACACACAGAAGCAACTTAGCAAATAGAACCCAGAAGTTTACAAACACAAAAAAATCAATTTCATTTTCTGACACTCCAAAATTACTGCAACACAAAGTATGATAAAAACGAACAGAACAGAGCAAAGACTGAGTACTTGCATTATTCCATTACGATTGATATAAAAATAACGTTTAGAAGAGTAACCTTGAGCAAAACAGTAAAAAAACCCAACTAAAAAAACCTTTGAGATTCCCTCATATGCACTGATTTGCATCAATGTTGTATCACTGGTTCAAAAGGGTAATTACTGGTTTACATGAACAGAAAAAGAGAGAACAGGTCCCTACAAGTCTACGAAGTAGCAGGCAATTGAACAAGATCCAAGAGTCACTAGAGCTATGGAAAGCTGAACACGACGTCCATCATTCAGGGTATTGCAGGAGCGAAGAGATCAATGTTGCACTATGCGGAGGAAGCTTGGTGACCTACTCAACATTCCTTCAACCCAAAAGATTTTCTGAAGACGGGCATGATGCAAACTTCCAGTCAGAAAAATCTGGTTTATATACTTTTGGTTTCTAATACCTTTGCTTTACTAAGCTTTGAAAACAAATGAGAACTATTCTCTAAGTCATGCACATAGATAGGCAGGTGCATCTGAATTCTGCATTCACACAACCCAATGTTTCTCTAGTTTGGAAACAAATAAACATAAAAACCCACAAGCAGGAGAACTGGGTAAAGAACTCATTTTCCTGATCACGACATAAAACCCAGTCGGAACACTACTGCTGGAAAGTGCTACCCACTAGCAGCAAGAGAAACTTTTGTTGTGTATTGTGGAAAATATAGAGGGCTTCAGCCCATGATTTAGCTTTTCTCTGATCACATACCTGCCCAGATGTTGTTGACACTGTTTGCAGCTGTCATAACTGGTCAACACCGTGAGAAACCTATCTCTGGGAACGAACTGGAACATGTAGAAAAGTGAAGTACAATTTTAATAATGTCTTAGGACTGATTTCAAAAACAAAAGCAAACTACTATCTTTAGGAAGAGTAAGACAAAAAATGATAGGAAATAGAACATTTCAGGGTAGTAAGTAGGAAAATGAAGCTTTGAGTATCTATCAAACATAAAGATTAGGACCCTGGAAAATGTAGGCTTGTCTTGAGACGCAAACCTTCTTGATTTTCCCTTTGCCCTGAAGGTCACGGTTTTTGAATAGCTATTACAGAGCTAAACAATCGCCAGATCTCATTTCTTCATGCAAAATAAGTTCCAACTAGAATTTTTTTTAAAATAATTAAAATATAAAATAATTAAATATATAAACATGAAAGATCCTCTCAGCATGCATTTTTTCCCTGGAAGCACAAAAACTGAAAATCACTGAATCTCAGAATGGATGTACGCTCCACCACGTAATGATGCATGTTTGGCAATGACTAAAGAAACTATTTTCTGCAGAGATCTACACCAAAAGAAAAAGTACAATACTCCTTTCAGCTGCAAAGTAGGTTTTCAAATTCTGCTTTATACTTGTTCTGAGTAAGCTTTACCAGTATTACTGGAATAAACACAATCTTGACTTTTCATATTATTGCAATGGCTTATGTTGCCAGCTTACAATTTGAGAAAACTTATTAACTACTAGCCCCATTCTGACACCTTTATGAGTCCAGACCCTTTTCTATTGTCTTAGCAGGTCTTGCCCATGAATAATGATTGAGCGAGGGCACAGTTCAGTGCTGATAAATTAATTTTGTAATAACAATGAAGTAGTGTGTGTAACAATATGTAGTTGTGCACTAATACTTGTGCAGAGTGTTACTAGGTAACTGAATCGTACAGATTTATGCCAGTAAGTAGCATGAAAAGCCTCATTGTCATACATAGGGAAGACCCAAAACAGGCATTTGGAGCACAAACCAAACAAATGAAGAATAACCCTCAAGAGTAGCCGACACATACCCTGGTCCAGCCCTGCTTTTGTAACAACTGTTTGGAAGCCAAGCATCACCTGTAAATGGACATCTGGGTTCACGGCAGGGAGGGCAGAAGCAGAAAAAGTGGATATTCACTTTCTACACCCTGCTTTCTTTAAGTACTGGCAGTCTTGAGTAAAGAGTATGACTGCTACAGAAATATCTGTCAAACCAAAGAGCCTCTGTGGAGTGGGATGATGATGTACAACAAAAACTTCAAAAATTAACTGGAATTCTTATAATAAAGACTTCATTAAAATGTAACTTAAAACCTGCACAATTTAAATGAGCTTTAAAATGTCATTTAAAACCAACAACAATTTAGATGAGTTAAACCAAAGATGGTGCGGGAGAGACAGGCAAATGATCCTTTCAGGCTAGACCCCAACACCATAGTCTCACTCCAGGCCTCCCACTCCTCTCCCTCCCCAGGAGCATCCCACTGCCACTCTCCCACCTCTCACTCACCATACACCAGCCAGCAGGGCGTTTGCTGACAGCAGACTGCACACACCGAGAAGACCTTATCAGTCTGGACAGTCGGGCAGCAACTGTGATCATCACCATCCCACTGGTCTTTATGGAACCAGCTGTGGAAGCTCTGAGACATTAAGGGGATATTTACTTTCCTGTGAAAAGAGGAGACACCAGACCTGATGAGCGAAGTATGACGAAGGAAAAGGTCAAGGGTATGTGTGTTAAACACTACTCCCCTCAACTCACAGACTAATTCTAGGGATCCCCTATGCTTCCTGCTTTCACCTGCTTTCAGTCGTTGCTGAGGGAAAAGCTCTCTTTTGGGGGGGGCTCTCCTCCCCTTTCGCAGGAGCTGGGGAAAGGCTCCATCTGCTCAGGATGGCCAAGGTACAAAGGGCACTCCTGGAAGTTAAAGCTGTCGTCCGTTTCCCAGAGCTGAGGTTCACGAGAAGAGACCTCTACCTCAACAGACCTAAGTGCAGCAGAGGGCAAGAGACGGCAGATCAAATTTACAGTCTCATTGACTCGTGCTAACAAACACGTCAGTGAGAAGAGATTTGCTGTCCTGAAGAGAATGTCTCTTCATGGAATGGTCAATCTTTTAGCACTCACATTAAGATGAATCCTATTTCCATTATTGACACCATATTACCAAATCAAAGCAGACCCCATTATCCTGCGCATTCCTTCATGTAGCATTGTCCTAGGGGCACATCTTAATGCCTTTTTAAGGCAAACTCCTAGGTATGCATCTACTACTTGCTGCATTGGTTTTCACGTAACTATTCCACAAAACAGAGTCACCCAACAGCGATCATAAGCTCTTGCTTTTTTATGGGGGTCAGCCAGAAAGAACAGATGACAGAGAAACCAGTGAGGGAGCCATGTAATCTTCACTTGAGACTCAAGCGTTTCCCTAAGAACCGGACGCTGACTGAAGGCACAGTTTCACTACACCCGTAAAGGCTTCTTTCACATCTGGTGCAAATCAAGCAACTGAAGCCTGCCTGGGTATGTGCTTCCCAGCATCCCTTCCCCTCCTCTCTCTCCCCTCCAGAGGGGACTGACTGCAACTCCTGTGAAGGTCTGACCTTGCATGGTTGATATGAGGGCACCAGGCAGGAAGGCACGTTGTCTCCTCGTTGGGAAAGCCTGCAGCATGATGGGGTATTTAAAGACCTCGACGCCTGCAAGTTCACACAGTGCATCAAACGTGAAGCAGTTCTCTTTGTCCTTGACCTAGAGAGGTCTAGCCCCTTCCTGGCTGCCAACCCACACAAAGACCACACCACTGCACCGCCTCCCAGGCTGACTATCCATCCTTGGAGACCTCTGTGGTAGGGCATGACACCTGCACCATGGCACCTGCCCGACATCCGTGTCCCCCTCACCTTCACGGTGTGAATCCATGCACACCAAGCCAAGGCTTAAAGCACTCTTGCTTCTTCGATTTGACTTCAGCCAACAAGTTGACTGGTGGCCTCACCCAAACCTCTCTGGGCAGGTTTCCGGCCCCCAGCACCAGCCTTGAGCCTGCACGAAACAGTTAACGTGGCCTGAAGCACCCCTGCCAGCTTCCCTGGTTCCCTCCTGTGCCTCCCGGGAGCTATTAATAGAGCGGGCACATGCTCTGACATAGCGTTCCCCAGCAGCCACCAGATAACTTTAATTTGCCCTTTAAACGTCCCAGGCCCAGTAGCCCTCGCGGGCCCCTCAGGAGAACATGGCGGCGCTGCCTCGCGCCCCCGACGGGGGCGGGATCGGAGGGGTCCCAGCCAATGTCCGGGCCCCAGGGGGACAC